>CM073761.1:93308245-93636210 GCA_037127475.1 Arma custos
TTTTCCCCTTACCAGTTCTGGCACGTGCAAGGCCCGGCAAATTTCGCCTACTTTCGTCATTTCTTGAACCTCTACTGACAACAATACGACCTTTGACCTGGAAAAATAAAGTTTTTTTTCCGCACAGATTCCGAATCGGTACCAGTAATGATGATGAATTAGTTAAATAACAGACGAAATAATTCCACTATTTTAACATCCACTTAAACGTCAGACATCATCCGAAATAAAATCAGTGATTCATAAGAGATAGTAGAAATGCTCAGATAAACAGAAGTAAATAAATAAAACCAAGAAATCCGAAATGAAATTGAATTAACGATAGTATAGTGATAATATTAAATATCTATAATGATTGATAAAATAAGAAAATTATCATTAACACGTAGCCGCAAGTAACGGCTGTAGCCGTCCGATCTTTGGCGATATGTAGGCACACGACGGCTATAGCCTTAGTGCACATTTTAAACAATAAAAAAAGAACAGCGCTAGTAGGAAGTGTACTGACGCATACACTTGTTAATTATTGAGTATTACATCGAAAAAAAGGTGCGATAACGTTCGGTATTACAATCGATTTCATCCGGCATTCATAAAAAATTGAAAAAAAATGTGTTTCTGAGGACGATCGTCAAATTAAAAGTGTGCGGCAACGTGTTAAGTTATAACATTTACTTTTATATTCTATCTGAAAATATGTTTTTTATTTGAGCCCAGATAATGTCGCTTGTTAAGTTCAAAATGACAGCTTTTACAAAAAAAAGATTTTGTGTTTCGTCCTACATCCTATTCCTTTGCAACTATTTATTCCATCACAAAAATTACAATCGATCAACCAACGAGATTTTTTATATGTATTTACTCGTGATGTATTTGGAATATTTTAAATGCGACTGAGTGAAAATAATGTAACTAATGGCGATTACGAATAATTTGTAAGAAGAGATGAAGGAGTTCTAAAATTTTCCTGATCAAAACAGTATAATTAGTATTAATTATAATTATGCTAATATTCATTTGAATTTCTATCTTTATATAATTTCATTCACCCCACAATCGAGTACGGGTAGTGGTAAAAGTATTAGGAGACGGCTAGTCCAACACACAGTACTTTCTCCATCAACGCATTGTCAAGATTCCATCTTGACATTCATTATCATCAAAGAAAGAAAAAAGAGATTGGTAAGAAACCAAGACATTTCTAGAGAGAGGTATAAGTACAAATTTTGAGAGTTATAAACATTCTGATACACTCATATGTGGAAAAAATATCAAATATAGTTTTCACTATAGACATTGAATACGAATGAATTCCTTTGACACTTAACCATTTGATGTATACATAATACATATTTCCTCCGCGATAATATTATGCGATAAAAGCATAAATACGATGAAGCTTTTAAAAGCTACGTTAATTCAAAGTTGCATGTAGACTCAAATCGATCAATGTTAATCAACGTTTCTATCACACGCCAGATAATTTTATCAATTTTAATTTATGTCATCCTAAACGTATATAGAATATACAATGTTGTGACATACCAACGATTTTAATATCCCTTCATATGGACAAGAAATATATTTTTAAATATAAACAGGTTAATAACGACCCATATATTGCATCCCAATCCCTTCAATTACACCTATCAAGCCTCGAAGAATGGTGTCGGAATTGGAGAATTAAAATCAATGCCAGCAAGTCCCATCAAATTACCTTTACCCTTCGTCGAAAACCCTTGACTTCCTGTCCTACTGTATTCTTTAATAGTACTCCACTTATCCCTGTTGAACAGATTCGCTACCTGGGACTCAACTTAGACAAGCGTCTTACTTGGAATCCTCACACAAGACTGAAAAGACAAGAAACAGCTAGACGTTTCCAACTACTTCAACACATACTAGATAAGCGCTCAAAGCTTCAGATCAATTACAAAAGACTTATTTATGTGACTGTTATAAGGCCTATATGGACTTATGGAATTGAACTATGGGGCTCCACCAAACCATCGAATTCCTCTCGTATCCAATCCTTGCAATCCAAAATCCTTCGCAAAATCCTAAACGCTCCTTATTTTGTCACAAATAAAACCATCCATAATGACCTTAACGTTCCATATGTTACCGATTTAGCCCATTCCAGATACCTATCATTCCACAATAAACTTCAAACCCATCCAAACCCACTAGTTTCCATCCTTGCATCCAATTCCATCCCGGACAATCCTCCTAGGCGTCTGAAGAGAAGATGGCCTCGGGACCTTCTATTATAGAACTTTATTATAGAACTTTATTTGAGTGCTGCCAGTGGGTAGTATCTCTACATGTGCTATCATGTATTATTTACTCTTATAGCAATTGTACTAGATGTATGTATTACAGTTGTACAACTCAATAAAATAAAAAAATATAAACAGTTTTTTCCACCTATTATACCGGTTTGGGAATGTTTGAAAATGTTAGCTCATGAGTGCTCGCCATGATTTATGCACCAGATATTAGAGCAACTATCTGAGAATCAAACGTTCTCAAAAAATAACAGGCACATCATAAAATACTTAAACGAGATCCGTCGACTAAAAGTATTTTTGGGACCATGGTAGGAAAATTGGAACATACCACTGTGCGTATGTTCAAACCAATCGATTTACTTAGTTCAATAATGCTGTTGTTACTTAGATCAATAATGCATTTCACATGGCCTGGACGAGGACGTTTAACATTATTAAGGCTCATACTTGTTGTTTTTACTGCCATAGTAAATTTACCTCTTAGCTGAAAACAAGTTTTGAGAAAACATCTCGAGCTCTAGTAATTTTTCAGGCATCCTAAAAAAAAATTGTAATAATATTATGTCAATGATGTACCCTACATTTTTGTCTTACAACACAATACCTATTTGGTGAGCAAATTAGTTATAATGCTCACGAAAATATTAACCAGTTTAAGTATATTAAGGATTAGAAACGCAATTAGATGTTATGTCATGTTGAAAAGGTCACAATAGTCTTAATTTAAACAAAAATAAACATTTTTTTTTAAATTCAATTTAAAGAAAAACGTTAATTTAATCATCTATTTCGTTCGCCCATCGTCAGGAATTAGTAATTCATCATATATTGGGATGATGTTCCCCTAAAGAATATAATAATAACAGGATTTAATTTTGTTAGGAGTTTTTACAAAAAGTTTCAAAATCAAAGTCATGTTGATATAAGTTCGAAAAATTGTTGAGCCAAGCCAATATTTCGTCCTTTATTGTCCTTTGAAAAGATCAATTAATATAGTATGGTCATTTGAACTGGATGGATGAAGATAGGTGGCTTAAGATCTGGAGGTGGGCACCATGCGGACGTAAAAAGAGAGAGCAGCCTCAAAAAAGGTGAGTATAAGGTGTAGAAGAATCATGATGTGTGGACAGCTGAGTACTAAGGATACACATGATATATGAATATGCCGTATTGGCTGCGGAAAAACGTCACACTGTAGTAAATCCGCTTTAGAAAAAAATTATTTGAAATTTTGTGAGCTTGTAACAGTTTTCATAAAGAATGCAGATTAATGCAGAATATACAATATATCAGAGATCAGTCATCTCAGAATTAATAGATACTTTTACAGTTCGCTTCTTTAGACTCTGGGCTTGTTAACTTGTAATTGTTTGGTTTTTTTATTGTAAAATTGTAAACGAAGTGGAAATAACCACTACATAGAGAAATGCATAGCTTTAAGAATATCGAAAATATATGTTTTTACTTATTTATTAATAAGCCGAATAAATAAATACAAAAAAAATCCATCATTTCTTCATTATCTTTTCTCAACTTCTAATATGTTGGCTGTTGCTATTATTTATACCCAATCCTCAACCTAAAACAGAACAGAAGATTCAAACTCTGTATCTGGAAGGTAAATGGTGATCACAATAATGGAATTCTTCAGTAGCAAAAATAACATAATTTTTTTCTTTGACAATAGCTTAAAGGTTTGGTTTATTTTTTTCTTTTAATACCCTTTGTCAATAGAATTATGCAGTTTTGTTCTTCAAGCTGTTTGCAACTGACGAAGGAATGTAAATTGGCTGAAATTAAGTACAAGACACATTTTAAAGAAAAGTGAAACAACCAACGTTTTATCTGTGTTCAATCTAAATCAACCACCCAACTTATTCCTCTCTTGTTCCTCTACCTCTTTGCTACAGAGGTGGAGCTGTCTATATCGCCTAGGCCTTAACTAGTGGCAAAATGGCCACTAAGCAGTACCAGTGGAAGTACATGTAGAAGAACAGCAACGGCAGCAACCTGTGCTTCATAGACTACATCATCATGGAATAGTGCCCTAAACAGGCAGCCAGCCGGGTAGGGATAAGCCAGCAACCACAGAGAAGAAGGCAACTCATCGTATATGCCATTGCCAGATGGGCAGTCATACTCAGAATCAGTAGTACAATTATATTTTTTTTCTTATAATTACACTATGTATAGTAGTGATAATGCTTTTTAATTTATTTTCATTCATTTCTACCAATTTATTATTAATAATGCAGTCCACTATATCAGAGAGGGAAGGTACCGTATCCCATAAAAACGGATGGTATTTTCTTACTTTACACAACCTCTGAGGTATAGAATTAATCTCTTTTTATGGAAATTACATGTTGTGAAATTGACAAAATCCTATTGTTTATTCCTAAATAAGCAACTACCCCCTCTTCATATCTGTTAAATCTGGACCATAATTTTAACTGCATGAAACTAAAATAGCATTGACTTAAAATATTGGAGTTTTTAATACCTAAATATTTGCTCAAGCTATATAATTGTGACCATTTGTTTAGAAAAACGAGTCGTGTCTTAAAAGGAACCGGGAGTTGAAGTTCTGAGTAAATATTTATCATATAGAGGTTAAATAGTTAGCCTAATAAAAAAAAGGATGAGGGTAAGGAAGGATGGAGGGAGGGGTGCAAAAGGGGTAATGGGGGGGGGCTGTTAAGAGGTGCGAGATCAGAAAGGAGGGCTTATTAAAGTGATGAATAGCCGCCGACAGGATTTAATGCCATTTCGAGAGTTGGCCTCAAAGGGAGGCCCTTTCTTAGTCATTTCATTTCCTTCCGCCACTTACTCCTCTTCCTCACTTATAAATCTACTTCGAGGCTCTTTAATAACTTCTCATTACCAAGCCCCTGCCCAAGAATTAACATCTACGGTAATTCGGTCCCTTTTTTGTTAAATCAGACACAGAGGCAAAAGATATTACACCGGAACATCCCAAGGTAGGAATTAGAACCACTAATATTAACAGAGATTAATTTTTTAAATGATGCCAAATCCAAAATTTTGGTCGAGTATGGTTTCAGTTACATTGGTTACAGAATGACTAGTGATTTGCCTTAATATGTGTAAGGTATTAGTTTAAACAGACGAATACGCCATCGGAAAACAGGAATTTCCGTAGTATAACCATTGAAATTATAAGTCAGATTATTTAATGAGTTTCGGCCCACTTCGTTGGTAAATGAAGAACTCTATTACATGTTATACAATCCTTATTCACCAAACAGTTTCGTGATGACTTTCAATGAGCATTGCTCATTTTCTTCCACGATCATCCACTGCGGATAAAGTGGAATTCTGTATTTATTAAATTATTGTAGTACATTATTGTTAAATATATTGGGTATAAATTATAGTCCTGAAACTGCTTCATCGAGCAGTAATTTAAACAGATTAGAAATATTTAAAGTAATGTAATTTAAGAGAACTGCATATGAATACAAACTATTTCATATTATTAATATTTCAAAAATTTAATACAGTTTAGAGTAATAGGATTGAAAATTGATAAACAAAGATAAGATTAGGAGAAACGTGATTGTTTTTAGCAATATTTATTTATGGCAGCTTCCGCCTCTGGACCCAACTCCTATATCTACATCATTATCATAAGGCAAGACCTCGTCTAACACCATGGCCAGTTTACCATGAGCCTGGACCAAGTGGTCTGGTCTTGCACTATCTATCGTCTTCTTCTTAAATTTAATCCTTCATTTTATCACCTAGTCATCATTTACCATCTCATCAAACTGAAAGACAATAATTTCCTCTTAATCTTACAATTTGTTGTACAATCAATCGTAACTAAGATTTTGTCAGAATCTCAAGTTTCACAATTATTAGTTATCGCATCCATTATGTTTTTTTTTTTAAATACAATATTGTGTGTTTTCTTATATATACTTTTTTTTATTATTTATTTATATTGTTACGGGCTACTGGGTTTAAAAATGAATTAACTACTCCTAAATTCAAGATACTAATATTTATTAACAAATTTAATAAAAGCATACAATGAAATTACTAACAATTAAATTATTAAACTGATATAAATTTACAATAACAATATTCTAAAGATTATAATCTAGACCTAACTCATATTTAATTACTACAATAATACATTATAATACTAATTCTAAATAGCTTAACTATTTACATAAGTTTGTACGAATACTGTAAAATTACACTACAGTCTACAACTACTAATTAACACTTACAGATCACTAATTAAAGTCCGTAAGATCTCCAATTATGACAAACTGACACACAGTAATAAACAGAAGCGGTTTATTACACTCACGAGACTGTCACAATTCACTGACACACAAGTTTATCACACTGTCCGGTTTACTACTAGACTCACTTCGGCGGAATGCGATGGCTTAGTGGAGCCCCAAAGCTCTACTCCGTAAGTCCAAATAGGTCGTATGAATTTATATTAATTCTCTAGTTTTGACACTATTCTTCATGATCAGTCAATGGGATTGGAGGTTTTGGGATACAATAACTGGATTAGTGTTGACTGACAATGCAAGGTAAAAGAGGAATAGGACGGTAAGAGGATGGATATTCTGGATTTTTTTAGGTTTGGATATCATTTTTACAATGGATAATTTCCAGAGGTCTGGAAAATATGTGGAGTGGAGTACAGCATTATATATATACATATATATATATATATATATATATATATATATATATATATATAGGGGTAAGGAATAGAATGGCTTTTCCCAGGAGCTTTGCGGGAAGGTAATCGGTGAATAATGTTGGATGGAAGCTTTCTGTAGGATGGAATGTTTTGGGTGGAAGGGAAATTTGGAGGGGAACATCTAATGCTGTTTTTATATATTCAATGTTAGTTGGGTTAATGATATCAGGAGGTGGATGAAAAATTTTGGAAAGGTATTAACAAAATAACTGTGATTTTTCTCCGTCAGATTATATATACTTATTTTTAAAAGCTAGAATTATTGATTTAATTACAACATTGCCCATTTAAGAACCATGTTAACGAAAACAGTTTGGGTAATTCAGTCTGGAAACGTGTAATAAATATGCCAGGTATCGATCATCCCAGTCTGTTATGAAAGAACTGCATATGAATACAAACGATTTCATATTATCAATATTTCAAAAATTTAATATAGTTTAGTGTACTGTCATGAATGATAGGTAAGAAAATTGATAAACATAAATAGGTAACAACCAAACCTGTTCAAATGATATTTTAGCCTATACTTGGTATTAGGAGAAACGTGATAGACTACTGTCTTATACCTGTTGGAAGGTTCTGATGTTGTCTAGGTAGAATATATTGGAGGATTATCAAAGCTTCTCAGTGTTGTCATACTTGAGACAGAAGTTAGCCTAAGTTGTGGTAAGTCTACTAGGTTAATGGACACTTACAGTTAGTCTACACAACCTGTAATAACACCACATTAATTCATCAGCTTTATGAATTCATTTAGGAATTCATGACCGAAATATTGTGAATAGAGAGAAAACTGCCATTATCAGTCTTTATCAAAAAGTCAATAGTGCCAGTTATCAATATTTCTCTTGAATTTTTAATATTAGTTAGAAAAAGTGACTTAACTTTCATTGAAACATATTTTATTTTTAAAAAAAGGCTATTCGAAAATTAAAATAAATCTAATGCCGATGCTATTGGGTGGGGGAGTGATGTGAGAGGAGTGCGGTGAAGGTTACAAATGTTACACAGCAGGGTAGATCGAAGAGGTCGTATTGATTGTCTTTGTCTAACTCAATCAATTTCCAATGATCTTTTTTTTGCCAGATTGTTCTCTGAAATTTATAATCCTGAAACAGAAAATATAAAATCTTACTCTGCAACGATGGAAATTCAAAAGGCTAACGATAATACTGCATCAACCTACAACTTCCTTTGACCATATGGGAGCTCGAAAATGCCCTAAACACCGTTAAAGGACCCTCGCCAGGCCCTGATAGCATCCAACTACAGCATGATAAAAAATCTTTCAAAAAGTACTTTAATTTGCTCCTCGACTACTAATCGCATAAATGGACCATAGGAGTATTAATGAATACATGGATATGTTAAGCGATAATTCCAATTCTCTTTTTCGCCTCAAATCGTCCTATTTTTATTTTTTTTATCAACTTTTTAATGCAAAATCATAAAGCGTATGAACAACAATACATTAATGTGTATGATGTCTGTGTAGTTAGAAAAAGTTACTTAACTTTTAACGCGTAATATTTTATTTTAAAAAAAGGTTATTTGAAAATTAAAATAAATCTAATGTTGGCTGTAAATACATAAGAAAATCTATAATATAAGCGAAAAATCAATGGACCCATAATTTGAAAATTTATTCTTGATAAGGTAAATAAATTGAGATGTTTTATTTTTATGAGAAGTAATCTGATTCGTTTTCTAATATTACCTAAAATCTATCTCCTTAATGCCAAATGTGGCATTTAATGCGTCTTAACAAGTTGTTTGGTGATTTTTTCTGTTTCTCTTAATTTAATTTTACCAAACATATTCGATATTCATACATTAATTGAATGGAACACAAGTCGTGATACTGAAGTGTACAATAGTCAAGTTCTGTTAGCTACAAAACTTTAAAGATGCTTATATATAATTTTGAACTTAGTCAACTCCTATTAGCGCTTTACATAAACGTTGGATCGATATTTTCATTAATATTACATCGTTTTATGGTTTCATTGCATATAAGAAGCAGTCATTAATTACAAGAAAATTACCATTTTCCATTGTAAATATCAGATTTATGTATATTGGAGTGAGAGGTACTGAAGAAAGTGAGGGGATGGTCTCAAATAAAATCTCCTGTGATACAGTTAAACCTCGCCAAATTTCTTTCTTAAAAACCTAAAAGTTTTCACTTCAAAAAACATTTAATTTAATCAACCATTTCTTTCGCCCATCGTCAGGGATTAGTAATTCAGTAGATATTTGAGATGAGAACTGAAATGTCATTTGGTGAAGTCCTATGAGATGTCATAGACTCACCTCTCTCAGTATTATTGTTTCAATACTTATTACGACATTGACCTAAATTACAGTTATGCTAAATGAAATAAATATTTATTTGTGTAAAATGACCCAAAGAACACTTCGTCGTTATTCTACCGTAGGGAAAAGTAAATAGCCATGCGGACTATAACGACTGTTCCACCTTCTCCAGGCGAATTTTGTATGCGCAAATATATCGATTAACAAACATCCAGGAAATCCAATTTTTAACCCACCAACACAATAATGTAAATTTCACAAAATATTACAGTCGAGTCAATATATTCCCGGAACAGCGATATAATGTATAGCATACTTCAATTATAAATTATTTTAGGAATAAATTGAAACACACACAAAGATTTATAACTCAGTGTATTCATTTGTTGATACAAAGCACGGAGCACTTTATACACTAAACAATATGTATTATATAGGAAGGTTTTATAAGAGATAAGATAACCAAAACAAAACATATGGCCAAATGCCAATTTACAATACTACATAATGATTCACCGTCGGTGATATATTTAGTTCCTCGAGTTTCTACCAAGCCCAGCAAATTACAGAGCTATGTTTGCTCATTCGTTTAAACTGTGGTTCAGAAATAATAGATGGTAAGTAGCTTAAGGGCTCCTACTCCACGAAAGGGATCTACAGTAATCGCTGCACCCTTTGTTTTAGTAAGCTAAGCCCTATTCCACATCAGGTGTGTGTAGCCCTGATTTCCAATTGTAGAGGTTATGTCTGTATTTTTATTTTATTCACATTACAATATAAATATAGTTGGAATATTTACTAACAATAAAAAATCTAATGACATCGCGTAATTATTTGACGTATTTTAAAAAATGTAATTTTCCATTAGTAGAGAAATGTGCACTGATTTATAATATACTTCTTTATTCAATTCAATGGTGGACTATGAAACATAAGTACTTTTAAGCTGCATGCAAACTGAATATATTAATGCATGCTTAAATCATTATACGCAATTGTGAAACGGGGTTCATATTTATATTCGTCCTATTACCTCCAGGAACAATGAAACGTTATATAACCAGAAGAAATCATAAAAAAATTTTAATGAACTGTGACAATATTCTGCAATGGAAGGAAATCTTACAAACTTTTTTTTCAAAGAAGACTATCCCCTGTTAAAGTTGTAGATGAGCTTACAAATAAACTTTCCTAAAATCTAACATCATTCCCCAAGAATCTTTTTCAAGTATGAAAATTTTCCTAATCGTCATTAAAGATATAACTCGTGGTCCGGGACAAGTCATTTGTAATCTGTAAAGGTGTTTGAGATGACTTAGGAAACAAGTCGCCGACCTGACTCGTAATCCGCCAGCCCAACAGGATTCATCAGAAGAAGATCCTTCAAATGTCCTCGACGCAGAACAGGAGTCATCACTCATTCCGGACGTGGAGTAAAACCAAAGGTTAGCCGATGCTATTGGGTGGGAGGAGTGATGTGAGAGGGGTGCGGAGAAGGATACAAAGGTTACACAGCTGGGTAGATCGAAGAGGTCGTATTGATTGTCTTTGTCAATCAATTTCCTATGATCTTTTTTTTGCCAGCTTGTTCTCTGAAATTTATAATCCTGAAACAGAAAATATAAAATCTTACTCTGCAACGATGGAATTTCAAAAGGCTAATGACAATACTATACATCAAACTACAGCTTCCTTTCACCATGTGGGAGCTCGAAAATGTCCTAAACACCGTTAAAGGACCCTCGTCAGGCTCTGATAGCATCCAACTACAGCATGATAAACAATCTTTCAAAAAGTACTTGAAATGGCTACTCGACTACTAATCACAAATGGACCATAGGGGTATTAATGAATACATGGATATATAATAGTCTATAATAATATAAGAATAGTCTATAATAGTATAATCTGGATATAAGAATAATCTAATTCAACCTTTCCAATCCGTATTTCACAAAGGATGAACCACAGTATATAATATGATCGCGTTGTAAAAGTCTAATATGCTTTTGTAAAAGGACCATAAACTGTCGCAGAATTCTGGCGTAAAAGAAACCCTCCTGAATTGCATCTTGGAAATTCATAGACACCACATACCATTCAACACAAATTTTTGAGCTCCATAGTTGATAAGAAATTTAATTGGGAATCACACATCACATCATTAATAAGAATCTTTTCGTAGCGGTAAATTTTGGAGTTCAGATAGATTCGTAATGATTGAACTATATCGGACTTTGATTTGTGAAAAATTAAACTACGGATCTATTATTTATGGATCTGCCCATCGTCAAACAATAGCGAAGCTAGAACCTATCCATAATACCTGAATCCAGATTGCAAATGGCGCTTTTAGAACTAGTCCTATCCTCAGTATTCGGGTAGAAGCAGGCTTAACTGTATAGAAGACAAAAAATTGCTAAAAATATATCTCTAAATTATTTCCGCTGACAGACCATCCCACTTACAAATACCTTTTTCATTCAAAATTCTCCACAGCTATCCAACAAATACTAAACTCAACTTTTTCTTTGGCAAAAAAAAAATACAAGCTTATTTCAGCTCTTAAAGCTATTCCGCTCTCCAAATTCGAAACCCAGAATCCATCTTGGACCATAAAACCACCTAGAACAATACTAAACCTTGCCCGTTTTCCAAAAATCAACACCATTTCTTTAGAATGCAAAAAACGGTTCTCTCGCATCCTCCTAAACACCCCGGATAATTTTTCAATATATACGGATGGATCCAAATCCGAAAACTCAACGGTTTCTTCCGTTGTGAATCGCGACTCAACCCACAAATTTAAATTAAATAAATTAGCTTCTGTTCATGTCGCTGAAGTTCACGAGATACCTTCAGCCCTACATTTATGCTTATCTTTAGCTGAGGAAATTACAGTCATATTGTCAGATTCGCTAAGCTCCCTACAGAGTTTGTAAGATATGTACCCGCCCCACCCGCTTGTTACAATCCAATCTCATGTTATAAAATAAAATCTGCTTCTACCCTGTTTACGCATCCTCTATTTCGCTCTTCCATTAATTGGCCTATTATGAAGATTTTTAATTATCAATCTTTTTAATCCGGAATCCTGTACAACCAGCTCATTTGGCCACTTAAAGCGTAGTGTACTGCACCATTTATAAGATTGCCCATTATTGCACTTTTTTACTGAAATATTTAAAGTATATACAAATTTTACCTTCCAAAAGTGTTGATGATTGCTATCAAATGCCAAACCCAATTCAGACAGGCCGCATTATACCCCTCTCGGTTAGAATAGGATTTCCATTTTACTGAATCAATAAATTAAAGGAATCTTTCCGGGACATTAAATAAAGAGCAGATTCTCATGACTGGAAGAGCTATACTTGGTCTAAAGAGTCGATCCATGAGCCTAATCATTAAATGAGGATGCTTGAGTTTTGGGAAGTCAGCGTCTTCGCTCTTTTCAGAACTTTTACTTAGTGTGATATTTTTACTTTAAGTTTTTTGTTTTGTTTTTTCTCTATAAATATCTATTGTATGAATAATGATGGGTGGTAAGATTTGAAGTGTCTTTGAATGACTATTCCAAATAACCACGTCTCGCAAAATAATCGGTGTGAGTGATTGTGTGTGCTGTGTGCCTCTGTAAATCCAGCTAGAAAAAGAAAAGTTGGACGAAACTAAAATTTGGTATTTATGATGGATTTTACAGCAGTGTTTAAATTAACCAAAATAGACTTGATTGAAGTACCACTTTATATTCCAAGTTCTAGACATTTTTTTTTTTCAATTTTCCTTGAAAACGACTATAAAGATTTTTACGAAATTCGATTAATCAAAGTAGCATTGAAGATTCTGTATTATCAGCTAGGCCGTATCTTCGTTCAAATAGTGAGGCAGGGATTAAGCATAGAATTTTTAAAATTTCTTTCTCTACAGTACCTCAAATATTGTTTATTTGAAAACAACTGTGTCCCTCATTTTCGATCTAAATAATGAATGACAAAAGTCAACTAAATTGATAATTAAACGAAGAAAAAAGGAGACATGTTCTCCTAGATAGGAAATAATTTTCTGGAAATAACAGTACAGTAATATTAGTATAAAGGAATGATAACATCTGAAAAGACAAATAATTTTGAAAAAGTATCATCGAGCGTAAATGCTTTGAAATGGTACATCCTATGGTTTCGAATCGGGGTCGTGATTGGAATTTTCAAAATTCATAAATATATAAAAAAAACTCGAACAATTAAATTTTTGTATATTGCTAGAGTTTTGTGTCGTGTTCTATGTAAATTGTGTGACCAACAATTTTACATATTCAAATTTTAAAATTCACGTAATCAGGAAAATAATTGATTTTGCAACCTGGTTATGTTTGCTATCTTTTTTACGTAATTCTGGCCATATATTTAAATAGTCCAATTAAACTACCTACCTGTTTAACTTACTACGTCATTCACAAACAATAATTCTGTTGTTCATGGCAGTATGGCAAATGTACATTTGCTTCAATTTTCAAATTTTGAAGAGTTTGCAGATGGCATTTTTTGATATACAAGGCCCCAGTATGGGAATAACGCTTCATGAATTGACATCGTTTTCGATAGGTTTCGATGAGATATCTGGAAATGTAATTACGAAACCAAAACTTTGAACCTAAGTTAACAAAAATATCACGTGACTCGTAACAGTTTCCCCCCAAGGTCATTGAACAAACAATAATTAGTTAAATTTTTGTTCCAATACATCCTTAATCATGTAACAGTCTCAGAAGATTAGGAAAATTACGTCGTGGGTACTGTTCTGAACAAACACAATTTTGAAAAGTGTTTTAGAGTACAATAAAACTCGCGCATTAAAGAATCTCATTTAAGATACATGCGTTTTGGTCACCTGTGACGAATATAATAATGGGAATCTTTTGCCATTATACAAATCATACCCTCCAGTACCCGAAGATCTAATCCCACCTTGTCATGTGTAACACAAATATTTACTTGCAAGAAAAAAAAAAGGAGTTCTGCATACAATGACATTGATATGTCACATGATAATGCCAGAAAATTCTAGTTTTATAATGTTTGCATGAAACTTTTCCCATTAGTTTGTGAAATTTTTTATCTTTCATGTTTACGCTAGTTCAAGCTTTTTTTTCCAAAAATATGAAACTTAAAAAAGTTTTGTTTTATTGAACCTCGAGTTGGTTTGCTTGGGAATTTTCCCACATATTTCATCGCCCAAAGCTAACATAGTAATGAGAGAGTGCAGAGTTACTTAGTTCAAATCTGGGGGATCAAACGATACAACTATACACTAAATCAGAGGTTCCCAGAACTTCATAGAACAGAACTCATAGACCAAATTCAAAATATAGCTGGTTCCGGTGGAGCCCATGCAGCTACATTTCTACCATATTCCCAAAACTCGAAACAAAATGTGAAGATTTAGTAATCATAAGGCGGTATTATTCAACAAGATATGGCTATTTTAACAGAATATGATGAAAATAATATGATTACGTAATTAATTATTGTAATGAAATAAACAAAGTACTGACGGCAAACTGATTCTAATTATTAAAACCATTTTTTGTCACGCCAACTTAGACTCCCGTCGAGTCTCCCGTGGACCACCTGGACCACTTTGGGAACTGAGGCACTAGATAATGCAGACTTTGTTTCTTGATTACATATGTGTAGGTAATTTTCCTTGTATACAAGTCGATTTGTCTCTTCATCAATAAATTCACGACGATAAGTTCATAATTAAAGCACTTATAAATTTTCAGTATAAATGATTTAAAGATTATTATTATTCGGCCGAAATTACATGGAAAATTATATAAAACACGACCAGCATGTAGAACTTTTTTTAAACTTGCTCCCCTTTTTAAATATATGTATATTTTTTTTTTAGATATACTTTATTGAATTATTACAATCTGCCTCTTGTGGGCAATAAGTAATAGTTCTAAGTATGTATACAATCATTCCATAAAAACAAAACAAAAATAACATAAACAACAATTAAATAAATAAATGTAAAGTCTACAAATAAAATAATTGCTTACATTCATACTGTAATTACACTATTTACAATTTGATTGGGGTCCCCCGAACTAAGCTGCCTTGGGGTACTCCAGCTTGATTTGGGTAAATATAGGAGTATTTGTTGCGTACTTGGAAGACGCGATCAGAAAGGTAAGCTCGAAGGACTAGGAATAAGGATTGGGGTTGAACAGCAAACCGGTATGCCATACCCGGTTGAAAGCTTGTGCTACGTCCAGAAATGCGCCTGTGCGGTATTTTTTGCTTTCGAAAGCAGAGGATATGTGATCGACAACTCTGAGATCCTCGAGGCTGGACCGTCGAGTACATGGGACGGAATCGAAACTGATGTGATTCGATTATGGGTAGGATTCGTTTCAGGAGGATTTTTTCAAAAATGTTGGAAAGAATAGGAAGCAGGATGGTGGGTTGGTATGAAGAAGTGTCATTGGGTGGTTTGCCAGGAAGGGAAGTGAGTTGTTCGGAGGATTCAGTTGTATATATAGGTAAGGAAAATAATCGTTTTTTGAGGAAGGTGTTGAAGGATCTGGGTGGTTAGAGGGTCATGTCCAGGAGGTTTGCGGACTTTCAACTTTTGTAAGAGGAATTTGACCTCAGAGGGGTTTACGGCTTTAGGAAGTAAGGATAGCGGAATGTGTGAAGAGAGGAATTCATTAATATTGGAAACGTGCTTAGGGTGAATTTCAGGATGTGGGATAAATGTATTTGAGAGGTGTTAAGCAAATTCTTCTACTTTGTCCTCTTCTGATGCAGACCAAGAATCGCTTTTACGTAGTAGGTGATGGGGAATAGGGTGGTATTTAAGGAACTTTTTTGTAGTATTTCTGAGGGAATTCAGAAGCGGAAAGTATGGAAAGATAGGAATTGTAGAATTCGGATCTAAGGTTCTTTTTAACTAATTTGATGAAGTAGTTATACAGCCTCCGATCGAGAGGATGCCTGGTTCTTTACCAAAGGGATCGATGACGGCGTTTGATAAGGGTAAGATTCCTAAGATCTTGCGGTAATGGATTTTTCTAGCGGATTTCGAAGGGGCGAAGATGCAGTCTAATCTGCTTGCTAGATCAAATTGGTAAAGGAATTGACGGCATCATCTAACTCCTGAGGTGTTTTTAGGGAAACTCTGAGGTCAATGGTGTCGGATACAAGCTGGTGAAATAGGTTCCAGTCAACTTGTCCCCTAATAAATGATGGCGGAGGAAATTTGGATATTAGGACTATAGAAATGGGTAAGATCAAAGGAATGTGATCTGAGGACAGTTCATCAAGGCGTTCTATGGAGTAGTTTAGGGAACCTAAGCCAGCATGGATGAAAAAGTTAAGGAGATCAGGATTTCGTTTTTGGGTCAGTGGACCAATATTGGGGTGCCTGGAGAAATAAAACATGAATTATGGGAGTTAAGTGCAGACAGGAGGATGCGATCTCGGGAGTTAGTAGTTCTTGAGCCCCATTGTTGATGTTTCGCATTAACCGGTTTATGATTTTAAACGAACAGCGCTCGCATGCGGTCGGTATACTCTAACGCACCAACCCGAGTGCTGCTCGCAGGTTTCGACATGTTTGTATTACATACGACAACCAAAAATTTATAAATCGAAAATGACAAATAAAAAAAATATAAACTTTTTAAAATACAATAAAAAAAAATGGTGATTTTGGTTACAGTTTTATGGGGAAAAAATCCGAGCGTAAAGGGGTTAAAGTCTGCACCTAAAAGGAAATGAGTCCCTAAGGAATTCAGGAGACAGATGAATTGGAAATGGGAAACGGATTTATTAGGAGGGCATTACACCAAAGCTAATGTGATGGGAAATGAGAAGGTTTTAATTGTAACAGCTGTGGCATGAAGGATATCGTTTGAAGGTAGGGGAAATGAGTGTTGGAAGAGGGATTGATGGACTATGACAGCAGTACCACCGTGAGCTTTTCCAACAGGATTGTCGATCCGGTAGGTTTGGTACTATGTTGAGCTTCCGTTTACTGGTCAGTCCAGTTTCTGTAATTAAGGCTACATTAATTTTTTTATCATATAGTAAAGATGTTAATTCGTCAGTGTGGTTTCGAATACAATTCGCATTCCAAAGGAGAATGGATAAGGTGGATGTCATTTAAGGATTTTGTTAGACAGGAAAGAGATGGGAAACAAGATTTGTTAGGAGAGATATTAGTGGTGTGATCATGGACTTGAACTCGGAGGGGAATGATGTGAGTAGTGTTGTGAGATTGGTAGCATTTGAAGGAGGGAGGTTATGAGGGATTTGATGTGGGATATTTGGATTATGATTAGTGGAATATTTTGGTTGTTGGGGCTAGTTTTATGGTTGTAAAGGATTGATTTGTGGTTTAGGGAAGTATTTTGGGGTTTGGGTTGTACCATGGCCCCGAGACTATTTGTTTATTGACCACCTGACATTTCGGCGTAGGAAGCAGTTCTATCTACAATTTTAGATGGCGGTCTTCTTGAGGTTCTCACTTCGTCGCTGGGCCGACGTGCTGCCAGAACATGAGGTTTTAAATTTTTGTAGGTTTGACAACATTTATAATTGGCTCGATGGCCTTAAAGACATAGTGCGCAGATAGCAGATCTTTCTCTCGGCTTGACACACTCTTCAGTTTTATGGGGTTCTCCGCATTTGACGCACCTTGGAGTATGATGACAGTAGTGCTCAGAGTTCCCGTATGCTTCGCAGTTATGACATTGCACAATGTCTTTCTTTGGGTAAGGTTTTTCGATTTGAAGCTGGGTATAGTAAAGTCTGGTTACCTCATAGATTTTTTTTTACTCCGGGTGCTGGTTCTAAATCTATGAGGAAAAGAGGCAATGGCATTTTGTTGCCTGCCCCAGGGTGTACAGTATTCTTCTTGTAGAAATTTGTGATTTGTCTAACTTTGAAGCCCATGGCGGTGAGCTCTTCTTCTACGACGTCAGCTTAAATATTGATAGGTTAATTTATTGGTCAAGGTAACTTGAATCGATTTTACGATAGCTTAGTAAATTACACTAAATTGGACCAGTTTGCTACATGACATTGTTTTTAAAATACATTTTTGAATTTTGATAAGCTGAACCAAGACCTTCAGAAGAGAAACCGTTTCCGAATATTTTGCCAACTCATGTGGCGTATGCGTCTCGTCTGTGGATGCTCGCACCATACATTTTTTTCAGGACTTTTAGCTAAGTTAGTTATTTTAGGAAAATCCACTTCATACGAAATACTAAAGGATTTTTTTTTTTTTATCTTACTAGAAGATGAGAGCTTGAACATTTTTGCTGAGGCACTTTTCTATATTTCCTATATATGGATTTCCTATAGATATTCTAATACTTTATTCATTAAAGTCATATTGACGGAATAACTTTAAGATCAATCGGTTTATCAAACATAAATTTTACTATATATTGTTCAAAATAACACTGTTTAAATTCATAAAAATGAAGATTTTTCTCTCATTTAAACAATAATTTCTCACCCCGTTCGATTTATAGTATTTTTCCCGAAGCATTCATAAAATATACCTTTAATAAAATAAAAAAATGTACTTCTCCACCTATACCAACCAGTGCGAGGTTGTAGTTATTGTTAAGCACTAATTTGACTAAATGGAAAACTCTGTTCTTTGGTGAATATTCTGAATGAAAATACAATAGAAGTCCGGTTGAATTACTCCCAGAGTACCTTTAGAAATTGTGTTTTTCCGAGGCTTTTCATACAATTTTTCATTCAATTGCACCCAGCCATGTTCTCATTGTTCAGAAAGTACAATATTCCGTTTGATAAATTATGAATTTCTGTTTGGACTGACATTCTGAAATACTAATACTAATAGTGAGATAGATGACTAAATTTGTCAATGCCATTCGGTATTTATAACTAATTTCATTGAAGTATTTGATTATTTCCAACATTGAACGAAGATGAATCTCTCGGTAACAACAGATGAACACAGCCAAAGAAGTTAAGACATATGAGGAGTATGGAAAACAACTAATAGTTTTCAGCAAACTAGAATGTCATATTTATTTATTGGTCATATTTCTATATTGGTGGTATTACAAAAAAAAATGAGTTATAGTCGTTTAGCCTGGGCGGGGTACAACAGTTAGAGTCAGTCCTTTAGCCAGGGCGGGATACAGAAGTTAGAGTCCTTAAACTAGGTTACTGAGAGTGTTTTATCTAATATTTATTTCTTCAATGCTTATATTGATCATGTTACAATGTAATTTTTCTTGGGTGAGACGAGTTTACATTTTCGACCTAGTTCATCTTGCCGGTCGGATGGTGTGTTGTCTAGTTTTAAAGGAGCAGAAAAAGGTGAAGGACAGTGAAGAGGTTCTGGAGCAAAATCGAAACTCATAAAGTTTTTCAGTGACTTTCCTTTACTTTTGAGTTTCGTTTATTATCACATCTACAGTAAGTCAGTTAAGTTGTATCTTTCCCGGTGACTCACTTAAAATATTTTCAACCTCATCTCTCTAAATTTGAAAATAAAAAAAAGTTTTTAAACTGTTGTTGC
Source organism: Arma custos (assembly GCA_037127475.1). Lineage (NCBI taxonomy): Eukaryota > Metazoa > Arthropoda > Insecta > Hemiptera > Pentatomidae > Arma > Arma custos. Next base: position 93,328,190 of record CM073761.1, read on the forward strand.
TGTCAGGTAATTTTAGTTTTGAAATGCAGGTGTGAAATGTGGCTTCTTCCCTCTCCTCTGGGGACTTATCAAGATTAATATATATATTTTCTCCCTTAATGCCTCTCGATTTTGAATATTTCTTGCTTGGCCATCTTATTATTCAGTGACATCAGTTTGGGCCTTTACCTAAACGGTAGCAATTATTAATTGCCTAATCACGCAGTGATACATTAATTCTTATACGAATTATTTTCACTCTCTCAAGTGTGTTATCATAATCTTTTAAGGGTAAATAATGGATAACAAAGTCTTTACTCCGCTAGCATCTAATTACGTAGAGATTGTTTTAAAAATTTTACTTCCCTTTCTAAGAGCTTATTTCACTCTATTATTTCATTAAAGGTGGATTATATGGACTCCCATTCCGACAGAAGACCAGACATTAGAGCGTAATTATCCCCTATCTAGGTTTTAACCATTTTTTTTCTTTTTCAGGATTTAATTGATATATTAAATGGCTCAGTATTCTAGCATTGACAAGCAAATACTTATTTATTATTACTCCTAATTATAACACCACCACAGAGCACAACTGACAGCTTATAGCCAATTAATAGACAATAGAACTAGAATTGAAGGTATTGACGTGTGCCCATTGGGTACTCCTATGAAAGGTTTTGTTCAACTCATCATATGTTTCGCAACTATTTCCTACGTTCTTACTCCACTATCCTCAGCCGCGAGTTCTTTAACTATAAGAATCCATGTTGTTCAATTTTATCTACAAAATTCGAGGTAAAAACCAACTCTATAACAATGATTCACGGACACGACCTAATCGCTCTGGCTAATGGTGCCGAACCCCCACACTCATCTTAAAAGTATTAAAGTTGAATTGAACATTTCTCTTCAAATATCCCTTCCTCCTAAATCCTTTCTACTTATACAACGTACCTTATTTACCTCCCAGTTGCGTTCCATTGCCCCATTTCATCTCTATTTTACAGTGTAGACCCCTGAATAATTAGAGGTATCACGTTATATCCGAATCACTTGATTCACAGATGGATTCTCAACTTATCGATAGTGCAACTCAAATATTGCACGGATTTATTTCTCTACTTGAAACAGGCTTTTGTTTGATAAAAGCCTCTAGGGATGCTTTACTAAATTCGTCCATATTATCGTCCTAATTCCTTCCTTAAAATTAGCATACGTCTCATTAAAATAGTATTAAATGTATATCATAATTGTATCACATTTCTTTTTTCTAAATATGTTGGTGTTATTCGTAACAGTACCCTGGGACCCATCCTAGCTGAACTCACAATCTATACAATCCTTATCACGTATGTATATTTCAAGTCTGAATTTTTAGTGGTAAATCGATCAATTTATTGCATTCAAAACTTTTCAACCGCATATAAAAAAAAATAATAAACTATGTTAAAAGCGGAATATTAGTTAATTAACAGAGAGTCATATCTACCCTTCGTCGTAAGCCTATTAATATGTGCAGCATCCTTTAATAATACCCCACTATCTTGTAGTGGTTCCTTACCTTGAATTGTATTTTGATTAGTCATTAACAATTGGTGAATCATCTAGCATTAGTCGGATGTTTACTCTTACTTGGAATTCATATTCCCGAAATAAGTTAAACGCCATGGTTTAACAAAGTTTAAGAAACCGAATTACTTCAAGTCTTAAATTTCTTAAGTCTTCTAATGGTTGATGCTCCAAAAATTTAAAAGCTTTAGACTTAAATAAACTTTATATATTGATATAATCCATTTTTAAAAATTATTATACGTGTTGTACCATACACTCCTAACCATTGGTTTATTATTGCAATTAGCATCTAATTTCCTCTAGATTTTTTAAAAATGTTTATTCATATTAAGCCTAATCTAGGAGAGGAGAAAGAAGGAAACAAGGTAGTTGTCCCAGGAAACAGAATTTAGATGGCGGAAAATTCCAAACGAAATATAATTTTCAGTCATAAAAATTATTTATTTCTATCGTTAATAAAATTGTGATATTTCGAAATTTAATATTCAAAATACTGTTAAGAGACTGTATAATTTATTGTGGAGATGAAAAAATGGACTTATCTTTTTTATACCCCAAGCAAAATTATTAGATCAGGCCTTAATTTATACTTAGTTTTTTAATCTAAAAGTTGTGATGCATACTTCGCATAAAGTGTTTAAAATGCAGGATTGGCTAAATTAATGTCATGAACCTTCTTAATGAGCTTCACACCAAAGTAGCACTTTATTGACTCTTCCCATTATTTTTTTTATTTATTTATTTTATTGAAATTATCTTATTTTTTAAAAAGCTATTGAAATTTTGAATGATTTCTCAATTGGTCGTCTTTAATGGGGTAAAATGGTAGACATTTTTTGCTTTTATGTTTAATATTTAAAACCTTTCTTTTATAGAACAACAGTGACCAATAATAAAAATCTTTTGAGTTTACAAGTCACGGATATATATAAATATATATACTTATATATATATATATATATATATATATATATATATATATATATATATATATATATATATGTGTGTGTGTGTGTGTGTGTGTGTGTGTGTGTGTGTAGGTGTATTTATTGATAAAATGAATTAATTCATTAGCCATAAACATGGTTTTTTCTTAATCTGCCTCATAGTTTTAAATAAACAGGTCTAGACCATAATAGACGGGAATATCCTTTAGCACTGAGAGCTGTTCAAACTAATTATCCTCCAGATGGTTAGGAGATAGATTCGAGCGATAGAAGTTGGGGGTGCTGGAAAAAATTAAAAACTAATGGACAGGAGATGAAGCTGAGGGCAACCCTGTCTCGTTAGGGCTAGTGGTGACACCTTGCTGTAGCGGTAATTGCCTACGTGACCCTAGGCCCCCTCCTACCTTCTCTTCTTTCTTATTTAAACCCTCCTCCCGTTTGTCCCAGTCGTCTAGGTAGTCAGTTTAGAACAAAAGCCCCTCGGTATAGTATTGAAGTTAATACTCGCGCCATGAGTGCTAGCAGCCACATAAATTGAGCCTGTTATAACCCTATCGGTGAGCTTACTATTATAAACGAAAAATATTTGATACAAAGGAGCATGAAAATTAGTTAAATATATTAACATGGTTTTCAAGATGAATTATTCATAATTATAAGCGTTCTGTTCATAGGCGGATCCAGAGGGGGGGGGCACGGGGGCACTTGTCCCCCTCAGACTGTTGTTTGTTTACTGTGGAGAATCCATTACAGTACATACTTATAGGCAAATCATGTGACATGTGATAATAGTTGTTAAAATAATAGGAATAACATGAGTTATTGTTTAGATATTTTAATAAGCCTTTCTAAAAAATACTATAAGTGTATTTCTAAGTTATTGTTGATTTTTTGCCCGTCTGGCCGTCTGCCCCCCCCCAGAAAAAAATCCTGGATCCGCCCTTGGTTCTGTTGGCAGCTTAATGTCTGTCTACTTATTTTTATATTATTCAACTGGAATTGTAGTTTCTTATATTTCATAAGTTTAAAATGGTTTGCGCAAAAAAAAGTTAAAAGTGCGAATTTCGCATTTTTCCCCATAAGCAGGTAATTACCATTTCTACATGAATACAGATCTGTTTGACTACCTAATTTTCATCATTAATGAAGCTAAACTAAGTTCATACAGTCTAAAAGGGATGTTGAAATATCGTACTTCTTCAGAAGTCAGATTTTCATCTTATTGTTGACAGGATATTGCGAAATTCAGTTATAATAACCAAGTATTATGTTCAATTTACTTTTCTTCTTTCCTTATTTCGTGCTGTTATAGAATTCATTAGCTTTGCATTGCATAGTGGCTTATATAAGTATTAGTATAGTTGGTCGTACTTATAATTTTACGTTGTATATCGAGGTGTGGTAAATTACTTACTAGAAGAACTTATTTATTTTATTAGAATACATATTGTTTGTCCTGCTCCGATTCATTTTTACAGGTTCCTGTAGAACTCTAATTTTTACTCTGGATGATTTTTTCTGTGTGTGTGTAAAGTTGTGGCGTCGTCTGTAATGGTCCACTTTTTTATTCAATTCCAAAGTTTTGTTTAATAATTTTCTCTCAGTGATTTCTAGAATATGATTTATAAAAATAAACGTGAATTTACAGAATGAGCAAAAATCGTTTACAAAAACTACGTCACGTAAGCAGTTACAATAGACTATATGGGGGGGGGATGAAAATACCCTCATATGGCACTTTGCTTGAGACACTTCTTGAGAAGATGAAAATAGGAGTCGATGATATTGCTTCAAAATACACGGTAGGAGAGGAGCGGGAGTGGAAGCCGAAAGATGGGGAAGCTGGCTTTGAACGGAGATGGCCAGACCTGGGGAGGACTTGCCTCACTCTGCGTAAGTTCTGTGTGCACCCGTGTAATACCGGATAAGTGTAACTAATTTATGTACGCATTTTATGCCAATACTCTATCAGGCAATGCTCAGGTCTTAACGTACATATTAAATTGTGTTCAATATAAGAAATTGTATTAATAAATCATATTCATTGTAAGTATTTAGGTGTATACTTAACATAGATGCACTCTATCTTTATGAATAGAAGATTTATGGTTTAATTCAGGTTTTAAGTTGACCGATTAGTTAATTAGTAAACACACAACTAACGTCAAGAAAATAATCTAATTTAAAATAAAGTAAGGACAGTAAAATAAAGAAATCACTTGAGTTGAAAAATAAATTATCATCAATAATTACTCATGGTATCCCCAAATCAACAATAAACTATATTTATTTCCTTATGATATTGCAGTAGCTGTATTTTATTGCCAGTTTGTCTTTTTATAACCTAGATTACTGCATTTGTTGTTTAGTTGGAATTGTTCTGTGATTTTCTCCATTCTTTCTTAGCCTTTTCGAGTGCTAAAGTTTTGATGTTAAACTCAGACAACTCCTCTCTAGATTTAACTTTAGCGTCAGTATATGTTAATGTTTTTCTAATTATAATTCTCGTTTTACTATCCTTAAGTTTAATGACTTAAGGATTTCTAAAAGTGTTTCTCTATTGATTAAATCTTAGGCCACAAAATCAAAGTGGTCACAAAGGGTTTAGTTTTTCGTTTAAGATACATTATTATCGACTTTTAATTAATAAGATTTCCTCTGTGCATTATGTGTTTTTCCTGAAACCATTTTGATATCTTACCAATATTATAAATTTGAAAGATTGTATGTTTGTCTCTCTTTCACGCAAAAACTACTGAACGGATTTGGATGTAACATTACAGTAATATAGGTTAAGGTGCGTGTACACGTGCGAGTTTTTAACTATCGAGAGTAGCTGGTTTACTCTCGAGATTAAAACTCGCAAGTATAAAGGGTCCTGAGAGTCCTCGCCGAAAGTAGAGGGGGAACTCGCCGAGAGTGTAAACGCTTCTGAGAGTTACTCTCAGACATTCAATTCCAGTTTGATTTCCCGAGAGTACTCTCAAGAATGTCTTTACCAAAAAAATGGACGCACGAGGAAGTTTGCAGGCTCATCGAAGCATGCGACGAGTCTCACCCAATCCTTTGGGACATTAAGGAGCGAGATTACAAAAATAGAGTTAAAAAATTGAACAAATTTTGATACAAATGCAATGGAAAAAAATCCAAAATTTGAGAAATCAGATAAGTTGATTTCAGATAAACAATAAAAATTGTACATTTTAAAATTAACAATATTCTAAATTGCTGGGCGTCTTCTAGTTCCAATTCCTGGGTCAATGTGTGGTAAGCGCCTAAATCATTCCGTCTTTGGACCCAAGACCTGACCCATTTTTTTTTCTCCTTAATTCGTTTTTCTTTGACATACACAAAATCATCAAAGCCGCTGCTATTTCTCTTTTCCTTGAAGACATCAAATAATGTATATGAGTAGGTGAGGTGCAAAACTCGTTCGTTCCATTTTTTTGAAAAAACTTTCTCATTTCATACTTAGTTACTTTTTTTTTGTTATCATTAAATCAGTATTTTTTTTCATTCCAAACTCACTTCCACAGGGAAGCTGTACCTTTCGAAAGCAAAAAATAATTTTTTATCAGGCCACTCTTCGAGACGAGGTAAGTTTTTTGAGTTTCCTGAAAAACGTGTTCCTGTGGAACAAACGAGTTTTGCAACTCACCTCCTCATATGTTTAGTAGAAATAACTCTAGAACTGGTAGCACTGAACTGGAATCACGAGATGTTTACAATTAGAAGTCACTCTCAGAACTAATATAAATCGTCCGTGTAAACGGTCTGAAGGGACTCTGGCGATTAGCTCTCCTAGAGTGGACTAGGGTGAATTTCACTCTCCCGTGTAAAGGGCTCTGCGACTTACTCTCGAGAGCACTCTCGGGGAGTTCCTCTCACGTGTAAACGCACCTTTATACATCAGAATAACACATAGGCTATAGCAAGCGCGGATTTAGGGGGGGCGCACGGGGCATGTGCCCTCCCCGAATGTTTTTTAGGTACCGTGGAGAATCCATTATAGTACATATTTAAAGGCAAATCACATGATAATAGTTGTTAAAATAGCAGAAAGAACATGAGTGAAACTATTTGTTTTGATATCCTACTAATATTATAAATGCGAAAGTTTGTATTTATGTTTGTTATTCATTCACGCAAAAACTACTGGACGGATTTGGATGAAACTTATGAAGTAAAATAGGTTATACGTCATAGGCTACAGCAAGGGAAGATTTATTTGGGGGCATGGGGCATGTGCCCCCCCCCCCGTTATGGTACATAATTAAAGACAATTCAGGAACTTAGCATCTTGAAATTTGTAGATAGGTTCTTTGTATAGTTTAAGACAGAAATTTGGATAATTCCACTCCAAGGGTTTCCCGTTTAATGTAATAGGGATTCAAAGCTTGTATAGAATCCGTCAGTTTTGAAGTTAGACATCTGAACTTTTGGATTTACGAGTAACTTACATTTAAAAAAAAAATTAAATTCTTTATATAAAATGATCTTTCACGAAACTTTATGTGGCCGACCATATTCCACGCGAGTGAAGCCGCGGGCATAAGCTAGTTCTCCTATATGTAGGTCAGATGTTTCTCTGTTCTGATTAATAGTGCTTTTGATAACATATTTTACGTGACTGGCAGAAGTGAGATATCTCTATAATTACCAACGTTAGATTTATCCCCTTTCTTGTGTAATGGACGGATCAATGCTATTGTCCAGTCTTTTGGTTCTCTTCTTTAACCTATTCTTTTGAATAACTTCAGTCAATTTGTCAAGAAAATTGTTATCCACATGCTTCCAAAGTTCAATAACTATTGCAATCTCTCCAGGTGTAAAAACATAATTGCGTTGTTTTTGAGAGATTCAATCATGTCATTGATTTCTTCATTGGGTGGAGGATAGGAATAGGATATTGTGCTACTCTGTTTTCGAAACGGAATCTTGATTTTGAACATTAACAATTTATAGCTTTTCAAAGTAAAAAGCATTTTACAGTTTTCTTTATTTTTGTACGTAAAATTTTGGTCTCTGAAGCCAAGGCTTGGAGCCGATTCCTAAATGTTTTATAGAAATCTCTTATGTTGATTTTGTTTAAGTCCTGACTATTTCTTCTATTTCTTTTTTCTCGTTTTGTCGTCATATATTTCTGATTAGCTTGGCGGTTTCCTTTCTAACTTCAATGAACTCTGGTCTATTTTATGTTTTTTTTTTTTGTTTGTGAGTTTCCTTTTTGCGTCCTTTTTCCTTTTTGTCTTCTTGTAATTGCTTCGTCACATTCAAAATTTCACCAGGCATGTTTTATTTTTTTATTTATTAAAGGGACTGTCTCCTTGGCTTTTTTTGAATCAGAGCTTCTTTGATTTTTTCCTAATTTTATGAATTCTTTGTTTCCAGTTTGTGAAATTTTTTTTTCTTATTTAAGCTTCTCAGTGTCGAATTTCAAGGTTTTAATTTAGTTTGTCTTCTAGTGTTCCTTGGAGTAAATTTGACTTTGATTTTAGAGATGCAGTGGTCTGAATCCGAATTGGTGTTTCTGGTTACTTTGAAAAGTCTTTTGATGATTTCGAGATATTGGGATATGATATATTTATTATTCAACAAAAAGATGATTTGGTGATGTACAAGTCTTCTGTTTGCTTGAACTGTATTGTAAAGCAGTAGATTTCATTGTAATTTTTGTGGCTATGGAGAGTTTCCCATTAATCTTTCACCATTTCTGTTGGCTCTTTGGTGTACCGAGTAATTTCCAACATAGTTCCTAATTTTTTTTTCTCTTCCCAGTTGTACATTAAAAGTCACCCTATAAGATCTTGGAATCTTTGTGATTACATATTTCAGATCCTCCCACAAGTTGTTTATTTCTTCTCTGTTGGTTCCATTAGCTCTTTTCATATCGTAATCTAAAAAGTAAACTTTGTTTGTGCGTATGAATAACAGATTGCACGTTATTCTATTAGGGAACTGAAACTCAAAAACTGAGCACAAAATCTTGCAATTTTTTATTATTATTACTCTTTCTCCTGCTTTTGCCTTGAAAATTTGTGCATCCATCTGACTCAAAAATATCCTCATCAGTAGATCTGGTCTCTCATACTGCTGTTATGAGTATATAGTGTTCATTTAGAGTGCTTAGAGTTTCAGTTTTCCTGCATGTAGGAGTGAATTTAAAATAGAATGAAATAGAAAAATAAGTATATTCTGGGGCTAAGCTAAAATAATAAACATGAACAGAACTACAAACATTATGTATATATATATATTATGTACTTATTATTATGTATATATATATATATATATATATATATATATATATATAACATAATATATAGAAGGCTACCTAATACTAATTGTACAGTTTTTATGAAGTGCCAAAAAAGTAAATAAAAAAATAATAACATAAAATAAAAGGTAGGAATCATGACAAAATACTAAACAACTAAATAGAATAAATAAATTAATAACAACAACAAAAATACATGAACTTGACCCCTATACGTAAATCTCTTATATTCCACAACTTGAGTCACGAACCTTCTATTGAAGTCCTCCTCTGGAGTTACGAACGCAATATTACGAGCGCACCTGACAATGAACGCATTATCTCAGAGAGATCCATGACTGTTTGGGATGCTTTTTTGAAATAAGAAATACTGTGAGTCGGGCGTTTAATCCTACATCGCATTCATTCAGCAAGCCTTGAGGGCGATATAATATATTACAACATATATGTGCCGTCTGTTAAAAAGATCGCTATCAAGAAAGAAAAGCGCAACGTGAACACTAGAAAATCAAGTAAAATGCTCGAAATAAGAAATTTCCCGGTTGCCCGCAGTTTACTCAAGCCCAAACTAATTATTTAGTCATTTTTATGGGGGGAGGGTGGCAATACTGACTACATAAGCGAGTGGTAACCGACAGGGAAAGGTTAAAGTTTAAAAATTTGGTGTCGTGCTGGTTGCTACACTTCTATTAACTGTGCTTTGAGGCCGTATCCTATACCAGTAGGGGAGAGTGGGGCAAGACGGGGTATCGGAGTAAGATGAGGTAGATGAGCTCCTGACCTTGTAAGTGCTGTAACTTAGCGGAGAACGGCAGTATTAGTAGTAGGCTGTAGTAAAGAAAGCTTCCAATAGGTGGGGGCCAGTTTGAGTGAATAGTTTGTATTGTATACATGTTTTTGTGCCGGATGCTTACATTTCATCATAAAGTAGTTTTGTTCAGTGCCTGATTACTTTTGATTGCAGGTAAGCCACAACAACTTGTCAAACTACACTATATATCATTGAAAAGTATACTTTTTAACGGTTCATTTTCATACGTTCTCAAACCTTTAAGTCCAATCCTAACCGGTATACGAGGTATACCCCATCTTACCCCATTGTTTCCCAAAGATCAAAGAAGAAAGGTATAAGTGCAAGACGTGTGTCGGTTATACTTTTTTTGTGGTTTATGTAACTAAAACAATTAGCTGCAACTAGTTTAAACTGCACTTTTTATCAGAAAAATTTAACTCCAATAATCATAGTATAGAAAATATACAGATAATCAATATAAACATTTTAAAAATGAGTGAGTTAAATATTAAGAACAATATGGTAGCACACAATGTTTTATTTGGGACAGTGGACGTCCGAAATTATCTTAGGTGTAAGGCGAAGAAAAGATTTTAAGATCTGTACCACCGGATGGAATATTGTCTAACCAAAAGGAGTGTCTCTTGATTTAGATATTGGTTAAAAGAGTAGTGAGTTGCGCTCCGGTAGTCTATGAGAGTGGACGCACACTATATTGGCTCCCGGGGATTATCCCCACCTACTCAGAGATTGGCAGCTATCAGTCATTGCCCAGACGTCGTCAAGGTAAGACGTGTTATTGCTTTGCTCTCGTTCAAGTGCGCTGGCTGTTGTGTTAGTGATTGGTTGAGACCCGAGGGACACAAGTTGCGAGTCGGGACTCCCAATAGGACAGGAGAATCCTTGGATTCGCCATAATTAATGAATTAATTAAAAATGAAAACACAAAGTGTTAATTTAAAAGTTTTATTTTTATTTTATTTTTTTTACGTGATATCACATAAAATAAATAAAAATTAAGATGAGTACATCTAAGGACGTAGAAGCGATTTCCATTGAAGAGGAAAAGCGAGGAAGAGAAAAGGATGAAGGAATGTGAACAGGAGACGAAGGACGGAGCGCATGCATCAACCGTCGTGGCAGTAGCCATGCAAGAAGAAAAAGGTAAAGGAGGAAAAGGCGGAGCGTGGCCAAAGAAGCAAGGATTGTCCAGCCTCACGGGATTCATCGATAGGCGGCTTGATGCCAGGAGAGAGCTGACCAGCGAGAGCGAAGCCAAAGAACCTAAGGAGTCGGAAGGGGACGGTAAGTTCTCCCCCAATATCAAGAAGAGGAAGATTGGTAGGTGAGGAAGTACCCCCTCCCCCCCATGTATACACCGATGGTAGCCCGGGGGAAACTTCCCTCGCCTGATGGAGGAGGACAACTACCCTCATTTCAGGGAGTTTGTCTACGGGTGGAAGGAGGTGGTCGGTCCTGCGCACTTCACCATCAGCAGGATACGGCCACCCGGCGAGCCACCAGACGACGAGTCACCCCAGGAGGAGAGAGAGGAAGACAGGAGGGATGCAGACTGGCCGGACGCGGACCGGACGGATGCGGCGGACCAGGAAGGCTGGACGGCACCCGGACGGATGCCGACCGGCCAGGAGGCTTAAAAGGTGCTGCCCCATCAGTAAGGTGCACACCCGTGCACTGGGCAGCACCACAGATTATTATTTTTATTTTTGTCCCCCATAATTATACATATCCCCCGAGAGTATGAATAATAAGATTTTTTAATGAATAAAGAGTTGTTTTTTTGGCAGTGGTGGGCGTGCGTATACCCAACGTATCAACCCGCCACTGCCGAAGCCCCGTATGCCAGCAATGGCAGGAAGGGAAAGAGAAAAAGGAAAAAAAATAAGGTAGCCCGGGGGACCAAGCCCGCGGCATCCAGAGGGGAATCCAGGAATACTTAGAGAGGTTCCGCAACTCCATCTCCAAGGAAAGAAGGGACTATCTCAACAACCACGTGGAGAAGTTGTGTGATATAGTCCTCAGGATGCAGGGAGGAGAGGAGATTGATTCCCCAGGTGGTGAAGCATGTTTTGAGGTTTATGTGATGAGTGCATGTTCTTCCCTTCTTCCCAGGAAAAAGGGAAGAAGAAGACAAGTACCTTCGCCGGGGTCCTGGCCAGCGTCCCTACCGGGCCGAGAAGATCAGAGGAGGCCTCCACCTACATTACCCTGAAGGGGAATGTAGCAGGATGGGAGGCCGGTAAGATCCTGGAGCAACTCCCGACCCGGGAGGAGCTCAGGGAAGTCGGCGCCAGCCTCAGTGTGGTCAGAGTGACTTAGGCTGGCGCCGTCCTGGTCAAGACTGGAGGGCATGACCAGACCCACAAGCTACTAAATTGGGACGCCCTTAAAGATAAGGGGCTCGATGCCAAGATGGCGATGGCGAGAAGGCCCCGCCTGGAAGTCAGAGGCGTCCCCAACCACTGGGATGGGGAGGTACTCCAGAGATTTATCTGGAGCAAGGTGCCCATCGAAAGGCAGGAGGAGGAGACCGTCAGGAGGGAGTGGCTAAGACCCTCCTTTGCCAGTCCCGCGAGGGGCGGGCTGACCAAAAAGTGGATCATCGAGGTCCATCACTCGATGAGGCTCGCCCTGATGAACCTGACGGAGGCGGATTGGGGTGGAGGATGGTGGTGTCTAGCCATCAAAGATAACCTCGAACCCCTGCGCTGCTTGAAATGCATGCAGTAAGGACACCCGGCGAAGGCATGCCAAGCGACCGGGATAGCGTGCATGTGGTGCGGAGAGTCCGGGCATAAGGTCAAGGATTGCCCGGCTAAGAAGAACAAGCAGGCACCAACTGCAGGGCCTAAGGCAGAGAGGGGGAAAAGCTCCGACACTGCGCGGGCAACACCAGGGTGAGCCCGCAACACCAGGAGATGATGGCCGGACACGTGAAAAGAACCCGGTATGTGTAGGCTGCGGATTTTGCAGGTCAACATGGGCCGAAGACGAGTGGTTGCGGACGAGCTGAGAGCTCTCGCAGGGAGGACTGACATCATGGCTATACAGGAGCTGTGGTGTCAAGGAAACGTGGTCGCCGGTTTTGGTGTCGCGTCGAGGGTAGTCGCGATGAGCAGTGGTGAGAGGAGGCCCAGGGCGGCTATTGTGATAGTCAATCCAAATCTCGACGTCATGGAGCTGAACCAATTCACCACGGCGGATCAGGCGGCGTGTTATGCCAGATGGGGGAGGATATCCTTCGCCCTCGTCCCGCCGAGGCAAAGGGTAGAGGAGAGTGTTGCCGCCGTGGAGGCCATCGCACAATGCTATAGGAGTGTGGTGGTCTGCTCCAACACCAATTCGAGCACGGCCTGGGATTCGGTGCGCACAGACGCCAGAGGAAGAGTGGTGGATGAGACCGGGGCCAGGTGTCAACTCATAGTGGTTAATGAGCCCTCTGGTCCCACGTTCGTTGGAGCTAGGGGCCAGAGTTGGATCGACGTGACACTCACCACGGCCACCATGGCGAGGCGCACAGCGGACTAGACCTTACGGTCTGACACGAGCTCCGACCACCGGGTCATTCCCTTCAGTGTGGTAGAGGAGGAAGGTGAAGTCCTTCCAGTTGAGAAGGGCTTCGTGACCCGTACGGCGAACTGGGGAGCTTTCTCCAGTGAACTGGAGGGAATACTGGTTGATAGACAATGGGAAGATATGGCGCCGATGGAAGGTGAGTCAGCGATAGAACGCAGAGTGGCGGAGCTGACGTGCACCATCACGGATGCGTCCAGTATGACCCTCCAACGCCGCAGAGCGAGAGCGCGCCGGTCCCATGGTGGATCTCAAGAAGGAGTATTACAGGGCTAGGCGCAGGTACCAGGAGTGCAGGGATGAGGAGAGGAGGCCTGCTTCCGAGACGAATCCAAAGGGAGGTATAGGGCATACCGATACGGAGTGCGTCACCGGAAGAAGGAATCCTGGGACGAGTTCATCGTCAAGGAGATAGAGAAGAATCCCTGGGGTATCCCGTACAGGATGGCACTGGGCAAGGTGAAGCCGCTTACTATGGTGGTTGCACTCAGAGTGGGAGATGCCCAGGCAACCACCCTGGAGGAGACGGCTAAGATGTACGTGGATTATACGTACCCCAGGGACGATCCGTCCCAGGATACTGACGAAGATAGGACGGTGAGACGCACCACGGTTTGCCCTCCGGATACCGATTATTGTCCGCCATGGGACTTATGGGACCTTCGCCTTGCCGTGGATAGGCAGAGGATCGGCAGAGCCCCAGGACTTGACAGAATAGATGCCGCGATCCTGAGGAAAAGCGCTCCCCTCGTTGAGGACTACCTCTTGGACGTCTTCAACGAGTGTCTGGATCAGGGGCGCTTCCCGAGTAGGTGGAGGATCGCGGACTTGAGACTTATCTGCAAAGGAGGAGGTAAGGATAAGAAGGATCCTAAGCTGGCAAAATAGGACTTTGATAATAAAGTCTTAAAGCCAAATTAAAAAAAAAAAAAAAAAAAAAAAGGATCCTAAGGCGTATAGGCCGATATGCCTCCTCCCGGTCGTCAGTAAGGTCCTGGAGAGCCTGGTGAAGTACCTCGGCGTGAAGTTCAGAAGGAACTTCGATGCCACTCCTCACCTGGTAGACCTGAAAGATAGGGTGACCCTGTCTTTTAATGTATTAGCAAGAATAGGAGATGCATTCTGGGGTCTCAGGTACCCGGCAACGATGACCATTTACAAAGGAGTGGTCTTGGGTATCCTGAGGTATGCATCCTCCAGGCGTGGAGCCGAAACCTCACGCAGCTGTAGAAGAGGAGACTGGCGACCATCCAGAGACTGGCCCTGCTTCGGGTCACGAAGACGTACAGAACGCTGTCGCACGAGGCGGTGCAGGTGCTGGCGAGAGCGATGCCTCTGGACCTCATCCTGAAGGAGGATAACCTGATGTATGAGGTGAAGAGACAGGGGCTGGCGGCGCTCCCGGAGGGACTCCGAGAGAGAATCCGCGAGACCACCTATAGATGGAAGAAGATGGTGAGGGAGGATACCATAGGAGAGTGGAATGGACGGTGGGTGGGAAGCCAGAAGGGCTCTACCCTGAGGAAGTTTTTCCCCACCGTCCAGTCAAGATTGTCTGCGACATGGGTACTCCCGGACTACTGGGTCTCGCAGATGCTGACAGGCCATGGTGGGTTCCGGGGGAAGCTCTGTGAGCATAAGATAGTGGTCGATCCCTTGTGCCCCGCCTGTGGAGTCCCCGAGACAGCGGAGCACATAATCGTTTCCTGCACCACGATGGAAAGACACCGTTCCAGGTTGTCGACAAAAACCGGGATTTTCACCCTCGTCGAGGACGACTTCCCCCGGTTGATGGAAGAAGCGAATTATCCCTTCTTCAGGGAGTTCGTCTACGGGTGGAAGGACGTGGTCGGGCCTGCGCACTTCACCCTTGGCAGGACCCGGCCCCTCGGCGAGCCACCAGATGACTCACCAGAAGAGCCACCAGATGAGGAGCTGGACGGGGAGCCAGACGAGGAGGGCCCCCCGGAGGAGATGGATGCGGAGGACCGGACGGATGCGGACTGGCCGGATGACCGGACGGATGCGGCGGACCGAGAGGACTGGACGGCATCCGGACGGATGCAGACCGGCCAGAAGGCCAATTGAGAGTTGATAAGAGCTGTGGTAGGTTAGCGTAACCCAACGCAATCCGCCACAACTACACCTGCTCCACGATGGGCTCAATGCTCTTGTGCAGGAGAGGAAGATGAAGATGACGAAGCAGTTCATGTTTGTGGACATTGTCAGTGACTAACCCCATCTTACCCCACTGGGAACCCCATCTTGCCCCACCAGGTGGGGTAAGATGAATTTTTGTTCTGTGAACGGAAAAATATTTTTAATAATGCTTACCTTCATGGAAGTCTATTTTTTTATATTGAAATTTGTTCACTTCTTATGTACAATTACATCTTTCAATGTGTATTTCATGAATCTGAGTTTTTATAATTTTATTTACCTCTAATTGTTAAGTACCCCATCTTGCCTCACTCTCCCCTATCTGTGCCAAAACGGATATTTAAATTACGGGTATTTGCTTGATATGAAGGTTTGTTGACTGATAATTACTTCTATTCAGAACTTCTCAAATTTTTTGAAATCGTTTTTAATAATTAATAAATTTTCTACTTGTCTTTAATGCATACTTTTCTAATGTTGCCTATTAGTTGTTATGGAGCTATATGTCACTTCCGTTTACTCTGAATTTAAATAATTTTACTTTTTTTTTTGTTTCAGGATATGGTAACTTAGTACCGAAAACAGGACTTGGAAAAGCTGTTACTATGGGTTATGCAGCTCTTGGCATTCCTCTTGTTCTTTTGTACTTATCAAGTGTGGGGAGTCTTCTTTCTAGCTGTGCTAGAAACGTCTTTACCCGCTCTTTATGCTGTTGTCTGTGCTCTAACTGCGGTTACTGTTGCTATGATGAGAAGAGAATGCAAGAAAAGGAGCGGAGAATGAGAAAGAAGAGGGAGAGACGTGAATATGAGCAGCGAATGCAGGGTCTACGTACTGGGCAGGAACCATTTTATGTCCGTTCAGCTTCCGCATACACAACTTCTACTACTAACAACCTGCTTAGTCCATTGGAAGACAACAAGGTTCAAACGCGGTCCACCTCTGTCTTAGATACTGAATGCCTGAGCAATGACACCTCTTTTGTTGATTCCAAATCAGGTGGAAATTTTCTAGCCCCATTACTTCTATGTTTCATTGTAATGATTATCTATATTGGCGGTGGAGCATTTATATTATTCAAGCTAGAAGAATCCTGGTCCTATTTTGAAAGTATATTTTTTTGTTTTATGGTACTTAGTACTATAGGTTTTGGTGATTCGGTCACCAATGATACTACTTTTCCTGGACGAGTTCAATACAAAACCCCCACAGAAGAAGTAACAGTATGGTTTTGCTCGATCTACATCCTATGTGGCTTAGCTCTTACCTCTATGTGTTTTAATGTGGTTCACGATGAAATTGTTCAGAGGCTCAAAAGCCATTATATTATTGTAAATAACCTCACTAGTTCCAAAGAAAATTCTGTTAACTCTTTTAAAATGACAACTACTGCAACATTTACAGAGGAGCCTTCCTCAAATGAATATCTTTCCTCTTGACAGAGCCAAAAGTTGCATGACTATGAGAAAGCTGAACCTCTAAAAATTCTCCCTGAGGCACTTGATTTGGACCCGAGTTGTATTGATATTTCATTTTCTTCAGTGATTCCAGTCCCTAAAAGTCCATCTTCACCGAAACCTGAAAATACAGAATAAGTGAGCTAATTTTATAAGCGTTGGAAGTAAATAGGTTAGGGGAAAAGTAATTTCGATTATTTTTTCTTATTTTTCAAATCAAATTTATTCATTCTAATTCCAAACACTTATCAATGATAAATGTGTCGCATTTTTTTCGATGACCTTTTTCCACTTATCCTACAATATTCCTAAAACATAATTCCGTCACTGTAGAACTTCATAGATTTCTGGATGAAAAACTGAACCAAGTGATTTTCACAAGCCTCTTTTGAATCCATCTATACACCTCTGTAGATGTAAGAGAGTTCTGTAGACACCGAAATAAATTGTAGTCGGACGAGACAAGGTCCGAGGTATAAGACAGATGCATCAAAACTTCTCAGTCAAGCTCTCCCAATATTTGCCAACTCACTAAAATAATAACGTGATGGAAGATCGTCTTTCCTGTTGAACGATTCGTTTCGCTCAATTTGTTTTGAATCGCCAGCTTCAATCACAGTAGTTTTTGACTGTAGAGAATCAAATTAATTCCTTGGTCAGGTTCTAGCAGGTCATGTTGAATATTGTTTTCCAATTCCACCAAATACTCAGTATTACGTTCGTCGTCAATGCAGACTTTTTCGCACATTATTGTCGTAGGCGATAGGCTCGATTTCGTAAAGTTTCAAAAGTGATCCACAAATTGGCACCTGGAAATTTTCACTGTAAATTCATGTGGAACCCAAGTATCTAGCTTCTTTTGGTGTACAGTATTATGTAAGCGGTTCAAAACTGTCCAATGGTCCATGCTTAGTTCCGTGACGATGTCGAGAATGACATGTTGGTCTACCTCAATTTTTTAAAGAATGTAATCGATTCTTTCAATAATTGGCTGGCGAAAGCGAGGTTCATCTTAACATCGAAATTTCCGAAACGAATGCAAGCAAACATATTTTGCCACTGTCATTCACTTAAGCACTCATCGCCCCAAGCACAACATAATTTTTATGGCGCTGCATTCTTCCCTTCTCGGAAGTAAAATATCAAAATTTGACGAAAATGACAATGAATCTCCATTTTCAAAGCACAATAACTTTTTACCGAATAAACTAATGATGCTACCCTTATATCAAGAATGTTCTATGGTCTGTTACTTTTCAATCGCGTAACGTTATTTTCTTATTTTTGAGATATCGCAATGATAATTAGGGAAGACAATGATAAAAGAGATGGCTACAGCAATATAACAAGTTTATATTGGACGCTTAAATCATCTAATGCTGTTCATGTAAGATCATGCAATCTAAAATAGTTCATCTACGACTTTTTTTTCATTGTCTTATTTGTCATAGACTTTCTTTTTCCCTATCTTTTCTGTTTCTTTTAGAGAAGATCTATGAGAATAAATAAAAAAGATTCCAAGCTTTCTTGATGTGCCATTAGGAAGAACAACTTTTTTTTCTATTTATAATCAGTTGAATATTGCTTGCAAGAGGAAATATATATTTTTTTTTTAAGTAAGATCCCTGATAAATAATCATCTTTTTTTCAAAAAGGGACACACTACCCCGTCTCTAAGACAGCCCCAAGGTTCAATTATTCTTTAGTCGCATTCTTTAGGTTCAATTAAGAATCATAAAAGCTCATTGATACTTAATAAAGTTTTTAACGTCATTTTTTCTTCATTTAAGACGTAGTCGATGATAGAAACACACTTTGGCCGACGGCAGGAATGGATTTCTTCAATACCAAATATTTGGCAATAGTAATTTTTTTTGCGTGTTCCTATTAAATTTATTTGAACATTATGATGAAAATGTTATATAATATATTTTAACATTAAAAATTTTTAAAAATAAGTTGAAGATATTTGAGCCCTCTGTCTCATATATATCATGGGCGTTTCAGGGCTAAGTAGCCAAACTGAAAATTTGAACAAAGGACCTCAAAACAAGAAAATATTCCAATGGAGGTATGTACGTAAACGTTTTGTTTAGGATACCTAAAGATTTTCATTGATATGAAATATTGAGGCATAGTAAATAAGTAAAACTTACTTTTTTTGTTCCAACTACTTTATTCATTAAATGTAAACATTAACACTGAACGGCACTGGATAAGTATTATTGTTTCACAAGATTCAAATATCCTTATTCGTAAAGAATAAAGGTTTCAATTAGATGGCACATGGCAGAAGAGGTCCACAACAATGGCTAATTGTTAATTATCCCAAAAAATGAATTGGCCACAACACTCTTCAGATCTGACACCACTGGATTTCTTTGTTTGGGGTGACATTTAACAAAAAGTCTAAGCAAGGCTGATCAATGACCTTTATTTGTTTGTTTAATTAACGACTCTTTGCGCTGTTATAACTAATCGGACTATGCTACAGACGGAGCTCTAAATTTGCCTATCCAGGTTTAATTATGATAGAAATTTTTAACGAGCATTTTACAGGCTCGGGACCCCCGTTTAACGTCTTTTCCGTAGGACGGCATAACCAAGGATTTTTATTTTTACTCCCTTTAAAAAATCACAGGGCCATCTGTCGGGTTACGAACCCGTGATTTTGGGCTTAGTAGGTAGTTATGCAAACTATTAGATCACAGTTAGACATTAATTCATTACGAAGAAGGATTATTAAATCTTGTGAAATCATATATCCAGTGCCGTTCTGCCACTGCTGCTGTTGAAAAATGCCGAACCTGTACTAATGCTCATAGAAATCACTTTGAACAACATTTGATATGAATTTTAATGTTTTCATTTAATGAATAAAGTTGTTGGAACAAATAAGATAAGTTTTATTCATTTATTATGCCTAAATAATTCATAGCAATGAAAATCTTGAGGTGTGAATATCTCCTAACAAAGCGTTTGCAGACATACCTCCATAGGAAATTGTTTTCTAGTTTTGTGGTTCTTAGTTCAAATTTTCAATTTGGATACTTAACCCTGAAACACCCTGTATATATGTGTGTGTGTGTGTGTGTGTGTGTGTGTGTGTGTGTGTGTGTATGACACACGCGCAACATTTATTGGTTTAGTATATATACATGATTTTGAAATACCTTGATTTATTAATTAGTTATTGAGGTTAAACAGTAATAAATACGGTTTGCAATATATCATTATTAATTACCTTTCGAAACCCTGAACTGTATTAGCCTTAACAAACAATAGAATTAAGGGGTAGCAAATCGATACAATTTATTTTTAGCTCATAATATCAGTGCTGCTAAAAGTTTAAATATTAAACAAAGTAAAGAAATCTTGACAAACATAATAACAGAAAACAATAATGCATTTAATCTGAAACAAAATAAGAAAAAACACTAAAGCATTTAATCTGATCATTGTTAGTATGTTGTTATTAAATAATTGATAAATATATTTGTAAAGTTGAAGATAAACATGGGTTCATGTACCTTATAAACTAAAAAATTGAATGTTTTATATTGTAAATATGTAAATATCAGTTATATCTAGTGTACAATGTTTTAAAATTAAAAAGTTAGTGTTAATATTTGAATACTTATGTAAATATGTGTATAATTATATATATATATATATATATATATATATATATATATATATATATATATATATATATATATATATATGTATATATAATAAAATAGTTTATTATATATACATATATATATATATATATATATATATATATATATATATATATATATATGTATATATATATATATAGTATATTATATATAATATGTGTGTGTATATATATATATATATATATATATATATAAAATATGTTACTGTAAATAAAGGATATCTTCTAATGTTTTACATTAAATAAATGTCAAAAATATAAAGGTGTAAATAAAATAAATGTGTATATTATTAATTATTGAGAAATATCATTAGTTAGTTCTAAGAGCAATGTTTGAGGTGAATGCTCTTTTAAAACATTTAAAAAAGAAATTTAATAATTATTGTGAGTTATTCTTTACTCTCACTTTTATTTCTTGATAATATTGCAAATTTTGTAGGGGATAGATAGTGACTTATTTACATTTCCTATTACGAGATTAATTAAACTTCCGAGTTTTGTTTTATACTTTGTTACTATATATCAATGTTATAAATAATGTATATATGTATATCAATATCTATATTTATATCTATCAATATGTGTATATATATATATATATATATATATATATATATATATATATATATATATATATATATATATATATATATATATATTTGGTCAGTCCAAAAGCTCGTACGCATTAGTAGCATGTATGGGATTAGAGATGACTCATTACCAGATCGATAAGAATCCGAACCTGTTGAAACTTGTCATCGCTTGGCTGATGTATTCGTCTGTTAGTCACCAAATTTCGTAAACATCAGCTGCATATTAGTACCGACAAAAAATTAATATCGATAACACATATAAACGTGCTGTTTTTTTTATATGCGTTTTTTTTTTCATTATAAAAGTTGTAAAATATTAATGAACTGAATTGGGAGCTTTTGCCGCATCCTGCATACTCCCCGGATATTGCCCCAAGTGATTTTCAGTTATTTCGTGCCTTACAAAATTTTTTCCAAGGCAAAAAGTTCAATTCTAAACAGGTTCTCGTACAAAATGAACTCAAAATGAAAAGTTTTTTGCTTCAAAACCAAAATCTTTTTACACCAATGGAATAGAAAATCTACAAGAAAGATGGCGAGATATTGTAGATAGCGAAGGAAAATATATCATAGATTAAAATGTTAAATTGTGTTTTATTTACGCCATTTAAAAATTTTGCCAAAATGCGCACGAACTTTTATACTGACCTGATATATATATACACATGAATAGAGATTAATAAATGTATTATTAAAAAATTTTTATAAGTGTTTTTAAATTATAAGAATGATCAATCTTTATAAGAATCACTCCTCAATTAGATATACATTTAAAATTAAGTATTATTGAAATTTTGTTACAATATTATGAATAGAAATTGCTTTTTATGTTTAATGTTGCTGTGTTTGTAGCTGAAACATGTTTTTTTTTTTAAATATTCACATATATATTTTTTTTAAATTGGGTGTCTACTTTTTATTGGTAAAACAAAAAATAATGTATAAAGCCTGAGTTTATTATATTTCACTTACATCACTGTTTTGTGGGTATATTTATTCATAAATATATTTGGTGCCACTATAAACAAATACAAAGTTTTGTGTGGATGATTATTAGTTGGTCAATCTTGCATGGCTATAACATGTTCAATAAATTAATGTTTCTATTTCATTTGTAATAAACATCTCCTGTATATCAATAAAAAAACATTCCTTATATGTTTTTTTTTTTTTTTGCATTATGGTTGAATCAAATATATACATTAATCAGTCTTGATATAAAAGTCAAATATATTTCAACTTGTATAAATGCAGGTTATTGAAAGTATTAGTGGGAACAGTTTTAAGATTAATACTGCTTTAGGGTTATGAATTGGTGATAATGTATAATTTTTATTCATATAGTTATTTGTAAAATCAGGAATATCTTTTAAGGTTGCTGTATATTGTGACCTCAAAATGTTAGAATGACAATTGCTGAGATTAATTATATAATTCAATACCAATCATAGTATAATAAATAGAATATGTAACTACAAATTATGATTTGCAAAATACTTGTTGTAATTTAATTCTATCGTTTTCTATTATATTATACAACATGGTACCAAAGGAACTTCAATTATGAAATATTTTTATCATTTTTAATACTATTATTAAGTCGTAACATTCAGTAGGTATATTTAAACTGATACAATATGTAGCTGTGAATTTTTTAAACACACTTTGTGGGTGTGTTGTGTGGGAAAACCACACTAGTAACTTTTAAAAAATGAAACTTTATACATTCATTTCAATGGAAAAAGACATTTTTTTTCATCAGTTTATAATTCTAAATTTGTATGGATATGTATATGACCCCAAATTAGAAAATATTTTTATTAAACTCTTAATTCTGATGATTTTCGCAAACGAATTAAGATGAAATTTATTTTTCAGTCATCAATGATTTTCACAAAGGTTTTATTCTAGTACTGTGAGTGGTACTCCAACAGTTTAGCTTATTATTTTTTAATCAATATTTGAAAGTTTTTGTATAGTAAAATTGCATTTTAAAATGTCAAGCATATTAAGAAGAAAAAATGTTTTATTTAAATTTATTCTCTTCCCTTACCAGTAGTAGCTACTACACTGTTATTATATATTCAATAAATAAAGGGCTTTATTTACTGACCTTATATATACATAAATAAATATATAAGTATATATACATACATGCACGTACATATATGTAGATAGGAGTTTTGCCAATTTTGAATCAATGAATCTTCCAATGTTTTGTATGGTAAACCTTTACCTGAATGTATGAATCAATAACTGCTATTAGTTAGGTACATTCAAATATTTTTTCCTTTTTAAGCATAAATTACTATTACATTCTACAAAATAAGATAAGGATAACACAAAAAGTTTTAAGAAAAAATAATAAAAAAATTAAGCCAGAAATAAAAATTTTAATGTCTTAGTTTCTGTTTCCCTATAAGATTAATGTACATTATTTGATGAAAAATCCATCCAGAATGACATCTACTCTTTAAGTAAAAATTTTCTTCTCAACTTTGTTGCATCTGGATGTTAGTTACAATACCTTCCAGTCCTGTGTAGTATTGGTAAACTTCCTGTATGAATTTAGCTCTATTAGCTTTTTTCTTGTATCATATCTTTACTGTGTACCTACTATATAATTTTAATAATTTCAAGGAATTATTTATAATACTTGTTAGTCAAGTTCAATCTCTGGCTAGCTGTTTCCTAACAAAGAAGTCATTTATTTTATCTTAGTGTTTTTTCCTATTTGGATTCTCAATAAAACAATTATTTATTCACGCAAAAATTCAATTTATCGATGATCGATGTTCAATATCGCTAATGATTAAAAAAAAAGTAAAAATATTGCATAATAATCAAGAGTTGCATTGAAGAAAATTAAACTTAAAAAATATGTATATATTTCCATAAAGGGATCTTTGGGAAAGCTATACACTGAACTGAAGAACTTGTGAACTTATAAAATTGCTCTTTCTCTCTCTCTCTCTCTCTCTCTCTCTCTCTCTCTATATATATATATATATATATAAACCAGCAACTCTAGTTTTCGATTCAATGAAAGTGCTTCACTTCCATTTGTGACTATTGGCCTAATTACTCTATTATAGTGTCTAATTTCAGCATTTTTATCAGGCATTTTTTGTTATATAAATTTTTAACAAGTCAAAATTCTTTCTTGATTTTCTGTATTCTATTTCTTTGTACTATTTTTTCAAGCCTTGTTGGTTCAATAATTCAATCAAGGTTTTGAAGGGTTTGACTCTGTTATTTTCACCATAGTTCATTTAGAGTATCGCAATATTCAACTTGGAACAGAGGAATTTAGTTTTCGTTAGAGGAAATTAGTAATCCAACTTTGTCTGTATATGCTTAAAGTATTTTGATTTGTTAAATTGATGTTTCTTCATTGACTTTTAGAATCACTAAGACATCTGCATTCGCTAAATAAGGAATGTTTAATTTCCCTTTACTTGTACTTAATTTGATTGGTTTCCAGTGGTTTGTTGTTTTAGTTCCATTTTTTACTCCTTCATTAAGTTATCCAAAACTACATTGAATAATATTGGTGAGATCCCATCTTCTTGCCTAGCTACTGTTTTAATTATGAATGGTTCCAAAAAACATTTCATCTATGAATTTAATTTTTTACTTAGTGTCTGTTCGATTACCTTTCAGGTTTTGGTATCTAATCAACATTCTTTTAAAATGTCGAATAGTGATTATCTATCTACGGAACCAATGATAGGAATATCGTTGGAATATGCTTTTTTTTTAAATATATTTTTGGTTTTGATCTGATTACCTTGATTTATAAAAATAAATTTTTTTTTAAAGCTGAAGAATAGTTTTTAAGCATGATTTATTAGTTTGAAAACCTGTTTGGTAATCTGAAATTGTGGGTTTTAATTTTTTGTTGTACCCTTTTTAGAAGACATGTGGATACAATTTTGTAAGTGACTGGTAAAAGTGAAATGCCTCTATTGCTATTTCACATCTCTTGTTTTTTATGTTCTCGACAAATAAAATCACACTTTCATTCATTTTGAGCAATTGTTTTAGAAATTTGGGCCAAGGTTTTTCATTTTAACTCCACCTTCTCCAAATTATTTACTAATTTTGAGTTTTTTAATGTTACTTTAGATTTTTCTTGATTAGGTGGAAATTAACTTTCATTTGTTTATTGTTGTTTTAATATGAGAAATATTGTATTTGGTTATGGTCAATTTATAAGTTGTGAGAAATATTTAGGTAATACTTGAAAATTTTCCTTATAGGTTTCTGCCAACTTTCCATCTTGTTTTTTTTAATCTTTCTATACACAAATATATATATATATACATACATATTTATTTATTTATTCATATCAGGTCGTTTTTTAAAATGTGTTTATGAACTGAGGTTTATCATTTTTTAACCCTTTGCTATGTAGCTTATTAGGATATATAGGTAGACCTAAGTAATATTACTTCTTTATTTCTATCTTTAATATTAATAATGAAGTGTTAATAAAAAAAACTACTATTGTTATAATCTTCAACACATCAATAAGGAATATTTATTTATATGGCTATGTATTATTCCCTGGTTGCAATTATTTTATATTTTATAATAGTGCTCAACAGTGTTTTTTAGAAGTTGTACAAATTTAAAGTAGTTTTATAATGTAAATATTATTTTCAAATTAAATGTGATCAAACAAAACGTTTTTATGTACTATCTCCTACTCTCACTCCTTCCCTCTCTTCTTCTTCCTTCTCTCCCTCTCCCTCTCCCTCTCTCCCTTCCTCACTCTTTCTCCCTCTTTCCCTCCCTCACTCTCACTCACTTTCCCTCTCTCCCTCTCTCCTTCTCGCCCTCTCTCTCTATATATCTCCCTCGATAATAATAAAATTATACTTAAAATAGTGGTTCTACTAAAACAAAATTACCTGAATGCTTCAGAAAAACTAAGATAGGTGAGTGAGTTATGAGTGGCAGAAATAGAGATTAGACTTTTAACTGGACCATCATACGACCTATTTGGACTTACGGAGTAGAGCTATGGGGCTCCACTAAGCCATCGAATTCCTCTCGTATCCAATCCCTACAATCCAAAATCCTTCGTAAAATCCTCAATGCTCCTTATTTTGTTAAGAATAAAGTCATCCATAACGACCTTAATGTCCCTTTTGTTGCTGATTTGGCCCGAACCCGGTATCTATCCTTTCATAGCAAACTTCATTTTCACTCAAACCCTCTAGTTTCAAACCTAGCTTCCTCTTCAATTCCCGATAATCCTCCGAGGCGTCTGAAAAGAAGATGGCCACGTGACCTTCTTATTTCAACTTTGATTTGAGTACTACCAGTGGGTAGTTTCTCTACTTGTCATTCTCATGTCATTATGTAACACGCATTCTATTTACTTGTTGTATAATTGTAATACAGTTGTAAATATCAATAAATAAATTAAAAAAAAAAAGACTTTTAACTGAAAACATGTTTTGTGCTGGTCGTTTATTCCAGAAACTTCGTTCATCGTTTATTCAATAAATAACCCTTATAAGGCAAATACAGAGGTTTTATAATAAATACTTAGTAAGAACAATAATAATGGACCATATAGTTGGTTGCTGACTCATATTCAACCGTGCAACTCGGCCTTAAGAGGCCCATAGTGCTTTAGTAATGAAATTTATATTACAGATCTAGGCTTCTGAGATATTTCAGGTAATATTAAGCTCTCAGTTCTTGATGTTCTTTGTGTCCTCCTGGGCCAACGTCAAATGCGCTCTTCCGACAGAGTGCATTACACACAGAGGACGTGCCAAAGGGTTTTATCCTCCTCCCAGCACAATCCACATTGTGGGTTTGTCTTCGAAACAAAGATGCTGCATATACTTCCTGAGTTTGCAGTGCCCAGTAATAAATTCTACAATACTCTTGAGGTCGGTTCTCAACCGACAAGCGGCTTCTTTCTTAATTTTCTCAGAAAGTTTATCATAGTGATCCTTTATAGTTTATCTTGGCTCTGTCCCAATGCGTTTTTACCTCCCTCTTGGCTCGTTTGTTAATTATATCCTTAGCCAGGGAAAGGGGAACACCACACCATTGTTTTGGTCCTATTGGAGCAGTTTCCACTCCTTTTTTTGCCAATTTGTCGGCCCTCTCATTTCCTGGTATATTACAGTGTCCTGGGATCAAATATATGTTAACTATGTAGTGAATAGCTAATTCATCAAGTCTTATGCAGAATTCCTACTACTCTGGATTTTGTCGCGGACTACACGCTGCTTGGCTGTCAGTGAGAAAATTAATGACCAATAAGATCGAATAACTA
This sequence comes from Arma custos, assembly GCA_037127475.1. Taxonomy (NCBI): domain Eukaryota; kingdom Metazoa; phylum Arthropoda; class Insecta; order Hemiptera; family Pentatomidae; genus Arma; species Arma custos. The sequence goes on from CM073761.1 coordinate 93,355,551, forward strand.
GAGGTCCTTCGGTGCAAAGGCTTCTGCAAGTATTTCCCATATTTCCGCTTTATAGACAGTGGGCGTCGTACCAAGAGCTATATAATACCAATAGCCTGTGCTCTGGCATTCCTTACCAGAATCCCGAGCCGGCACCAAGCTCCTCTTTGGATCGATCCGTGTACACATTCAGACCACTGGGTGGGTTAAAGCATCCATTGTTTCTTTTACAGATCGCTGTTATACTAACGCGAAAACTTTGGTCAATGTTGTATTTGTTCAGCATTAGGTCTGAATGCATTTTCAACTCTGTATTTTGTTCAATATCAATATCATATCAAAGACACTTCTGTGTCCAAAGTCATTCGGGAGTTTTTTAACACATCTATTTTCACTAGCCAGTAGGCTGTCTTCAATGCCTCTGCATCAATCAGAATGTCAAGAGGAGTTAAATTAAGTATAGTTTTAAGTAAAGCGGTGGGGGTGGTTCTCATGGCCCCAGTGACCATGATACACCCAAGCCGCTACACCTCCTCCAACTTCAGTCTATTTTTGTGGAAGAAAGTGGTCCGGGTAGAGGTCACAATGAATTTCTCGTAGAATTTGAGAAAAACTTTATTGATTAGCCAACGTTTTGGCCTACTTTGTAGGTCTTCTTCAGGGCTATATGCAAAATACAGACAATATAAGAAAATGGTACAAATATATTAAATTAGTTTTAATGTTTATTTTAATATATTTAATATTGTTTTAATATATTTGTACAATTTTCTTATATTGTCTGTATTTTGCATATAGCCCTGAAGAAGACCTACAACGTAGGTCGAAACGTTGTCTAATCAATAAAGTTTTTCTCAAATTCTACGAGAAATTCATTGTGACCTCTACCCGGACCACTTTCTTCCACATATATTATCAAGGTCAACAATTATCATTCAGTCTATTTTGTTGGACACCAGCTCTGTGCCACCTATCTATTGAGCCATAAGTTAACTGCAGTGTACATCCACCGTGCCATTTTGGAGCTGATCTGAGACCCATCTGTTGCCACAAAGTCCACAGTATTCTAGTGGCTTTCCTGGTAATATAATCAATATGTTCATTCCAGTTTAATTTACTGTCCATTATGACGGCTAGGTATTTAACCTTCATGATAAACTGAATGCTCATCCCTTTCATTCAAGGGGGGGAGGTGAGCTCCATCAATACCCTTTTGTTAGTAAAAGGTACAATGGAAACAAACAAAAACAAACTGTTTTCTTTGGGTTTTGTCCCACTTTTGTGCACCATCTCACCACCACCCTTAATGCCACTACCATCAAATCTGAGATGGTTCTCTGAGCAAAACCTTTGATGATAATTGCTATGTCATTCGCATTGCCTAACGCTGGAAAGCCCGCCTCATTCAGGAGGTGTAGAAGTTCATCCACTACCAGGTTCCAAAGTAATAGGGAAAGAACCCCTCCTTGAAGGCAGCCTGCTGCTGTCTTAACCTTATAGTGATATTTGCCCATTTTGGCCTGAATAACCCTAACATTTAGCATGGCAATGACCCATTTGGTAATGTTTGGATTGATGTCATGTTTTTGAGGGCATTGGTTAATATGTGAGCAGGGCTACTGTCAAATGCCCTTTCGATATCCAGAAATGCTCCGAGCGCAATCTGTTTCCACTGTAAGGTGTCTTTTACATTTTTCACCACTACATGTAGCGCAGTGTCGCAGGATATGCCCTCTCTGTATGCATGTTGATGCATCAGCACTCATCCATCTTTGAGATGCTTGTTCCTGATCTACCAAGAATCTTCTCAATTGTCGTCAGCAAAAATGAGGAAAGGTAAATGGGGCAATATGATTTTGGTTCGACATATGTCTCCTTCTCTGGTTTGGGAATCAATGTGACCTGAACCTCCCTCCAGGCTGTTGGGATACAGCTATGGGCCAGAAAGCCTGCCAATGATGATGTCAATTCCCTCTTTTAACAGGGTAAATTCCGTCACAACCCGGGGTTTTGTACGGCTTGAAATTTTGAACTGCTCATTTTATGGAGTCAGTATTGGAAACTTCTCTGACTGATGTCCAGTCCGGTACGTACCTGTCCTCAGGGAGGTACACTTCCATGTCCGAGGTTTCAAGTTTACTCCCTGGGAAGTGTGATTCAAGTGTAGCAGTTGTAGTTTCCTTGATATTCATAGGATCCCCATTTGTCTTCGTTAGGGAGCCAACGGTATTACAATAGTTACTCTTAGAGAGAACTTTATTCATGTGGGCGCATGTATTGGTATCGTTAATTTCCTTACAGAACTGTCTCCTTGAATTCCGTTTGGATTTCCGAATTAGGTTGTGATATTCAGTTAGAGCGTGTCTATTTTCGATCCATTCACCAATTTTATCCATTCACCAATCCTTTTCGCTTTATTGAAAAGTATTCTGGTTCTTGACTTCTCTAACTGCATATTCCACCAGGGTGCATTGCGGGTTGACCCTTTAGTGGTTGTACTAGACCTTATAACAAAAAACATATGTCATAAATCTTAAATTAGTATGTATTAAATCAGATGTGACAAAAATAACATAAATACACATTAACTGATACTATAAGAAAGATGAAAACCAGAAAATTGAAAATAAATAATAAGACTACAATTTGAGGAAGTGGAAATATTGGAGCAGGTTGGTAGAATTGGTTCTAAGTATTGTGATTGACTGGAAACTTGTTATTATTTCCCATTTTAATGAATTTAAGTCATTATTTAGGCTAAGTTACAGCGGTACAAATTGAAGGGTTGTCGAAATAAAAGGAGTGACTAAGAGAATTAGAAACAGGTAATGCAGGAATGTACACTCGATTGATGTATGAAAAGAAAAGGATCTTTCAGTTGGCTGTTAAGATTTCTTAAATTTTAATTATCTATTAAGACAAGGATAGGGATGGAGTTCTGGATAGAAGAAAAGCTTCTTATAGGAGAATCAGAAATATGAAGTTCTAACAAGGTACTAGGAAATTGTGCGTGGTGGTAGGGGTATAAGGAGCGAGATAAAGATTAGGAGGGAAAAGAACCTCATTTCTCGATTCACCATGATAATAGGCAGACCGCCGCTCTCTCCTCTGACGCTGGAAATAATTATGATGCACTAAACACTGCTAATACTCCCCTCAGTCCTCAGCCTGCTGCCTTCTCCCTACTGCTGCCCGCCTAGGTCAACTCCTTCGGCCTCCTTTAAATCCGTTTTTCTTCGCCTGTACACTGCCTCATTGTATGTCCTTCCATTCCGTAATCGAAGCACTTTGTGCGGGTACCATACCATCTGGTCTTCCTTATTGCCCTGATCCATTTTTCTTAAGGTTAAGGCTTTGCCAAGCTCTATCATTCCCAGTTCTCTCCTCCCTACTAAACAAACCATCTCTCTCCAGATTACTGGCGCAGGTTGCGATCTCTTGTTCGAGATCCTGTTCCATCCTAGGTCTTCTCCTCTTGAAGTCCTTTAACCTTGTTTGCGATTAATTATAAACAACCTGCTGAATTTAACCTTCCCCCAGGCGCTAAGGGTTTTGTAACATCACCAGGCGACAGCTGTATTTTGAACGCCGTACAACTTTTGTTCTCTTTCACTTTCCCAAAAATGCTTAATGATGATTTTATTTGCTAAAATTATAAGATTGTTTATTCATCAGCAAAAATTGATAATAAAAAAATATATTTTATTTAAATTAGCATTAAACAAAATAGTAGACAGATAACTACTGTTTAGTTTATAAAGAATCAATACGTATAATTAATAGATATTTCACAAAACACTTATTTATTACAAAAAAAAAACATCTGTTCTAGCCAAGGCTAATTGAATCATATTAATAAATCCAAACAACTACTATATTTACAAAATATACAATATATTGTGCGCAACGGGGCTTTGCGTTCCCCCAGGTTCCTGAGTTGAGTACACCCCACACTCTCATCACACAAGACACACTTGCATTAATACACATACACATCCAAAGGTCACTAACAGTATACACCCTAGGGTTACCGTCCCGCTCAGGATGTAGAAGCACGTCCAGAGGCTGTGGACCGATAATCCATTCTCCTTAAACAAACGTATTACGAAACGAAGATACGAAGAAGCTGGACTGAAATTACGACAACGACCTGGCAAACGCCTAAAGGATATAACAGTAGGATTTTGGAACATACTGACATTATATAGACCTGGGTGAAGTTGGAAGTGGGTTGAAGTGCTCAAGTGTTACTAAATGAGGTAGACCAGTATAAAGTTGACTTAGAAGCAATCCAAAAAATTAGATGGACCGGCAAAGGAAAACTGGAGATAGAGAATCATAGTATATACTACAGCTGCCAAGAGAAATTCCATACATTCGGTACGGAGTTTGTTGTTAGTAAGAAGCTTAAAGACATGATCATCGGCTTTAAACCTTTAAGTTCTAGAATTTGCTATCTAAAGGTGAAAGGGGTGTTCTATAATAATAGCCTTGTAAGCAGTCACGCGCCTACCAAAGATTCAGATAATGAGGATAAAGATAAGTTCTATGAACTACATGAAAAGACCATGATTGTTCGGTATATGATGCTAAGATCTGTCTCGAAGATATTATTGTGAAGCTTTGACAGGAAAGCATTTATTTCCCCACCATCGGCAGACACAGCCGACACACTAAAACTAACGAAAATTGGCAATGGCTTTTACATCTTGCCAATGGGAAAATTCCAGTGATAGCGACGACCATGTTCCCACACAAGAATCATAAGGCGACCTGGAGATTGCCCGATGGACAGACCCAGAATCAGATAGACCCTATGTTGATTACTGTTAGGTCGAGTATAATGGATGTAAGTGTCTTTAGAGAAGCAAATATGGACTCTGACCACTATTTGTCCGTGGCTATATTAAGAACAAGAGTACCGAATGAAAGACGAGTTCATTTGCCGAAAATAAGGAAATATAATGCCTCAAAATTGAAAAGACATGAAGTCCAATAGCAAACAAGTAATGCTAAATCTAATAAGCTCTGTCTATGAATATAAGAATATAGTATACAGATGGAATAGATGCACCGAAGCTTAACAAGATGCGGCACGAGTTGCACTTGGGTTTAATGAACCGACCATTAGAAATAGCTGGTTTTGTTATGTCTTCTGACAGATTGATATCGAGTTCCAGCTTTCGGAGGTCTCCACAAACACTTTTCCGTCATTCTATTCCTCATTCTACCTCTTAGACGTGCTCCATCTGGGTTCATGCTTATACATTATTTTGGCAACTCTTGAATCACCGATTTTGTGCGCATATCCCAGCCATTTTAGACATTTTACTTTGATTTACTCATAGAGCTGATATAAGAGCTGATTCCCTGTTAGTCCTTACTCTCCATTTTTCAGCTTCTCATGCTGGACCGAATATCCGTCTAAGGATTTTTCTTTCAAACCTGTCCATTTTTTCTGCAGCAGATTTGTTGAGTGCCATGTCTTACTGGCAAAAATTGTAATTGCCTTATATGTGTCTTGTAAATTCTCACCTTCGTGGTTTTGCTCAGCAGCATGCTTCTTAATAGATATATCTATATATCACATCCATACAAACCTTCGGAATTCCATTATCTTCTCAGAGACCCGCCTGATGAAGAAGGTCTGGTGTATTGTGACTCTATTGCATCTAAAACCTCCTTGGTAGTATCCATGTTTCCTTTAAACGTTAGGCACAAATGTGTTAAACAGCGCGACGGGGAAACCTTATATGCACTGTTGAGCAGTGTGATTCCTCTATGGTTCTTACACAACACAACGTCTCCTTTTTCATTTGTAAATTGGCAATTAGACCATTCACCAGGTATCACTTCTTCTTCCCAAACTTGTGCTATCAATTCTTTCAGCACTTTTGCTATCTCCCACTTTGCCTCTGTAAAAAGATCTTCAGGCAGATCATCTGTCCCGAGTGTTTTATGGCGTTTCATTATCGTGACAATATACATGATATCTTCTTCTTCCGGTTTTATCCCTTCATCGCTATCATCGTTTTCTATAGCATTAATATATGATGAATTTGTATCTTCTTGGTTAAATAGCCTCTTGAAATGTATTTTCCAATGGTTTTGCACTTCTATTCCATTGATCATCACTTCCTCATTATCTGATTTAATAACCGGACTTCGATACCTGTTCCCGCTCTTAAAGCTATTTATCTTACTGTAATCTTTTCTCACTTCATTTCGCTGCCTAGAAGATTCGATTTCTTCTATCTACTTTTGCAGCACTCTTTGCTTTTTCTTTCTAAACACCTTTTTGGCAAGTGTTCTAGCGTTTCTATACACTATATGGCCGCCTCTGTTCAAAAACATCGCTCCTTTGATGTTTCGTTTTCGAATCGCTTTTTTACGCCTTTTTTCACTTTTTTTCTGCGTCGAACCAGTTTGTATGCTTTCTTTCTGCAATTTTTGGACATATTTCGATCGCTTCCATGGTAATTAACGTTTTTATGCCACCTTGTTTCGATCGTTAAACTCAATTGTTTCAATTTCATAACTACGAGTAATGGTCGGAGTTCATATCCACCCCTCTATAATACCGAGCATCATGCACATTCATGAAATTTCGACTAGACATAAAGATGAGATCAATCTGGGTGCTGATACATCTATCCGGGGAACGCCAGGAACATTTATGTCTAGATTTATGAGGGGAAAATGTGGACAATATGCAGAGATTCTTGGAAACCGAGAAGTTGACCAGCCTTTCTCCATTGTCATTAAACTCTACTTCCCTTCCAATTACTGCATTGAAGTCTCTTAGCGCTATCTTCTTATCACGCGACGGTATACTATCACATGCCAACGCCAAATCTATATTACTACACATTCAAAAAATATATTATGACCAAAAAAAAATTATTATTTACCTTCACCTTCACTAACACCTTTCATGGCAATCCTCACATAGTATTTTGAAATGTTTCTCACACATACAAACACGGGTTTCTAGAAATCGAGTTTTGGATCGGTAGGATTTAGATTAACCGATGTCAAATCTGTCTGGAAATGTGCTTGACACATGTGCATCTTTATTTGAAAAGAAAACACGAAATTGAGTTATAAATTATTCGGATATAACGTTTTCTAAAACATGTTACATCCGAAATTGATAAAGGAAAGTTATTTTCCATGCCGCCTAAAGCTATAAATACTTATAAACATTAGTATTTTTTCCTCAGCAATATAGATAAATAATAATAAATAAAAGCTTGAGAGAAATAAAGGGGGGCAATAGTACTTCTAGATAATGAGCGTTTCATCTCAGAGAGATCCATGACTATTCGTGGTATTTTCTATGTTTTATACTTAGCCTAAATCATAAATGGGTTAAGCATAAACAAATTGAATGAGTGTGTGTGTGTATAAATATAAGGGCAATAAAACACTATACTAAACCGGGAAGATCTGGAACAGAAGACACCAACCGAGGATCGTATCACCGTCTATGGCAGCAGATTTTGATCAAATGCCCAGATGGACAGGAGTCCCACCCACCGACGGACCGACGGAGGAAACCGTTCAGGGTTTCCTGTTGTTGTGGTACTAATGTAAACTTAAATGTGAAAAGAGCCGACTATAGTCGCTACTTTTGGAATGGCGGGGTTATCGTAATGAATTAAATTTAAAAAAAAAACAAACTTAAATTTGTAATTAAATTAAGAAATTGCATTGCCAAGGGAAAAAATATCGATTAATAAACATATGGGATAGTGAATATTTTATTTTATTGTATTTATTGCTGTTAGTAATTCCTTTATGATTATTATTATTAGTTAATGAGTGTATCCATATTTGTTTAATGTAGCATTTTTTTTTATATTTGAGGATGTTTTGGGTTTATTTTTTTCCCAAGTTTCCCACATGAGCCCTTGACTGTACCTTGTTTTCCAAACAGCTCTTCCCAGATTTCCAAGACTCTTAGACTTCTTGGACACCTGGGAAGAGCTGTTTGGAAAACAACAGGTGACACAGATAAAAATTATTAAAAAAACAAAACAAAGAGAGGATTAATAACAGTTCATCACAATCTGTAAACTTAAACGTAGTAACGACAGAGTTTCACTTTAATAATAAAAATAGCGATAAAAAAAACGAAAAAACTATCTGAAATATTTTAGGTGTGTTCTTTTGTCCAAAGGGCATCCTATGAATTCGAAACAGCTCTTCTCAAATGTGACCGCAGTTTTATACAGGTCCTTAGAGTATATCCTTGTCGGGTGGTATCCCGCCTTCAAGTGCTGAAGACGGTCGTAGTGTCCCTCTGTTTCTCATCCAAGGTATACTCATTCAGCTACCGGTAATTCTCTTACTTCTCTCCCAGTGGAGCATTAGATCCATTGCCCGCTCTTATTTCTTATCCAAGTCCCCTATCTCCCAAAAAATTAACACCCCATCAGTCCCCATATGTTCTATCTCAAAACGTGTGTCCTCGGCCCCCTACCTAAGTAATTTCATTAACATTAACATACTTGTATGTGGAATATCCTCCATTCGTTATACAGTACCTATGGCATTGAATAAGAACTTCCACTCCACTCGCTATTCATTTAATAGGCAACCTACCCTATACTAATCACAACTGTGCCTCTCGTTTCCCGCCGTCCTCATTCCTCATCACTCGCTCTCCGTTCTTTCGTTGCTCTAACTCCTACAATCCATCAGCAACTTCCCCCTCCTGTATTCACCCACTGTCCTTATCTCTTCCCTAATGAAATCCCACTCTAATTCCATAGGTTCTGACGGTATTCCCGTCAAATTGTTAAAAGTATGCCTTCCCGAAATCCTGCCTGCTGGAAAAAAGCAATAGTCCATCCTATTAAAAAATCATCTAATCCCTCAAACCCGAACGGCTTTCGTTCTATCTCTATTCTCTTTAACCTTTCCAAACCTCTTGAAAGAATAGTTCAATCCCAAATGTCAAATTTTCTGGAACAATCCAAACTCCTTTATCCGCTTCAATCAGGATTCCGTCCTGGCCTCTCCACACAATCCGCCCTCGTTAAAATCACCACGGACATACATACCGCTAAAACTAACAGTACTAATTCTTCTCGACTTTTCAAAAGCTTTCGACTCGCTTAACCATTCCATCCTTTTTTCTAAATTAAAATCTCTTTCCTTTTCCAACAGTTTCATACTCTGGTTCCAAGCTTTCCTATAGGACTCAAGCGGTCTTCGTCCCAAATCAACCCCTATCCTCTTTCCATCCACTGAACAAAGGAGTGGCTCAGGGTTCTAGTATATCCCCAATACTTTTCAATTGTTACATTAATGACCTTCCTAAATCAATTCCCACCATCTATACGCCGACAACTCCCAGATTTATTTCTCCTTTCCTCCCTCTGAGATAATAGCTACATTTGCTAATATTCAGGATGACTTGGATAGGCTGATGTTAAATGCTGTTAAAACTCAGACCATTCTAATTGGTCCCAACACCCTCCTTAAAACCATCAACTAATCTTAAATGATCACCTTATTACTTTCAGTTCCTCTGTTAAAAATCTCGGTATCGTTTTCGACTCACCCTTTTGGGGTTTGGAACCAAACCCTTTCCTGTAAACCCCACATTTCCCAAATTTCCCGTCGATCAATAAGCTCCATAAAGTTATTCCATCGTTCCCGGCATCTTTTAACACTACCTATCCGTAAGCTCCTCAGCACTTCTTTCATCGTTCTACACTTTGACTATGGTTGTGTGGCTTATGATGGGCTTTCGAACAAACTTGAGGAAAGACTGAGATGAATTATGAACAGCCCTCTTCGGTTTGTATTCGACGCCCCGAGGAAGTCTCATTTGTCCCACCTCTATGATGAGTTACAAGTGGCTTCTCCCTTCTATCCGTAGACTCTATTTCCTACGTTCTTTCTTATACCAAGCCATCAACTCACAACATCCATCTTATATCTATAATCTCTTACTGTTCAAATCCTCTAATCAATCCTAGGGCACAAGATCCCGCCTTTCCGACCTTTATTCCCGTTCCCACAGAACTAAAACTTTTGAGCGGTCCTTCCTTATATAATCGATTGAGTAAATACTGTAAATATTCCACACTCATTATGACACTAGTATTCATATTATTAGATGTTCTTATCTACTTTTTTATTTTTCCATTAGCCAATTTCAGTTATTGTAAAGTTATATCCTATTATTTTATTTATTTTTTTATAGATATATATATTTTTTATTTCTCTATCAGTATATATTTTTTATTTTATATTTCTAATATTTAAATAATTATGTATATATGTGTGAATGGTTTTATGTAAATATGTGTGAAATTATACCACACTCATTATGATACTATTATTCATATTATTAGATGTTCTTATCTACTTTATTATTTTTCCATTAGCCAATTTCTGTTTATTGTAATTTTTTATTTTATTTTATTATTTTTTGTTTGTCTTATACATTTTTTTTTCTTTATGATAGCATACGTTTTAGTTCATATTTAATTGTAGTATTCCAATAATGTAACCGTTTGGCCAGAACTATTTCTATTAATTTCTGTACAATATTGTTACTCTTAAGGGACCTGATCCCAGAATAAAATTATTTTTCTATTCTATTCTATTCTATTCTAGATGCCCCACTTTCGACATCTCTTCCCTCCATCAACTTCTCATCTCCGTTCCTTGTTTACTCGTTCTATAGTCTTCTCACGTATGTCGAATTCCACCCCTCTCCTTCTCCCTACACCTATCGTAGGCCGATTCTAAATTTATTTGGCACTCCTGTAAGTCACTCTACTCCTCCACTTCAACTTCCTCTCTATACCTGGCTTCGTCTCAGACACTGGCATCCACTATTTCTCCATTCACTCAAACTCAGCCGTATTCTGTTTTTGATTTTCTCAATTATCTTGTTCTAACGGACTTATAATATTCCCTCATATATTGGTGAGATTACCTTTTCTTCCGAAACATCTGGAATACGTGGGTGAATCAAATATAAACGAGACTTTTTGTCCTGGAAGCCCAGCGAAGGTGCGGGAACGTTCCCGCGTTTAGGGATGTTGGGTAGGTATGCCAGGAGTGGGGGAAGCTGGCGGGCGTATGCGCTCGAACTCACCAGTTACCGTCGTGACGATGTCTGAGCAGGATGTATCCTCCTCGATTGCGCAACGTATTATCATCTTTCTGCTGTTCAAGTTCTTGCTGCTGAAGGTGTAAAACCGACTGAAATCTTGAGAAGGTTGACTGTACAGTTTGGGGAAGAGACACTTTCTCGTGCCAGAGTGTTTGCATGGCATAAACAGTTTGTGGAGGGTCGTGATCGTGTTCAGAATGAAAGCCATGACCGCAGACCCCGCTCCAGCATCACAGCAGACAACATCAGCCGTGTTCGACAGCTTATTAAAGGTGACAGACGTATACGTCTGTCACTACTTATACTATCTCATACTACTGCGACATTTTGAATGAAGTCAGACTTGCATATCGCCGCAAAAGAAGGGATCTACCGATGAGAGATGTGATTCTTCTTCAGGACAATGCTCGCCCGCATACTGCGGCCCTGACGAGAGAAAAATTGGAGCAACTGGGCTGGGAGACGCTAGAACACCCTCCCTACAGTCCAGACTTATCACCATGTGACTTTCACCTGTTTGGCCCACTCAAGGAAGCTTTGGGAGGTCAGAGATTCGTCAGTGACGATGAGATTGAAGCCTACGTGCTCAATTGGCTGAAGACACAACCTACTTCATTCTATGAGGACGGGATTTGAAAATTACCTATGCGCTGGGAAAAATGTATTTCCAAATCAGGAGACTATGTAGAAAAATGAGGTGTACTTTTCTTTGTGTTCAAAGTAAAAATTAAAAAATTAAAAAATAAGTCTCGATTATATTTGATTCACCCACGTATGTCTACTTTTGAGATCTACCGGCCAACTCCGAATACCTTTTTCAATCTATCTTTTATAATTATAAAATATCCACGATATTTTATAATCATCCGCCCGAATTAGATTGAGTGACTGTAATCGTGACGGGTGAATAAACAAAAGCAAGCAGCTAAAGTTCTTAACAATATAATTATTTCCTATATTTTCGTGTCTATAAAACCATGTTACAATTTATCTTCTTACGACAAACGGATATTGTTTCCTGGGAGAGTGCTTTAAGCTCTAAAATTATTTTAGACAAAATTCAAATAGCAATTTTACATCGATATTGCTAAAGGGCCAATATCGATGCCCTCGCGAGATCGAAGTACTTCTCCTTTGATCATGAACTTGGTTTCTCCCTCATTCACTTCTAGCACAAGTTTTCTGATGGCCTCCAACAGAGCTAAGAATCCCTCTCTGGTGGAGGCCAATGACCGACCTACGATGCCCACATCATCTGTACATGCCAAGAGCTGGGCCATCCGAGTGAAAGTTGTCCCGTTGGTTTGCAGACCAGCATACCTTACTGCCTTCCCAAGTGCCATATTAAATAGAAGGCATGCTAACGCATCTCCTTGGCGTGGTCCTTTTCTTGAAATAAACTTGTTTGTTCTTTGCCCGCCAATCTGCATAGTGCATCTCACATCCCTCATGGTAAACTTTACCAGTCTTACTAATTTATCTGGGATGTTGAACTCCTCCAGTAACTTGTAAAATTCCTCCCTGTTAATGCTATCATAGGCTGCCCTGAAGTCCAAAAATAAACAACAACTATTTAAGAGTAGTAGTAAGAGTAGTTTGTGTAGAAGTATTAACGGAACGTAAGTGAAAAAAATTGGTGGTCCTGAAAAATAGTTGAGATAGAAAAGAGCTTATTTACAAAACGAAAGAACGATGCCGGTCGAATTCACAATTGGCGACATTTGCGCCCGGCTAACGGAAAAGTACCGCCGTTTCTTGGATTGCGACCATACTGGACCAAAGGGGTTCTCTGTTTTCCTTATCTACAGCATAAGTATAATTTTTAATCAAGATGCTTTGTGTACATATCTTTGGTATCTGGTTCCTGTTACTTTTTGAGAGAGTAGCGTTTACCTTTTTCACTTGTGAATGCAACATTTTTAAGAGAAAGTTAGGACGTAATGTGAGCGATACATGAGTAATGGTCTGAGTCCACGTTAGCGTTTCTAAATGTTCTCGCATTCTGAAGGCAGGACTTGTGTCTTTTATCAACAAGGATATGATCTAATTTTGCCGATAAGGAAGTTTTCTTAATTTCTTAACAGATGGAAACCTGTTGGAAATAAGTCTGGGGAATAACGTGGTTTGGGAGGACTTCATAACACAGCTCGGGTAGTTTCTTCACTATCTGTCGGGATACATGAGATCTGGCGAGAACATACGTAGTTCCCTTCTGATTAACCAATATTTTCAATATTTTTTTTTTGTTTATACGTTTTCATTATATCAATATCCCTGGAGTACAATGTGGATGTGATGATTTCACCTCTGGGTAGAAAGAATATAAGAATTATCCCTGTCTTTGACCACCATACAGAAACCAATAATTGTTTTTGTGCAAATTTGGGTTTGGAATGTGTCTCGGTCTTTCTTCGATATTTAAAAACTGTCCTATCCGAAGGATGTTGTCATATACAATCCACTTTTCATCACACGTAATATTCTTTTGCTAAATAGCTCGGTTTTTTTGCCAGTGAAGCGCATGTTTCACGACGCTTCAGCTACTGCCGCTCAATAAGTTCATGAGGTATAAATCAATCTTTTCTACTTCACAAATGGTATAAAAATGTCGAGAATCTGTTGATATAACGGTATTCAGTTGTGGTGAAAGTTCTTTCAATGCTTCGCAAGGGTTGTTTCCAGAGTAAGAATAAGTGCATAGACGTAAAAAAAATGCTAGGGGGGTCTTCCTGTGGGTCGGTTATCTAAATCTGTGTCTTCTATCTTCTATCTTACGGCTCTATGGTAATTGCAGGACCTTGGCCTCCTCCGTGATCCTCCGTGATCCTCCTCCAATCCGACCTGTCCTCGGCTGCCCTTCTCCATCTGCCGACGCCCAACGTCCGATGGTCCTTTTCCATATCCTACAGCCAACGAAGTCTAGGTCTCCCTCTGCCCCTCCTTCCACCAGGGTGTCCCTCCATCATCATTTTTGGTAATCTACTTCTTTCCATTCTATGTTCGTGCCCCAGCCATCTTATCCTGGCACTCTTAATCGTGGCAACGATATCTGGTGTACCATATAGATTTCTTAGTTCCTCGTTTGTCTTCATCCGCCAGCGAACTCCTTCTTTTGTAGGTCCAAAGATCTTTCTGAGCTAAGCTAAATCTGTGTCACCAGCTGAAAATTTCTCAAACCAAGAAAGCTAAAGGTCCGCTCGTTACACCCTTCCCCGAATGCAGTGGTAATGTTTCTTGCAGCTTGGGCTGCCGAGTGTCCAAAGTTAAACTTATAAAAAATGTTGCCCGAAAATCGTTGTTCGTTCTATATAAGTGACAATGTTCGTTGAATTGTAGTGGAAAAAAGATTGTAGTGGATTAATGGCAGCTCATTGTAATCTATAAACATAGTAAACAAAAGAAGTCCACTAATTCCACTTGGAATTTTAGAATTAATTAAAACGGACATTTCATATGAAGCGACCTAAAAGTATGTTATATTTTCATGTATATATAATATAGGGTACTGCAATTTTTCTATTACCTACTAACTTTACGTATGTTGTTATTGTTATGTATTCTTACAAGTGAAGATAAATAATGTTTTATCTGCATACAAGAGATTTTACTTATACCATAAAACGCTCAATAAGTTCAATAATGTTAGCAGTTATTCTGAAGTGATACTTTATGGTATCATATATCAAAATCAAAAATAAAATTATAACAAATATATATAATAATAAAAATATAATTATAACAATATACTTTGATGTGATAAATTTCATCTTAGATTAATGAAAACATATAGAACAATTATAAATTAATTTTATGTTAGATTAAAAATTTTATTTCGATTTTGACAACTATCGAATCGAAGGAGTCTTAGTGTTTCTCTACACCCTTGAAAGCTAGTCAGTTGTTCATGATAAAATCGTGGTCTATTTTGGGATTGCGTTGTTTATTTATATGATAATGTTCTAAGGAATATTTTGTGCTCTTCAGTGCTCTCCTTTTTTTAATTTAACCATCTTCGTAAGTTGTTTTGTTATTAAAATTTAAATCTTATGTTTTTGGTGAATTTTTATTTAAATGTTTTAGATTCGTTATTTCTTTGTTTTGAACCTAATTATTTTTATCAAGTCGATCGTGCAAGGCTTTAAAATTCTATAATTACCTATTTATCTTAACAATATAGAGGTTATTTTTAAATTTGAATCTTCAGTTGTCAAACCAATGAGTATTAGGTGGCTGCTGTTTTGGCTGAAAACATTTCTGTTTAGTGCAGCTTAATATTGTAATTAAAATTATTGTCTTTTATTTGTTTTAGATGCTTCATTTTATGAAACTACAACATTTCTATTGAGTAATGCTAGGCGATTGGGACAATGACTCCTGTTAAACTTTTAAGTTTACTTATTTTAAGCTTTTTATCAGTTGTATTAAGTGAAGATGACTTTCATCTAGAGCAATTCAAAAGTCAACACCTGCAACGCTTATGGGGCATTCCTGACACTACTACTGAGATAGGTCATTTATTTCATTACGAGATCCCGAAAAATGCATTTTATGGAAATGTTGCCAGATTTAAGGTAAGTTTGGGTATTAACTACTATTTGTTATATTGTATATGTTTTATAGTGGGTTTTATGTTTGCTTTGATAACCCATTTCGGGTCTAGTTACTTGTTTTATCTTTGTAATAATATCAATTTTTAAATTGTTTGTATTAAGACTTTAAGCTGTAACTAATCAAATTGTAATGTATTTAGTGTTTACTTAAGTATGTTAGTGAAATTAAGATTATGCTCATGGCAAATTAATATTGGACTTGTTACTATTCAGTTCATGTAGCGAAAAGTTTATATGTATGATGATAAGTGGTGGATTGACTTGGAGATCTAGGAAATACCCATTTCCTATTTCATGCAAACCTACTCTGTTGTCTCAGATCTCTTTAATGATATTTGTATCTCATGAGTATGCAAAGGCTAAGTTGAAACACATATGCTTTTGATTGGATACATTAGCTAAATTTTACAGAATTAATTATTTTTGGCATGATTACAGCTTTGGGAACCCTTTTAATTTTTATACTTTATTATATGGTCATTCCATGTAAGATCACCCAGGTCATGTCACTCATTATTTTAGATTTGCATGAAACGTTGCACATTTGATTATACTTATGCCCTAAGAAGACCTGTGGAGAACAATAAATAAAAAAAAATATAAAATAAGACGTATGTCAACAAGATCCCAATTAAAGTAATGTTCAATGAACATTCTTACCCGTGTATACATCGCAAAAATTGAGAGAACACAGGATATAGGATCGGTGAAGAGAATGGATTTGTCTGGCATGAATACGACCCCTGGTAGATCAGTAGTTAGAGCACTGCACTAGAGATGGAGACGACCCAGGTTCGAATCCCAGCCAGGACAAATCTTTTCTCTTCAAAATAAAAATATTTAAAAATAATTACCATCAAAAGAACAATAAATAAAAATAAATTGTGAAATGTTATAGTTTTTGTAAATATTACTCGTTTCCCGCAAGCGATTCCGCGGAACCCAATTATCACAAATATTCATGTTCTAAAATTCTATCAAATAAAATGTATATATCCTGGAACAATTAAACTTCACAGATTTTCTGGGGCATAAGTATAAGCAAATGTGCAAAGTTTCATACAAATCAGAGATGGTGGGTGACATTTCATTAAAATATTGGGTGATTTGATATGGAATGAATATATATATATTTTTTTTAATCCTCTTTGTGGGTAAACTCAGTCCATCAGAGCCAGTACTGCTGGTTCCAAACCATCTTTCTCATTTTTCTTGTGTCTTTCCCTCAACTTGTGGGAAACTGGATCTGTAGGCCTTTCTTGTAATCTTGTGTCTGACTGTTGATTTTTAATTACCTTCCTTTGATTGTGTCTTTTACTAATCTCTTTAAAAAAAATCTGAGCTTCCTTAAATGATTTTTATTATATTTATTCCTTTTCTTTTTTTTTTTTAGGCTTACAGTGATGACGGATCTCCTCTCCCTAATTGGTTAATATTTCGAGAAAAAACAGGAATCATGGAAGGTGTTCCTACTAATGAAGATTTAGGTGAACATTATATCATGGTCAAAGCATTTGATGAAGACTTTCATGGCTTTGTTAAAGATGTATTTGCTCTTGAAGTTTTATCTAAAGCTGATTTCCGTCATAGAACCAATGTAACATTTACTTGTTTATATATTTTTTATTTCAAAGTTCTTGTTATTTAGGAATATTAATTTTATATGAATGTTGTGTTTGCAAATAATTCTGTTAACTAAAGCTATTTTTTTACAAATTAGTAACTCGTAACCATCTTACAGTAATTCATTCAGGTTGGCAGATGCTGAAATGAAATGAAAATAGCCTTTTATTATGCACAAATATTTATACATGATTCAATATTTATTTACAAATTTATTATTATTTATATATTTTTTTCTTTTCCTTGCATAGGCCTTCCCTTTCGGGAGTAATAGTCAGCACTTCCTGGGGTGACTGGCCCTATTGGGAGGTGAGTTCGGTCCACTTGTTCTTCCAAACGTCTCTGTCCCTTGCAGCTCTCCACCAGAGTTGCCCTGCCAGAATCTTGAACATATTGTTCCACCTGGCAGACGCTATTGATGCATAAACAATTAATAGCATAAATACCAAAAAATAAAAAAGACTAAGTTTTTTATTTTTATTAGGTCTTACTTTTAAAGCCCACCAGACTAAAGTAACACCAAGAGCTCATTATAGATATTTATTTCTTATTGCCATAACTACAGTTTACTAAGTGTTCTCCTCCATAATAGGCGTTACTTGATTTGATATAAAAATTTATAGTAGCTAGAAGCCCATAGCGACCATGCTGTCTAGTCCATTTTGTGATATAGATAAGCCTGTGCCACTACAATCCCTGAAGGGTATTGGATTCTGTTTATGGTAGGGACTGTACTGTTTATAAGCTGACGGTTCTGCAATGAGGTGATTTGTCTCTGATCAGACTCAATCACAAGGTTTCTCCCCGATTATAAGTACCCTATGTTTAGAGGCTGGGTAAGCTCCAGGAGATTCTCCGGATCCCACAGGGCTGATTTACAGATGTTATCAGAATAAATAATTTATCAACCACAGCCAGTCTTAAACTCAGGAACTAGAAATCATTAACCCAGTACCCTACGAACTGATGCACTCTCCTCCCCCATATAGTTTGATGTTATTACCTTATTTTTAAGCTTGTTTGCTCATTTTTAAATTAAGGTTTTGTGTGTTGTAATTAGGAAACAAGACCATATTTAAAATGAAGGTTCAACTTTTTGAATGAATAATATTTATAATTAGTAAGGGCTATAAGATAAAGAAGTTGTTAATGTATAGACAAAACTCAGGTAATTTTAATTAGTAACAGTAATGTTAATTAGTAGTTAAATAATTTCTTGAGACCATAATTAGTCTTGCCAATCAGGAATGTTAACTTAATAATATGTGAGTAGTAAGAATGAAAAAAGTGATTTACTTTACTTCTTCTTGTCTCACCTCAATTAGTTGTACAATTATATTTCCAAAGACCTGAAATGCTATTATTGATGGAGCTATTGTTGTTTTGATATTTTGTTAATATTCCTGCTTTTCAAATTAAATTTTTGTTTTAAATTTCATTTTGTTCTAGAATGATTGCAA
Organism: Arma custos; assembly: GCA_037127475.1. Lineage (NCBI taxonomy): Eukaryota > Metazoa > Arthropoda > Insecta > Hemiptera > Pentatomidae > Arma > Arma custos. Next base: position 93,374,363 of record CM073761.1, read on the forward strand.
ATCAGGAGCTGACAAGGTTATATTTTCTATTATATTAGATGCTGATGACAATACATTAACTTCTTTAAAAAGGATTAATTTAATCAAAGCTCTTTCCGAACATTTTAAAATTATTGCTGTAAGTATATGCTTAAGGATTGTTACTAATACAGTAGAGTTCTGTTTATCCATCTGGTGTAGGAACAAGAATAGCTAAGCTTGGAAACCTCAATATATTTTTTAAAAAATAGTATTAATTAAATTTGTAATTTAATTTCATTTAAGAAAGGAAATCTAAAATTAAATTTTCTAGTGGTTAAGGTGTAATTTGTTTTTTCAACTTCACAGTATAAAAAGAAATTTGTTGTTTTTTACCCTCTGAAGTTCATTATTTTGTTGCCCTCTTATATATGTTAGTGGCTCCTTAGTTTTTATAATTCAATTTTGATGATAATTAGTTAATGCTAAAACTAGTTATCTGAGTAGTTAGTTTTTATTTCTTACTGCCAGTTAATCCAAGGAGCCCCAGTGGTTAAATAGGGTTCTACTGTTTATTTCAATGACTACATGATGTTTAAACTTTTCAAAGAAATAACATTTATCCTTTTATATTTTAAAGGACAGTATATATTTGGCTTATTTGAAAGGAAACGACAAACTATTAAATTCTGATATTCTTAATGCTGGTCCAGGTGATGTCAAAAAAATAAAATTGAACTCCTCTTCATCACTAAATTTTGAGGTATTGGTTTCACTTTACATATTTTTCTTATCTTATAAACTGATCAACTTAGAATAATTGGATTATGTTAAAAATCGAAGGAAAGATCTTTTAGTGTACATGCGCCAATTTAAAGGGGAAAAGCTTTACCTTATTTATGCAGACACTAAATGTTAATCATCAAGCTGTTTGAGCAGAAATATTTTCAAATCAATAGGAATAAATGTTTCCTGAAATTTTATTTTGTGATTGAAGTATAAAAATAATCTCCTGATTCACTTTTGTTATTTATTGTTTGTATTAGAATTTAGTCTGGTATTTTTGAGGTGTCTGTTTTTATTTCTTTTAATGTCTAGGTCATTTTTGTATTGTGATTTAGCCCTATTTTTTTAAAGTTTTATATTGATATATGTGTTATACTAGTTAAATCATATATTTAATGTTATATTTTTATATGAATGCAAAGTATGGAACAGGGATAGCTAGCACATTTAAAAAAAATTAATGTTTCCAAAAAAAAATATAAATATATATATATATATATATATATATATATATATATATATATATATTTAAATATATATATATATATATATATATATATATATATATATATATATATATATATATATATATATATATATATATATATATATATATACAAAAAAGGTTTTGTTTTCTAAAATTACATTCAAAATAATTTTATTTCAATGAGTATTAAAATTTATATCATCCACAAGTCAAATGCTGTTGGCTAAGTGTTCCCTACAGTTTACCATAACACTTAATTTAATTTCTGAAGAAATAAATGATCCATTCTGGGAAGACATTGTGGGTGGCTTTTGGTAAAATCACTTCTAAGAATCAAGAAAGAAACTATTTTACCATATATATATATATATAATATGACTGTAAGGGTGATGAAGAATGAGAAAAGAAGAATAACAGCCAATAATTCATATAGCAGCCAATAGCATTAATAACAGCCCAAATTCGTAAAATGTAATTTTTAAAATTCACTGAAACCAAATTATTTTCAGTCTAATTTTTTAAAAAGAAACCATTTTCTTTCTAAATACATTGATTTATTTTTTGATTGCCCTTCCAAGTATATTAGTTATTCCTGCTTGGATATTTTTTAAGAGAATGGCAACTTGAAAATGGGCAGGTGTCCTGAAATGTTCTTTCAGTATAAACATTCAAAAAACTTCGTCATGACTATTTTGAACAAATCAGGATCATCATTTAGGCCATTGAAGTGCTCGTGTGATGGTTCTTCTGCTCAAAATTCGGAATTTTTGGAACAAACTTTGCTGACACGCATCTCATGTCCAAAACATCTGAAAAAAAAAATCTTTTTTTAGAAGGATCTGATACTGAAATTGACTCTTAATTACAATAGTTAAGGAAGATTCTATTGAAACCCAACTTGAAAGATGAAGTGTGTGATAGCTGTCATCTGAGGACGAAGATACTGATAATTACAATGATCCTGCTGATGTCAATAGTGCAAGTTGTTCACAAATAAGAAAAGATGATGGTATTATTGATGATGACAATATGTGGTATTATATTAAAGAGAAATTGATTGAATTTGCATTTAATGATGGTGAATGTGGCATTACAATTAATTCTATGAAGCATTCTAGTGCAAAAGGCATTTTTAATCAACTGTTCTAAAAAATAATTGTTGAGACACTGGCGTTGGTTGCACAAATAAATATGAGAAACATATATTTGAAACCAAGCATTTGAAACCCGTTTATCCAACCATTTTGATCCAAATGGTGGGATAAACGGGAAATATTGTCCTTAACAACAAATCAGTGTCTGGAAATGGTGGAAGTTCCCATAAGTTTCAGTCAAAAAATTAATAAACCAAATGATATAGCTGAATATAATTTGAATTGACAGATGATACCAAGTGAATTCCTATTATTCATTACCAAGGAATCGATTAGATGGTATAAAAAACATATTTTTCATCATTTAGACCTCTGTGTTTCTTTTCCTCTAAATTCCTGTTCATCTATCGACAGTTTCATAAATCAACAACATTCCGACAATTTAGAGATTTGCTGATAAAATCATTGATCACATTATTTGTCACTTGAAACAAATAAATTTATTACCAATGGCATCCACTGGTTCTACATATTTCTCGGATAAGATCCCTTGACTTGTTGATTTGAAGTAATAATAAAATGAAAAAGAAAAATCATGTATAGTCATAAATATCAATAAAACTAAATCCATAAACTTATTATACATAAATCATAATGATATATATATATATATACATATATATATATATATATATATATATATATATTTTTGTTTTTTTCTGTTGGCTCTACAGACCTTATAGATCTTTGACTGCCTTTACCAGCCTCAGAAGGCCTGGTATTAGGTTTCAAAATATTTATTTTTTTACAGGGTAGGATTATTGACCCTATACCCAACCCCCAACCTGGAGGGCCGATGTGGCCGCCAATTCCCCACGCCATATATATATAAAATTTATTCATTTGACGCTAAACAGCCCTGAAGGATTCTCATAAGAATCCTTCTCTTTATTTTCACCAGCTTTTCTAAACTGGGAAAGCACATAGTCTCAGTCCCATGTATTGTCACTTGTTTCACCCCTGTATTGTAGTGCCTGATTTTGGCCTTTTTGGAGAAGCATTTTTTATTATACATACTACTCATTAAGTAGCATAAATTCTACTAATTTTTAATCCTGTACTCTATGCTTTTTTTTTCTGATATATTTCTGCTGATTATTTCACCCTGATGTTTTAACCACCTGGATTTTACCGAATTCTGTTTTCTCTTCTTTCCTACTAAAGTGGGGGGTCTGTGGTCATAAATTTGGTCTTTTGAACGGATAATTTAAATCCATATTTTTCAGCTACTTTCTTGAGGGAATTTATTTACCTAATCACCTCTTCTTCCGACTCTGCCATTAGGGTAGGACCATGTGATCTGCAAAATTATATATTTATGTAATGATCATGATTGTTTTGCCTTTCCGTACACTTTTGAAACAGAGGATCTGATGAATGAAGTTAGCGGTAAGAGGCTTCTTTTAACTTTCATATCAGCGTTGGTATGGGGAATAACTACATCAAATTTCATCTTTGCAATTATATACATGAAGAAGCTTGTCCAATTTTATAAAACAGAATGGTTTAATTAACTTTTCCAAGAAATCTTGCTGTTTTTATTTGGTACTTGATATAATGGATGGTCACTCTTAACGAACTGACTATTGATAACCTTCACAATTTTCTAATTATCTTTGATTTATGATCGGTTTTCTTAAGTTTAGTTATAATTAATAATTAATTAATTTTTTTTAGTATTTGTTAGTAAATGTCCTATAACCTCTTTGTAGGTTGGCTGTGATGATAATATTTGGAGCAAATATATTGTCTTATTGGATGAAATTTCAACAAGTTCCTTAAATGGGTCATTGGCTAAAATTTTGAAGGAACCTGTAATTGGATGGAAACTCTGGAAGGAAAAAAAAACTTTTTATCGTTCTAAAAGAGAGGTATTCAACTAGTTTTTGAATTCTTACAGTTTGTATATAAAAAAGATCTGATGCAGAAGTTTTCTATGTAGGTTAACAACCTGATTCAGCAAATTGACGGAAATGAAGATTTTGATACAGGGATACCAGATCATCGCCCTGTTGTTCAAAACTTTGCTACTCCTAAATTTACTCCTGAACCTTCTGAAACAACTTCCACAGAAACAACCTATCACCATCATAGGCATAATCATGGTCTGCATCCTCATTCTCATAATACTGCAGTTGATTCTAACATGATGCCTACACCAACCTATGTAAGTGTCATAATCTTAATTGTCATGGCTTCAATGATTTTTTTCCATGATTCTTTGCAGTTGATTTTTTTCCCATAAAAATATATTCTTAACAATTATTTGATTATTTCCCAGTTCAGGTGCTTTAATAATACACTGAATGAAACTTTTCTTCAATATTTTTTTTAAATTTGTTTTCTTTTGTAATTATCAGACGAATTGACTTCAAGTTTTGGTTAAATGACTGAACTATTTGGTACTATTGTTTTGAAACATTAAAGCAAGAAGAAATTGATCAATATTTTTCTCTTTTAGCTTAATTTTTCTTTATTAGTTTTTATTGTAAATTAAACATAGATTATGTAGCTTTTTTTATGATTTATGCAGTAAGGTCCAAAAGTTTCCAGCCTGGGATAGAAGGAAAGGTGAAAGAAAAAAACTGGTGTTACTGTTTTTCAATATATTCTCCTCTATTAAGTTCAACACACTTAATACTACGCTTTGGCAACATTTCTATACCATGAAAAAAATTATTTTCTTCTTTGTTAAAAAAATGTTCTTCCACTGCTGCTTGGAGCTCTTTGGGTCGGCATTATACTCGTGTAAAAATTTGTTGCAGCAGTGAACTCGTTCCTGTTTTTGAGCAGCTGAAAGAATCTTTGAAACCCATTGTGCACTAACCTTGTTCAGATGCAAATGTTCTTTAATGATCCTCAAAACACTTGTTTTTGAAAGCCCCAACCTCGCTGCTATTTTCTTGGTTTTCAGTCACCCGTCAGACAGCAATTCAGATTCCACAAGTTGGATTGCTTCAGCTTGACAGCTTCTAATAGGCGACTGGGGGCACGGGTCATCCTCTAGACGTTCTCTCCCTAACTTAAATAATTTTGCCCATTCTTTCACTTTGGAATACGAGGGGGAGCACTGCCCGTATACACAATCCATGCGCTCTTTAATTTGCGCAGGAGTAAGACCCTCTTTACAAAAGAATTTAATAACCGTACGGTACTCGAGTTTGAACATTGTAAAAATGGGGAGTTTCCTTCAAGGCTGGACACTGACTGTTTGGATTGAGGAAGTGCGGGTGATGGGTATAGATCCCATGGAGTGAGCAGGCATGGACCTGCATAGGCGTGCAGTCCTTTAAAGGAGGAGAAGCAGGACAGGCCGGAAACTTATGGATCTTACTACGTAGATCAGCGACCCTACTTAAAATGAGATTTTAAGTATTGAGGTTGTGATTGATGGTTATTAATTATCTAAACTGCCAGGAAAAGAAGAAAACAAAAACAACTTATGTTTTGAACGCGTTACTAATAATTCTTAAATTTTTTTTTCCTCTTCTGAAGTTCTAAATGATACTTTTATATAACTAAGCTGTAATTCTTTGTTAGCAAATTCTATTTCAATATATGAAATTTTTATTTGGGATAGTGGGATGGTGGAATGCTCACTTTATTTTTAAGGTATGCTATAAAAAAAAAACTTATTTTTATTGTAGCTTCATACAATTATGGCCCTATTTTTTTTCTATAGTAAATCACATATCTGAACTATGTTTGGCATCTGTTGAAAACTACTTAATAGAAGAGCTTTCATTTAATGTTTATTTTTATTACATTAAAATGTATTATTTTAGGGATCCCCACGCTAGTTTATCTCTTGAAAATACTACTCTCCCACCAACAGGACACTCCCTATTGCCCTATATGTGGAATAACATTTAGTAAATAAAAAAAACTAACTGTTTTAATAAAGTATGTTGTTAGAGAAAATAAAACATAATAGAAATATTGATATGGTTTCCTCTCTCTCTCTATCATGGATTTGAGATAAGATAAAAACAGTCTATGAAAGGAGTTGTCTCCTTAAATTCTCAATTATTAATCATATCGATATCAAAAATCAACTAAGCACTAACACTTTCAAAACATCTTAAGCAAAGGAAAATGAAAAAAAAAAAAAAAAAACACTGATTTGGAAGGATGGTGACTCTGGGAAATGTGTAAAAAGTCCGGACATTTTATGGGATTGATTCACAGGTTCCATACAAAAACTGAAATAGCATGTTTTCTGTTGAAACTAGAAATTCAGGCTAATGTTTGATTTTATGAAAACTAACCATCACCTGTTATTATGAACTGCAGGGCGTTTTTTTTAATTTTTTTTATCCGGAGTGATTTAAATTGACAGCAAGATTTTTCAGCTAAAAAAGAGGATCCGAGAGATGATATCCACTTTTCTTGATTTTATATGATAATGCAAAAAGCAAAATAAGCTTGTTTGTATTTAAATATGTGGGCCATGTTTTAAGTAAAGAGAGGTTGAAACATGATTCATCGAAAGTAGAATATAATAGAAAAATAATTTTATTCTGGGACCATGTCCCTTAAGAATAACAGATGTGTACAAAATTTAATAAAAATATATCTGGCTAAAGAGCTACCTTATTAGAATAATAAATATTTACATAATAACATGAAAATAAATATAAACTAAAAGGTATGTTCTGGCAGAGAATAAAAAAAATTACATAAAAAAATAGCATACAAATTTACAATAAATGAGCTAAGAGAAAAAAATATAAACAAATAAAAACACATAACAATATAAAAAATAATATCATTATGAGTTAGGATATTTACAGTAATTTATCAACCAATTATGATGAAAATGAGCTATTAATTATTACTAATTAGAAAGCATCTTTTTGGGAATTTAGAAAATGCAGGAAAAGCCAAGTATGTTGAGATACTCGTAAAGCAAAGAATCAAGGGGATTTTTTGGCTTCATCAACTGTTTGAGTAAGTTTATTTAGAGCCTGATAGAGATTATCTCTACCATCAGGTCTCGATTGCATGAAAATATTATCTAGACTCAGCAAAAACAGCAGGACTTTACTTTACTTTATTAATCTACTCCAGTACTGAAGGATATTGATCCAAGATTACATACAACTCCTAGTGTGATACTTGTATATTTGAGCTGGAAGCGGTTATACTGCAGATATCATATACCTAAAACAGTATCTGTTCAGAAAACAAGACATCAAGGTTGAAGGGGATTAGCCCTTTGAAACTATATTTCAAAACTCCCTTGCAGTGTTCCTAAAAGTCTCCAGAGAATGATACTGAGATTGTAAAATATTTTATTTGAGGTAATATATAAGTCTGGGAAGCAAAGGTACACTGCAGATCTATTACACCAAGCTTACTTCAATTAAGGTCAGGAATGCAGTGTCAATAGAAAATAATTTTATTTTAATAAAAAAACCTTTTTAAAGTAATTTATGTGCCCTATGTCATTTTATAATTGGCAACTTCTATATTAGACTGATATCCATTGTAGTTGATGATTATTATTGGTTCAAAGAACTTTGTAGAATGTAGTTATTTGCTTGTGTGTGAGCATATATATTTATCTATTCATTTTTTTTTAGATTCCCAACAGGCCTTCAAGTATTACACTTGAGGATTACGAAAGAAATAATTCTCCGTCAGTTCCTTACGATGAAATAACATCATCTAGTGATATTATTTTTGTGAGTATATTGCAAAGATATTCAAGATGCAATAGTGTTACAGAAGGATATCCATAAATTAAAAAACATTTTTTATTTAATTTGTAATTAATGTTTTGGCCAAGCTACTGTACTGTGAATTATGTTTAAAAAAACGCATACCAAAGAATTTGATTACATAGTATTACTGTATAAATTTAATTTTATTTGTGCTATAAGACAGATTACTGATCATAATCTTTAAATCTTTCTCTTCTATATTAGAACTTAAGTTACAATTGATTTTTGTCTTATTTTCTCGATTACTTATCAATATAATATTTTTATCTACAATTTATTAAATTAACAGTGTGAAATATGTTTACATTGATTCTTTGGTGTGTCTGATTTAGTGAAATATATTTCAGGAGCCAGAACCAAAAAATGATAAAGAAGTTACAGATTCTTTTACAAGCAGTAGTCCCACACCTCCCCTTTCTAATTTACCTGCTTTAGAGGAACCTACTCCATCGGAGGATCCTAAAAATTCTCCTCCAATAATTGTTCATAGACTTCAAAAAATCGCAGTTACAGCTGGAAAAGTTTTAAGGTAGCCCTATGTTAAGTTTTTTTCGTAGTTCTGTTTTTACTTATTTCATAAATTTAAAAAATAATTGATTATTTTAATTTTATTTTAGGCACAAAATACCTTCTGATACTTTCTCTGATCCTGAAGATGGTGATACTAAGAAATTAAAACTAAAGCTTCGAATGAGTGGCACTGAAATTCCTCCTGATTATTGGATACAGTTTAATGAGGAATTACAAGAAATATATGCATTGTATGAATTTCTTTATATTTATTTGTTATCTTCTTCAATTTTAAATTATCATAGTGAATAACTATATTTTCCTTAGGATAATTATTAGCATGATTTTATTTTTTAGTTGATTATTGTCATGGATGTCATTATAAACAAATTTATTACCTTTATCTTTATCAGCAATAGTTGTTAAAACGGGAGCTCTTTGTTTCCATAAAATTATTTTCAATCAGCAGTTTACTGATTTTTTTTTATTCTGATGTTCAATTTTAGTAATTAAAGGTTTATATTTTAGAATAAGTGTAGCTTTAATAGAACATTAAAATATTAAGACGAATGAGTACTTCTTGACGAGAAAAAAAAACATAGTGACTATAGTCGGGACGACAAAAGAAGGTGCACGGGGAGTGGGGAGGCCTGAAGCTGTTCCTTCCCCCCTCCCCTAACCTGACTTCGCCTGGAGCCGACAATTGTACTACAGCTCTTACTCGCTTTTCATTCTTTATATACCAGCAGCCAGGGCCCAAAGTAATGTATCATTTTAAGACAATTTGTATTACGAAACATTGAAAATATCCACAATAGTCACTGGATAGCTGGCCCGAGAGGGGTGGAGGGGAAGTGGGACTAGGGTGGGGGAAAGAGGGCGGAGCTCGTGGAGAGGCGTGGAGGGGGATGCTCGGTGCACCTTCTTTCATCGTCCCGACTATAGCTCTTTTATGATATTGTTTTGAAAGCACTAATTATAATTAATGATTATAAACCACTTCACTGGGAAGCTTTTCTTTTTACTTTTTCAAAGGATTACACAATTACCCCAATTCACCCTTTCAAAGTACATACGTTTATTATAATTTATGGTAACATTGCGATATAACTTTTCATTTGGTTATTGTTTCAGCCAGGGATTCTAGGGAGGGAAGTGACACCAGTTTGAATCTAGTTTTTGAAATTCATTGATATTGATTATATTTAAAAATTTCTTACCTCCTATTCTACTGTTACCAGCACTTCTTTTAACTGTCTGTTATACAATAGTCTTCCAGCAGCTGCTTCAGATTGGTTTAATAGCAATTTTTTTCCCTATGTTAGGCTATGTGGCTAATAATGAGGAACTGAATTGAGTCATCATAAATTCGATCTCCATTTTTCTATGTAATTTCCTAACGATAATTGACCTTCCAAATGCGTGTAGCACATTGTTACAACTGTGTGAGATTTCTTTAATCTAAAGTGTCCTTTCTGATCCATCAGATCTCTAGGGGGCAACTATGTTCAATTTTTATTTATCTATTTCATTGAGGAGTTGAGTGTGCTTGTACAATATAAGAGTGTTCCAATATTCAGTAATAAGCTTGGTATGTTTTTTCAATAATTCATTTGTTATTAATTTCAAAAGTATTAAAAAAAAAATAATTTGGCCTTTAAATGTTATTAGAACAGCTTTTCCATTTTTTGTTTTGACCTTGTATACAGGTGTGTATGTGTATATATTAATATATAGATAGTCAAAATATGGAGATGTAGACAAGTGCAGTGATGCAAAGTTTTAAATTAATTATAATACCTCTAATTAGGTATTAGGTTATTTATTAATCATCTTATTACCTCAAATAGCTAAGAATGCCAACCCCAGGAGAGTTTGAATTCTTTAATGTTGATAACTCTAATTGTTGACTCTTAGCTTAATAAAGTAGGATAACTTTCATTGTCGTAGCATATCGACAAACCCTTGAACTAAGGGAAATCATTATTAAAAATTACTATTTTTTATAATTATGCTGTATTAACAGTTTTATAACTGTACGCTATGTGTATGTGTTACATTAATATTCATAACTTAATGATTTTTTTTTTTCATTTGCCATAATCATTAGTTTATATTTCCTTTCATTTATTATACATTTCTAGTCTTTTTCTCAGTATTGAAATACTGAAATCTAACTCATGATTTTATTCTTTATTAATAATTTTTTATTTTGTTTTAAAAGACCACTAGAAGATCACATTTCTAAATGGACCTTCGATTTGATAGCATATGATTCTGGTGGGTTGATGGTTGAGGACAATATTGAAGTTCGTGTTCAAGATCACAAAGGAAGGAGAGCTGTTAACCATGCTATTACAATGGATTTATTAACTGTACCGCCTGGCATTAGCTTAGACTGGGAATTAGAACTCTTAAATGCAATTCGTACAAAGTTTGATGATCAAGACACTTCCAATATAACAGTTCTGGATGTCAGCACTACTCAACCATATAGTTTCACGTGGACCAATGATTCCCTTCCTCGGAATGAGTGTCCATTAAGTGAAATTAATTACCTTTTTAAGGTATACCTCTTTATTTGTATTTATTGTTTTGAAATATTCAACGCGTCTAATTTATCTGAAAATTTCATTTTAGACTTTAACAGATGACAGTGGTCTGAAAAATTCTGAAGTGTTTCCAGGACTAAGCATTGGCAATATTTCATATATTGGAAAAGGATTATGTGAATCAAAGCCGCCAGATATTACTTCAAAAAATAACTCTGCTCCTATTGCAAGAAATCCAGTTGATTACCTAAATGCTACAGTTGGACAACTTTTAGTTTTTACTGTGCCTTCGGTAATAATTATTATTAAACGTATAATAATAAAAATAGTACAGTATAATTCTGTGTATATGCGTGTAATGTGTACATTATATATCACAATAACTATACCATGTGTATGGTATGGATGAATACACTCCTTGTCTGATTCATTTGTAATTGTGTATGCATTTCCCCATTTATATGAATACTAAAGTACGTGCAGATAAATGTGTGTAGATTTAAAGCCACTTACAATTGATCCCAATTATGTAAATTGATCAACTTTTTAAAAGAAAAATGACCCCATCCTTACCTGTTCTCTAGCTGTGCACCCCTCTCTCCAGGGTCTAGCTCAAATGTACTTAGTTTTATCCTGGTTTACTAACCAGCCCATGGATTCCGCTGCTTCAGCCAACCTTAAAATTGCATTTGACAGAGACATGAATGATCTTGCCACTATGTCCAAATCATCCGCAAAGCCAAGTATTTGCACCAGTCTGTCAAAGATTGTTCCACTAGTTTGTATTAAGGAATCTCTTATTGCTTTTTCAAGGACAGATTGAATAGTAGGCATGCAGGACTTTCGCCCCTTGACGTCTTACTACCCTCTTGGAGTCAAATTGTGGGGATAGCTCTCCCTGGATCCGGACAGAGCACTTCACCTCATCCACAGTCCTATTTATTAGGTGTATCAGTTTTGAGGAAATGCCAAGCTCATGTAGTGCTTCATATAGCTTGCGTCTTTTAATGCTTTCATAAGCACTTCAGAAATCGACAAATAGATGGTGCGTCGTCATCCTATATACTCCAGCGATTTCTCTAAAACTATCTGAAGGCTGAACATTTGTTCGACTGTACATTTTTTCCTTTTAAGTAAATGGGTGTATCTTCATGTAGATCACATTGGACAGGATCTTATAAGCGCACTAGAGGAGATTTATACCATATCTTCTTTCTTATGTAGTGGGTATATTATGCCCTTCTTCCACAGCTCTGGCATCCTTTCCTCGATCCAAGCTGTTAGGATTATATTGTATAGAAGGTATCAGTAATTTATGGTGTTGAAACATATTTATGAATATGTTCAATAACTTATAATTTTTATCTGTATTCATGCATTAAATGTCAATTTAACAGATGTATCTTTTTTACCCCACCAAAAAATAAAAAATTGCCTCTTGCATCAGTGAAATTGACCATCAATATATCATGCGAAAATATATTCACTTTTTGTTTTTATTTTTTCTCTCTCTCATACAGCAGGGATATTTTATGAGAAAGAAAAAAAGTATGTGTGTGTGTGTGTGTTTATATCAGTTCACTTCGATTTGTCGAGGCCCTGAGGAGGTCTCATTTGTCCCGCCGTTACGTTGAGTTAAAGTGGCTCTTCCCTTCTACCCGCAGACTCTATTTCCTTAGTTCTTACTTATATCAAACTATCAACTCACAACATCCATCTTATATTTATAGTCTCCTACAATTCAAATCCTCTATCCAATCACAGGGCACAAGATCTCGCCCTTCCGATCTTTATATCCATTCCCATAGAACCAAAACTTTTGAGCGTTCCTCCTCCCCCCCCCTCCCCCCGTTCTATCTCTCTTTGGAACTCACTCCCACTCGATATCCGTCATGCGTCTTCTTTAACCTCATTTAAGTCCAAACTTTTCCTACATCTTCTAAACTCCCAAACAGATGCTCTATAATCAATAAATGATTATAAATGTATTGAACTTGATCGATTGATGAATTACAGGAAATATTCCTCACTCATAATGATATCATTTTTTATTGTTCATTTTGATTATTTAATTATGTTTAAATTTTCTTTTTTTTTGGAGAGAAAAGATTATGTCCTGGCCATTACAATCTTTTCTCTTCAAAATAAAAATATATATATGTATTATAAAAAGAGAACAAAGCTTCCTTATAGTATTTTTATCTGTCCTAATTATTTGAATCTTATTAAATGAGAAGTGGATTTTAGTTCATAATGATAATTTAGTGGGGGAGGGATTTTCCATTTATCACTATACTCCTTTATTGATAGCTCTTGTGTTGTTAACAAAAGTTTTGGAGCATTCTCATGTCATAGTCAATTTTTCTATATGTTTGTTTGTCACATTTTACATTGTTTAAGAATTCCTTTTTTTCTCAATAATATTTAGTTATTAATAAATGAAGTAAAAGAATGTCTAGTTAACTTATAAATATTTTAAATCTTATTATTATTATAAATATATTTGCTTTATAGGATTCATTTTTTGATCATCAAGATGGAAATGCCAGAAATTTAAATTTATCCCTTGAAATGAAAGATGGTAAACCAATTCCTGACAATAATTGGTTACAGTTTGATACCAAAAATCAAGAATTCTATGGTATTCCTATGTCTCCAGATGTTGGGCAAAGAGAGTATCTGTTGGTAAATACCTAAGTATTTGTTTTCTGTTACCATTATTATTTTGTTATTATATCTTAGTATAATAATTTTATTTCATTAATATTAATTCTTAATATAATATAATTTTATTATATCCTAGATTTGTCAGGATAAAGAAGGACTTGTTGCTAGAGATGGACTTGTAGTAATTGTTCAGCCTGCTCCTCGAGTAATGTACAATGTAGAATTCAGCATGAAATTGGGTTTGAATTATAAAAAGTTTATAGATAGTTCGTCATTGCAAAGATCATTTGTTGAAAAATTGGCACGGCTTTTTGGTGACTCAGATACTAGTGCAATAGTTTTAAGTGGTTTTTCTCCAGGATCAACTATTATAACTTGGCATAATAAAACCCTGCCTACAAATATTTGCCCGGACAATAAAATCAAACAGCTTAGACAGGTGAAATATATGTTTCTTTACTATTACTTAAAAAATATATTATTATTGCCCAAAGGATATGAAACCCAAATGAAATTTTGAATCAATAAATCAAAATTTCTTCCTGTATATCATTTAAAAAAAATAATTTCATTCATACCAGTCCACTCACACCATAAAATCTAGTATATATTTCAGTTGGGTACAATGGGCAAGTAGTCTTTACATTAAAATTAAAGTAAGCTCTCACTGCACAGAATCATATTGACTTTAGTTTCTAGGTCAGTGATTCCTAACCTTTTTTGTGCTTCACCCCCCTGTTCAAATAAAATTCCTAAGACGCCCCCTAGCGCAATAAATTGTATGAGTATATATATATATATATATATATATATATATATATATATAAAAAAAAGTATTACGTTTAAAACAAAACATTTAGTTTTCCCGTCACAAAATACATTATAAATTTCAATTTAAGGTAAAGAAATACAGGTAAGAGAGAAATAACTAAAATTAAGTCAGGATTTTTCATTTTAAAATGCTCTCATGCTCCCCTGACTTTTACTCATGCCCCCCTTCCCTCCCAGGTTGGGAATCACTAATCTGGGTTAATTGGAAACTATTTGGCTTTTCACATTAACATTATATTATTACTTGTAGCTTATTATTTCTTCATGTGAGTTTCATATGTGTCAATAGAATTTTGTATAAGACTAGCTTTTGCTCGCGACTTTGTTCGTGTTGATTTTAAATAGAAATTTATTTTCAGTTTAAACGGAGAATGAATTTTTAATTCCTTAAATGAAATCCATATTATAAACAATGATTTAAAGCATTTGTAAATTCAGCCAGCCTACCAATGCTTATCCCTTTGTTGATAGATTTTAATAAACTCTCGTATTAAATATTAAATGGCATAGTTACAGAACTATCGATAAGTTTTCTATTGAAATCCACCATGTACTATCCAAAACTGTAATATCTGGGGGGTTGATTTTGAAAAATCTTGAATACAATTATTGTTGTATTAAAATGTAAAGCCTGCTTACTTATTTTTACATCTCTAACTTAACATGTTACGATTTCCCGTATTTTCCTTTTTTACGGGTCGATGTTCAAAAAATAAAAAACCGGTACTTCTTTATTTTTAATGTAGAAGCTAAATCTAGGTTAAAAGTTAATGGTGCTCACTTTAAAAATGAGGTTTTTTTTTTTATTATAAACGTTTGTCACCCTCTTAGGGGAGGAATTTTCAAAAATCCTTTCTTAGTTGATCTTATAAAATGTACCAATTGTCCAAATTTCAAATCTGTAGCTTATGCCGTTTTGGCTCTGCAATGGTCTTTTCATTAAGAATGAACTCTTTTATATATATATATATATATATATATATATATATATATATATATATATATATATAGCATGATATGATTTCCTGTATTTTCCAGTTTTACGGGTCGATTTTCAAAAAATAAAAAAACACAATCGGAAAATACTTTCTTATCGGATGCCTACGTCATACAAAGAACACACCCTCCAAGTTTCAGGTCTCTAGGATGGGCGGTTTAGGCTGTGTGCTGATCAGTTAGTCATTCAGGACAAAGCAGTTTATATGTATAGATGAAGTTCATCACATTTGTGTGTAAATTAATTTTTTATGTTATAATTATTTTATAGATAACAAATGATTCAATAAAAATAAATCAATTGATTGCACACAAAAGAGTGGCTTACTTTCTTAATGAGAGATGATTTACTGTGAAGAGAGCATTTTAAACCAAAGTGATCAAATCCGGATTCAAATTGGTCAAATTACTAAAGGAAATTAAATCCCTAATTTTCAATCTTTATTGGTTGAACATATAAATTATATGGAGGAGAAAATGGTCTGGGTCAAAGTCAAAATGGTAAGAAACTACTTGGAAATCGCTAAATAAAAAATTAATAAAATTTTTATGGGTTTTCAAATAATAGTTTCTTACTATTTGAGAATTTATGTTGACCTCCATCCAAACCATTTCCTTCTGCTTATAAAACCTGATTTCTTACCCATGAGTGAGTCGTTCATTAATTTTTAGTTTAGGAAAAACGAAATTAAACCTAGCTTCATAGATAAAACAAATTGCGTAAAGGTAGTAACTTGCTTGTAATTAGTTAAAGGCAGCATTCAAAATTTTAACAGTATGTACTTCATCAAACAGGGCATGCAAAATGCAGAATTATTTTATTCGAGCCAAATTAGAGGGAGACAGCATAAGCATACCACCCTTGCGTGATATAAAAATATTATTTTTAATTAATTTTTTTTAACAAAAAACATGTTTTAGCTTTATTATCAATGGATTTAATTAGTAATTAGCATTTTCACTGTCTTCAGACAATGGCAAAATAAAAATTTAGGTTTAAACCTAATTTAGCAGTCATATTGATGAATAAAACATTACATATGACTAGTTATTGGTTTTTAATTGTGATGTTTTTGTCAAAATTGTGTAACACACTTTATTTTTAAAATCAAGAATACATTGTTCTGGTCATTATAATTATTTCAATTCTCTTGTTACCACTTCTTGATATATTCAAGAATTATTTCTCATCTAAATTTTTTTTTCACTACACTTTATTAAAAATTATTGTTTAATAATTCTAAGTGATTAAATTTAATTATATATATAAAACTTTTTTTAAAGTTATTTAATTAAATTTATCGCTGTATAACAGAATACATCATATATGACTTCAGTTTGTAAAAAATTATTAATCATTAAACCTTAATCGATTGTTTTCTAGATTATTCTTGGTGATGATGAACGCTTGACAAGCAATGTAGCACGTGTTATGGGAGAGGAATTTCCTGTGCAAAGTGCTCGTTTAACTCCAACTGGCCTTTGCCAAGGAGCCTTGATTGAAATTCCTGCAGGTGGAGTCGAAATTTTAACTAATAATGATGTTACTGCAGTTTCTCATAACGAGCATTTCATAATTGGTTTGATTGTACCTGCTGTTGTTATAACTGTTATGTTGCTCTGTGCTGGAATAATTGCATGTATATTATACCGCAGAAGGAGAACTGGTAAAATGTCAGTTGGCGATGAAGATGAGCGTCAGACATTTCGTAGTAAAGGCATTCCTGTAATATTTCAAGATGAATTAGATGAACGACCTGAACCTACAAATAAAAGCCCAGTTATAATGAAAGAAGAAAAACCACCCTTGCCTCCTCCTGAATATCAGAGAGGCCCACCATTAGCAACAACTGCCCTTTTATCTGATACAGAGGATTCACCATACCAGCCTCCACCTCCTTTTACTGCCAGTAGAGATTCAGCCAGACCAAAACCAACTCCTACCTATCGTATGCCACCTCCTTATGTCCCTCCTTAGTTTTAAATTTTAACTCTCATTATTAGAGACTTATTTATTTTCTATAAGTTTTATTGCTTTTTATTTCAATTTTAATTAACTGATAACCATGAAATCATGAAAACCAATTTGATTATTCATTTCTCCTGTAATTATTAACGAATATTACTGTGGATTATATTTATTTACTTCTTTTTTTACTAACATACACTTCAATTTTAATCCACTCATGTTTTTTTTTCAAATATAAAAATGAAATAAATGATTGCACGTGCATATTTAATTTTCATTTAAGTGAAAAGTGCAATACATTAGAAGATAAGAGAAGTAATATTAAAATTATGTGACCGAAATCCTAGAACGCCTGTATGATATTGTAATTGTAATGTTAGGTTTACAAAAATACTATTATATTTGTTGGTGTGTTCATTTAGCTTGAACTTCTGAAAGTCTGACATTCACTCTTAAGTTATTCAGTATTACAGGAAGTTCAAATTATACTTAGTAATGAACAATAATCTTTCTGCATGTTTATGTAGTTAATAAATATTTATTGCTAGTGATAGTAGAACCCAATTCGAACCATACATTTTTTCAACCAATTATAAATTAAGGTGATTTAACAACTACCATTTGACTTTATAAATATATTTAACATATATTTATGTGTGTGTAAAGTGAAATTTATTAGCAAAAATATATGTGTTTTTAGCATATTTGTATATATAAAAACACACTCAATAATAAAAATATGTGTGTTTAATTTAAGTGTTTTTCAAGAGACTGATTTAAATACTTTGATATTTACAAAAACTATATTATCTATTTCAGCAAGCATCAATTTTTTTATTTTTTATTATTTGTTTTAATATTTAACTCCTGCTTATTAATGTAAATATGTATAAGTAATTTAAATAAAACTATTTTAATTTTCTTTATTGTGAAATTTTATAATTTTAGTGCTATATTGTATTTATTAGAGAATTGACATTAGGTAATTTTGCTTTTAATATATGTTAATATATGTAATTTAAATTTTTAAATTAATATATGTATATGTACATATATACATTTACAAAATCATATATATATATATATATATATATATATATATATATATATATATATATATATATATGTATGTATGTATTATTTATTATTTTCATGTGATTCTTATTTATATATTTTTAATTAGCCCAAAATATATCATATACTGTGTCATTATTTGAGTCATTTTATATTTTCACTGTTATCCCTTTTCTTAAAAACGTTCAATTCATTATTCGAAAGCCAATTACAAAATATTCTTTCATAAAATATAAAAGGAGTTATTATTAGAAGGTTAAAAACTGAACCACAAGTCTTGTTCAGTTATAGTTAATGAGAAAGCAGTCAATATTTTACCAATTTGATATATTTTTATTTTTATGATTTGGTGGTTTTGTTCTCATCATGGCTGAATCAGTGAAATGTTGACTAACTATTCACTATTTGAGAGACTAAAAGCTCTGTTTGAAACTTTCCAATAATAATTCTGGGTTCATTTTTGCTCAAATTGTATATATAAAATCTCCCTCCCCCTTTCTTGTGGAATGAAAAGAACTTCATGCAGTCTTATAGGAAACTTGTAAGTAATATAATGATTTTTATGCTGTGAGCGTGTCCTAAAAAACAAGGACCCTGTTTTTTGTGTAGATTTGGATACTATTACTGGTACTGTGTTATTAATTACTAATTATTATTACCAAAAATCTTAGTTACTTCCCAAGTTTCATTTTTGCTATTATAATATCTTACAAAATTATTATAACTCGTTTTTTTTTTTTATTTTGGATGCACAATCAGTACACTGGAAAGTGAGTTCTGTTTATTTCAACTAACCGTGGTTACAGACAAGGAATGAAGTAGAAGAATACCAAAAACAGTATTCTAAACAATTTTGTGAGTCGAACCCGAATGGGAAAAAGCAGAGGAAAGGACCAGGATTAGGGGTAAAAATTACTTGCTATTATAGTTTATGTTAGTTCACGATAGCGAAGTGAAAGATGAATTTTACACTAAGTTAAACAACAAGGGGGTTATAAATTGTTTCCACAAACATGTTAATGTAAAACTTAAAAACCAATATAGTTTTACTGGTAAACAGAGGAATGTAATTCATAACTTGTAGTTTGCATCATTGACAATAAATACTAATGGTCATTATTGTTACCAAATGTTAACAAGTTATCTATATCATGTATTGGCTATGAAATTATCCTTATATTATGCTCTAAAGTGGCAGCAAAGACAAGCTCATTAAATCTTGATGGTCATAAATATCTGTTACTGGTGTTTGCTGCCATTACTGCAAATATGTATGGGAGACTCATGCAAAAATTAGCTGGCAATTGTACTTGTTGATACCATTTGGTAATATGGACCTGTTTTGGTACAAAATGAAATCTGAGGTTGAGGTGTAACTTAGAACAGCCTAACCAACAAGTATCTAATTATAATAATTAAGAATGATAATGATAATAAATGTATAATAATGGTTTTAGCCATTTAATAAAAATTCTTTTTAAATTTCATTTCAGCTCCTGAATTATTTTGATTGCTGTGGATTACATTACATTATTGGCGCGACAGACTCTTATAGAAGTCCTTGGCCTGCTCAACCGCTCTTCCCCAATCGTCCCGATCGCCTGCTCGAGTGATGGAGACCTTGCTCAGCCTCAGATCTTCACCACAGACGGCATTCTTCCATCTAGTTTTGGGCCTTCCTCGAAGTCTTACTCCATCCGGATTTCCTGTATACAGCTTTTTAGCTGTCCTTTCTTCCTCCATCCTATATACATGGCCCAGCCACTTAATGCGTTGAATCCTTATGAAGCTCGATATCGTTAGGTTTCCATATAACTCACTCAGCTCCTTGTTCCTTTTGATCCTGAGTTGGTCGTTATCTAGCACTGGGCCGAATATTTGCCGTAGGACTCTTCTTTCGAATCTATTCAGCTTTTCCACGCTGGATTTATTCAGTGTGAGGGTTTCACCAGCGTATGTCGCTACTGGTCTAATGATGGTTCTATATATCATCAGCTTGGACTTTAGGCTAAGGAGCTTACTTCTCAGGAGCTTTGAGATCCCAAAACATGCTTTATTAGCTGATACTATCCTGGCTCTAACTTCTCCCTCCTCATCCAAATTCTCGTTTATATGGCTTCCTAAATACTGGAAACTTGACACGCATTGGAAAGTGTATTTTCCAAAAGTGTAGCTATGAGGTGGTCGATTTTGTTTCCTATTCTTTATTACCATGACCTTGGTTTTCTCCTCATTCACATGTAACCCCATTTTTCCAGCTTCCACTTCCATCCTCTCAAAAGCTTCTTTTAAGAAAATCAGCGATCTTCCTACTAATACAAGGTCATCAGCATATGCAAGAATACCCAGACTAAGGTTAAAGATGGTTCCCTCTATCAGTAATCCTGCCCTTTTAATGACACTTTGCATTACAATATTGAAGAGTTGAGGTGCCAGCGAGTCTCCTTGCCTAAGTCCTGTACTAATCTTAAATTTTTCTGTGGTTGAGCCATTTACCCTTATACTGCAAACTGTGTTTTCCATCGTACTCATTACCAAGCCCACCAATTTGGATGGAATTTTCATTTCGCTCATAGCTCTGAAGAGCTCACACCTGGATATTGTATCATAAGCCGTCCTGAAATCTATGAACAGCATCCACAATGTATTGTTAAACTCCTTCATTTTTTCGTACATCTGCTTGAGGGAAAAAATCTGATCTATAGTAGATCTGTTAGGTCTAAAGCCTCCTTAATATTCTCCAAGATTTCTCTCAACATAGGGCAGTAGGGGGTTATACAGAGTTATCGAGAATATCTTATAGGCAGTATTCAGTAGGCTTATCCCTCTGTAATTTTTACATTCTGTAGAGTCTCCTTTCTTCTTGTAGATGGGCGTTATAATAGACTCTTTCCACTCTCTCGGGATTTGCTCCTCTTCCCATATTTGAGCAATTAGTTCCTGCAGCTCTTTAGTTAGAGCATTGCCAGCTAGCTACCTTCAGGAACTCAGCAGGGGTACCATCTGATCCTGGTGACTTGTCATTTCTCAGCTTCATAACAATATCGTCTATATCCACTCCATCCGGTGGTACTGCTTCGTCTTGGCTGTCATACGACTCACATTTCAATACACTTATTTGTTCTTCTGTCTGGCTTAGTAGTCCTTGGAAAAAATTCTTCCATCTCACTTGGATGTCCGTATCCAGAACCTTGTTGTGGATAGCTTATGTTAATAAATTCAAAACATGCATATGTGAGTTTATAGCTTTGTTTCCATATCAGTTATTTATTTAAACCATTACAGTCATTGCTTATGGGTTAAAATCATGGTGTCATCTGATTTTTCACTCAATCTTATTGAAGAACTAAGTTGCTCCATTTTATATAAGTTAAATGTTCCCATATTCAGATTTTTTACTCCAAAATCAATCTGAAGTTTCAAAATATCTTAATTTTCCATTTCTACAGCAAAAATCTATCTAAACATTTTTCTTCTTAATTTCATTTCGAAGAACAGTAAACTACTAGTACCTTCTGAGTTGGTTGAGTTATCTCCTTTGATTTGTGAACTAACTTTCAAATGCATTGACACAGAATGTGATGTTATTTGATGGTGTCCTTGGAGGGTCAGTCAGCAACATAGAATTTGTTGGTTTTCCTATTTGGTAAATCCCATGTGTTATCCAGCATTTTCACAACATAAGCCTGCACTTAATCACACTCTAAACTTTCTACTATATTTATGTCATCCACATAGGCTATTTGAGTGGATTTTGTCAAGATTGTACCAGTAACCTATAATCCTTAATTTTTTTGTCCAAGAGAACAAAGTCCAACTACACATGAAGGAACAATAGTCCATCTCCATTCTTTCCCAGGGGATTGGTTAACTGACTGCTCTGAATCCCCAACCTGGAGGACTAGCCCATGTGCTGGGTTATGAATTTGCTGCATTTTTAAGCTAAAAGCTGTATCAAAACTTCTGTATTAGAATTAACAAAAATTAATTAATTAAAGAATGGACAAAAATATGTATTAATTTATTATATAGGATTCAATTGGAATCTTACTCTAATATAAAATTAATTAATAATTTTTAAAGTAAACCTATTCTGTATTACTGGGAACCTTCTCTCATTTTATCTTAGGAGGGTTATTATTTTTGCTTTAAAACCCAAAATTGTGTATTTATGTTTATAAAGTAATAATATAATTTCTTATTTGATATTATTGATAATAATATAATTGTGTTTCCTATTAATGTTTTTGTAATTGGCTTTTGAAATAAGATATGAAAGATAGTTTCTTGTCTGAATTCAGGGTTGTTTACTTTTCCTTGGAAAAATAAAAATGCTTTCATTAGTAAGTAATTGTTTTTGTTTTAATTTATTAATTTCTTTACTAGTTACTCATTTATCTCAAATTAAAATAATTAATCAATACACCTTAAATTTTGTTTTTATTATAGCATATTTTGTTTTATGCTGTTAGAATTTCTAATTTATCAGCATAAGTTGATTTCACCAAAGAATAGCAGGTTAATTTTAAATTTTATTTATTGTTTACTTACTTTAAAAAAAAATCATTGCTGTATTCACAAAATAAAAGTGTTAGAAATATTATACAGAAGATCTCTTGACTAATTGATTCATTCAATAAATATTATGTTACAAGTAGATTGTATTAAAACTCATTTTGTTGAGTTATTTCATCAATTATTGGGAAAATACAAAAGAAACTTTGGTTAAGTTCATATATTCAAACATATTTAATATTTTTTAAATTGTAAACTTATTACACCAATATATATATATTCATTCATGATTACAATTGTTTAATTTATTATAAACTTATTTTTGGCTGAATTGTTGATGAGTGTTTGATGCATTTCAAATGTTACTGATATGATAAGTGAAAATATTAATCAATATTTTCCACAATTGCAGTTTTTTAACTATATGTTAAATTTTTATCTATAACAGTATTCAGGCAGCTGCCATTTAAAATAAGACTATTCCTATTCCTATAAAATTATATTTATATTATTAATCTGTTATCAAATAATTAATAATGATGTTGTATCAATGGGAACAAATAATTTGCTACTTGGACTTTAGATGTATGTATAGAAATTTGTTTTTATTTCTTATACAACTATAAATGTTTAGCAAATGTAAATATACCATAAAAAATATTGTAATTTGAGCATTCTGTTAGCTATTTATGTTAGTAAATAATATGTAATTTTTTTTTACATTTGCTTTTTTATTTATATGCTCATTACACTATACATTTTAATCAATAAAAATGCCTTCACTGCCATGCCATTTACTTAAGTCTTTTCGGCATCTTTTTAGAAATAATTATATGATATAACATAATCATAAGATATGTTGATATTGTTTTATACTTTTTTACTATTCCTATTAGAAGTATCTCATTTTAATAAATCATGCATATTATGTGTTAACTTCCTAATTACTGGCATTTTAAAAATTGTTTAATCACTGTCATGTTAGATAAGTTTTTTTACTAGTTTATAGTATAAATAACTTAACAAATTTTAAGAAAAAGTAATAAATTCATAATTGGGTAGAAATTACATCTCACTTACTTTTTTAAAATCTTATTTATAGTTAGTATAGTTTATGTAAAAAGGATAATAAAAAAGGTACCAAGATTATATAAAGTAACTATAAATTAAGGTTTAAAAAGTTGCATGCTTATTTGGCAGTATATGGTTTATAATGATTATTATTTCCAATAGGGATTGATTTCAAGAATTTAACAATTGTTTTGATAGATAAGGTTAGGTTATTTATTTAACATTAGAAGTTCCTGGGCTCAACTTGGGCTGCAGTAATATGTTTTTCTTTTTAATTTAAACATACTACATCAAATTTGTTGTCATACTTCTTCTGTCTCTATGCCTAATTAGATTTTTAAAATGTAGAAAATAGTTTTTATGAAAATTTTTATCACCTTTATACCCTAATAATTTATTTTATTTTATAATTATGACATCTGAATATTTCAATACCCAGTAAGTTTTATGTACTTTATGAATTCATGTTAATTCAATTATTCATTAATATTTTGATATAATATTTGAACTATTTTAACTTCAAATTCACGTGCCTTATAAATAGGACATTTTTAAAAATTATTTATATTCTATATCAAATAATTAAGTTTGCTTTAGTTCTATAACAATATTGCCCTTACACCATATATTATAGAAAAAGTTAAAACACAACGGGTAGTTCATAAGCATTTTATTCATTTCTAAAAGGCTTATTCCATTGACTGTCATACATATATATCCAACCAGATGCCTAAATTCAATTTATTGTTGAACATGAATTGAAAGTGATATAGATAAAATTAAATATATATATTTCAGCTGAGGAAACCAAAAATCATAAAATAAGAAACAAAAAACCTTCATTTATTTCTGAATAAAGTGATACAACAGCAGTGGAAACTGATTCATTTATCAATAAGAAACTATAAGTTGCACAGCAATAGATCAAGGAAAGGTTTTGAACTATTCTGACTAGAAATATACAGAATAATCTAAAAATTAAAGGAAACAATCGATTAAAAACAGGGTAGATTTGTAACTATAATAAATGATCCTATGAACAGTCCATAAAAGAAAGTAAGATATAAAAAGGAGCAAATATTTAAAGGGTGATATAACAGTAAGAATCTAAGGAACTCTTAACAAAAATGAAAATATGATTTCTAATAAATATATGAGTATAAGCAGTAGCTAAGTAACATCATTACTCTTAAAGGCACAAATATAATAATCTGAGGTACCTTTCTTAAAAATGAGGAACCCTGTTGGTATTTATTAACTATTGATATTATTTTACTCACAGAATATACATATTTTCGTAACTTAAAATAATAAACAAACTATACAACTCCCTTATAATTATTTCATGAATATGTTAACTGTTTATTTTCAAAATGAATATTTTGATCAACTAATAATATTTCTACTGAAATAATAAATTTAAGTTGTAAAACAAATTCATTATATAATTAAAAATTTAATAGAAATATTAATCACCCCATGAATAATTCTACCTTGAACATAAAAGAAAAAGATGATAATGTTATTTTAATACTACTTTCATTATGAGATATTGGAAACAATTTTTTTTTTACAACTATTTAGATTCTTAACTCAGTCTTAAACTTACAAATATTTAAATATTTGTACCTCAAAAGGAAATACCATAAAGTTGAATTTTAAATCATATTGAAAACAACATCAAGTAAAAGATCTAATGGTTATTACTATGTGATTATAACTATAATGAAACAACACTCGAAAAAAATAAAATAGTAATACAAACAAATCATGAATTATTTTTGTGTTGAAGTAAATTAACAAAATTTAAAAAAAAATGAGGAAATATCATAAGGCAGTCTTCAAAGAGCAAAAAATAATCATGCAGCTGATAATAGTAAAGTTAAAAATATTACCTATAGTTTTCTTTGAATGCAGTACCTTAAAATAAGAATAAGAATACAATTCTGAAGGGACTGAGTTCATTTCATGAAACAATAATAATAGTAAGATTTTTTGTGAGTACTTCATAAATTTAATAATGCTTGAATCGATAAATTCAAATTAAAACTATTGATAAAATAATTTAAAATACCATATTTTTCAACAAACACAAATATTTAATTAAACTAAATAAGAATTATTTTATTATTGAACCTCATAAATCATAGAATAATTAATAACAGAATAATAAATAAACTTATTTAGTTAAATAATCTTCAATATCGGCCAATTAAATTTATATATATACACACATATACGTAATAAAATAAAAGCTTAAGATTGGAAAATTCAGCAAACTTTATCATGATAAATAAATTAATAACTATTAAATAAAATTAAGAAAATAATATTTTTAAATATTAAATAATTACCGAGTACATAATAAAGATTATCAATAACTTAAATTATGCAGAAAATATTGTAATTGTAACCATGAAAAATGCTTATAAGAATAGTTTATATTACTTTGAAAAATAATTAGAGAAAATTGTATATATTAAAAGGTACTAATCATATATTAAAAACATAAGCACATAAAATCAATACTCTACCAATTGCAATGAAATATATGTTACAAATTTAACAAGGCTAATATTAAAGTATATTTTTTAAAATGAAAATGAAACTTCTTACAGGCATACTTGCAATAATGCAGCAATATAATAAAATTATTATTTACAATAATTGTGACATAAATTTAAAATAGAGTAAAGTGGTATCAGACCATAAATAACCATATTAATAATACTAATTACTATAGTGTTATAATATTAATTGTAATTTTGAGATGTTTATTTGAAGGCAAGGTTTAAATTGAATAGTATACCATTATCATTATATTAATAACTTTTATTGTATTAAACATTATAATACAATCAGTGGTGTTTTCTTAAGCATTTCTTTGACAAATATATAATTCACATAGTATTTTGACAACATTAAGGTCTATACTTGAATTTTTATTTTCAAACTTAGAGATAAATAAACCTCGATAAATAGTAACACTAAAAACAAAAATAAATAGAAAAAAATTTAAAATATAAAATAACTACTGTTACAAATAATAAATACTTGCATCCTCTGTCACACATATTACAAAATATTTGTTCTTTGGTAACTCAAAGACGAACAAATTAATCAACACAAATGTTTTCACAAAACTATAAATTAAATGTCTTTGCTTGATTTTGGTTTTCTCTGTTTAAGAACTGTTTCTTGATCCTCTTTGGTTTCATCGCACGAATTTTCCTAAAAAAATAATGCTAAATAAAGGCCTGCAATTATTTACCTATTTATAGCAAGGATTTACATGTATTTGTATTAAGGAAAATTTTAATTAAACACATGAGTGTTTGAAATACAATTAAAGAAAATGTGAACTCAGAAATCAAAACACAGAAAAATGTGAAATATAAGACATTTTGGAGGCTTTAGTAAGTTAGGAAGGACGTTCATTAAAATCAAACACAATCCCCTCATCAAAAACTACCTTAAGTGTGAATGACATGCAACTGTTACAGGACCATGATCAATAGATTTTCATCATTTGGAAATTGACAAAGCCTCGAGCTTTCAAAAATTCTATTCTTTCTATTTTAAGGCCAGGCAAAATATTTGATGAATATTAATTTTTTAGAAATTTTAAAAGAACATTTTTGATACACAATTTTCATTTTATAAAACTACTCTGGCCATCCAGGTTAGAGCGATGACAAGAAATAACCGTAATGTTTTTTTCTGCCAAATTTAACACCTCTCCAACAGTCAATGAATTAAATCAAACTGTTAATAAAAAAAATCAAGCTAATTACAGGAAAGCTCTTTTTTACTCAAACATGTTATGTTGTAGCATAAGAAGATATATTTTTCTTCACTGCAGTCTGTCATACAGATCAGGAAAAGACCACACACACTTCATCAAACCATTTCTAGGAAAATGAAAAAAAAACCTAAGAAGTTATGAGAAGGCAGTTTTTCTTCAGAAATTGTTTATTATGATTTAAGTAAATCAAATCCACGGTTGCCAACCGGATTGGTGTTGTTTCACAAAATTCAAAAATTAATAAAAAAAAGATAGAAAAATAATTTTAAAAATGACAATGTTACAGACTGAGCAAGTCTGATAAAGTATTCTACTATACTGTGTCACAGGATTGAAAGGTGCTATTACTAAATCAGTTATAGCTCAAAAATATGCATAATGGACTGTAAATCACATTTAAATTCTTCATAGTTAGGTATAAAGTTTGTGTTGTTTTGTAAACAAATAGAATTTGGGATTTAGCATATTTTCTCAAATATCCACTATCCTACCACAAAGCTTTAAGGTACTGAACATATTTATTTAATTTCCTCAAGTCCTCAAGTCATATCCCCTATGAATCACCAAGTTTGGGACTAGTACTTTGTGTTTTATCCTATCCGCTATAGTACAAAGAAAAGCATTCAGAGTGGGTTGGACTAAGGATATCTGGATGAGAGTTAAATGTGTTGAATAGGTGCTGGCCAAAAATTTGTGATTTTTTTTCATCAGATCTTGACCAGGTTTGGGATTCAGTTAAAAGTGGATGGTTGAAATTTTTATATTTCAGGAGGTTTTTAATGGTATTTCATGAGGATTTGCCAGTAGTACTGAGATTTTCTGTATGATAATAAAAATTTTGAATTTTGAATGTTCTGATCTCTGATTTTAATTTGTTTGTCAGTTTGGTATAATGACTCCTGTCCGATGAATATCTCGTGCGGTGCCACTTCCCTCTTGCCCGTCATTTTTCTTTTAATAACTCGAGAATATGAAGTGGCCAGTTATTCTGTTGATAATGATTTTTACTTGGTAAGGTGTTATCTTTTATATTGGTTTGTATTGCTTCTATAAGTTTGTCTATTGCAGAATTGATGTCTCATTTAGTTTTTGAGGAATTTTGAGGTCTAAATTATTTTCCAGATTCGATCGAAATTTATCCCAGTCTACATGTCCGGTAATCAGTCTGGGATGAGAGGGCTTAGGAATGGGGATTGAATGTACTTGAAGTAGAACTGGACTGTGATCAAAGGAAAGGTCATCCAGGGATTTTATAGTTGTTTTATTGCAGGAAATCTGTGAGGAAACAAATATATCAAGAATATCTTGGCGTTTTTTAAGTGATGTAGGTCAATAATTAGGGTTTATGGGTGCGAGGATAGAGAAACGATTGGAGGTCGAAATTTGGGATAAGATTCTACCACGGGAATTGGATGTTCGACAACCCCATCGTTGATGTTTGGCGTTGTAGTCTCCTCCAGCAATAAAGCGCGGTCTGAGGGAACGGAATAAGGAATCGAGGAGGTTATAAGAAAGGGATTTACCAGGAGGACAGTATACAGCTGAGAATGTTACATGGAGAGGACTAGTTGAAATGGTTACTGAAGTTGATTGAATGGCGTCAGTTGGAGTAGAAGGTATGGATTTATGGATAAGGATACAAGAACTGGCATGTGCTGTATTGTCAGGATGATCTGATCTATAAGTGATGTAATCACGTATGTAAAAATATGATCGTTTTGTGAAGTATGTTTCAGTCAATAGGGCGATGTCTATGTGATTGCCATGAAGAAATAAGTCAAGTTCGTCTCGATGGTTATGCAGCCTATTAGGATTCTATAGGACGATAACTAGGGGCTTTATGCTCATTGTGGGTAATTAAGTGGAACTTCGGTAAGGATTCTCGTGAGCAGGTTGATGAGAGGCTTGATAGTCTCTTGGAGTTCTTTCAGGAAGGATGACAGGATACAATTTATGTCAATTGGGTTTTGAATTTGGACTGGATATGAGTCTGGAATTTGATATTGATAATTAACGGGTAAAGGAAGGTTGGTTGGGAGTAGTACCCGAGGTGCTCGATTTACATTCATTGTTTGATGAACTGAAGGATTCATTTGATTGTTGTGATTGGAAGACATAGGATTTGGTTGCTGTGGCGGTAGATTGACTATTGATGTTGTAGGATGGAGAGGTATATGTTGACATGGAGGTTGGACTTTTGTATTGAATTTCTGAGGCTTGGATCTAGGATCTCGGGGTTTGGGTTGGGGCTTGTTATAGGAAATCTGGGATTTGTGTTGGGAAGTAAGAGGCGCCTGACGTTGAGGCTGCTGCTGGTTCGTTAAGGTCAGAATTATGTTTTCCGGAGGTTGAACTCTGGTGATTGAAACATTTGCTTGATCTGTAATGCTAGCTATTTTTGGCAATTCCGGGAATATAGTGAGTTTTTGACGTCAGGTGGCTGAGAAACATTCTCTATGTTTTTCCCTTGTATTTTATTTGTTCTCTGTCGCTGGAAGCTTTTATATACCGAGCAACCTTTATAATTCGCCGGGTGGTCCTCACCACAAAGAGCACATTTTGCAGGTTCATTTCTGGACTTCTGGCATACTTCAGTTAGATGTTGGCCAGCACACTTGACGCATCTTGGTTGATGGTGACAATAGGTCTTCGTGTGAAGAAATCGGTTATGGGTCAGAGTCAGTTCAATTTTTTGGGGCATACCGTATCCAAGGAGGGAGTGCGACCAGATATGCGGAAGGTTGAGGCGATAAGACAAAAGGCGATTCCGACCGATGTCAAAGGGATAAGGAGGTTATTAGGAACATTCAACTATTATCGCCGATTTGTACCGGAAATGGCGGAGTATCTTGTGCCACTCATTAATATGCTGAAGAAAGGACGGAGCATTGTGATCACCCCTGAAATCGAAAATAACATTCGTACTTGCATGAGGAAACTGCAGGAAGAACCAATCCTCACCTTTCCTGATTTTACACTGAAATTTCACATTACCACAAATGCGAGTGAGTATGCCTTAATTGCGGTATTATCTCAGGAAGGTAAAGGTAGTGAGTGTCACGTAGCATATGCCAGCAGACGATTAACGGATACGGAAGCACATTACAGCGCACTAGAAAGGGAGTTGCTTGGTATCGTGTGGGCGATAGAGCATTTCCGACCGTATATGTTCGGGCGAAAGTTTGTGGTCCACACAGACCATAGGCCGTTGCTATGGGTCGGGAAATTGAAGGAGTCGTCAGCACGAGTCACCCGCTGGAAAGTTGCAGTGGATTGGCTATCTCGAGCTCTTCAAATTAACGCAATCGAGTCGAGTACAGGGGAACATTCCAGAGATATCCAAATGTTTGAGCATGATTGGACACTGGACGAAGAAGGAGAAGGCGATGAAGGACGCATCCAGAGCAGGCACGACCCGCTACCACTACGTCGGAAGCGCAACGATCTGGGAAAAGATCCGAAACTTGTGGAGGGCCGAGAAAATAGGTTTAGATAGATCATTTGTCCAATGCTGTGCTATGGTCGATACGATTCATGATCCCGATCAACAAAAGGAGTTGACACTCTCATATCACCAGGGAAAGACGAACCACCGAGGGATTAATGAAACAATAGCGGCGTTGAAAATAAAATATTATTGGGTAGGAATGCGAAAATCTATCGAAGATTTAATAAGCGAATGTCACATTTGTAATACGACGAACTATGTTCGTCACCCCCCAGTAGGGATACAAACAGAGACATATACACCTACGGTACCTTTAGCCGAGCTCCAGATCGACACTTTTACCTGGCGGGGATTCAAATGGGTGACAGTGGTGGACACCTTCAGCAAGATAGCCATGGCCCACCCGGTGAAGGAGAAATCAGCGGCAGCGGTCAGTAGAGCCCTCCAAACGTGGTTACAGTTCTATTCCTGATAAGATTTCCTCAGACGGGAGTAGGGAATTTGACAATGCGCAGCTTAGGAAATAAATGAAAGATTTAGGCGTCGCCTGGCATTGGAATAGGCCAGGGCATCCCAAAAGCAGGGGGGGAAACGAAAGGTTTCACAATACTCTAGGGGAACATCTGAGAGTATTTCACGCGGACAAGGGATTGGAAGCAGATGAGGCAATGCCCCGGGCCATAGCGGCATATAACCACTCCATCCACATGGCTACTGGATTTTCCCCTTTCGAGACCCTTTTTGGTCTACATGCACGACGGAGAGATGGGAGCGGTACGGTCGTGGACGAGGGCATGGCAGGACGATTGATCGCCAATAGAATAAAGCTCGAGAGAATATGGGGAAAAGAACACGGAAGGAAGGATGGTCGCGCAAAAGCTCAAGAGGGTCGCACGGGAAAACCTGGGAGTGAAAGATATTATGGTTAAGATCAGGATAGGTACCATCGTCTACAAGAAAATCATGTCGAACCGTGCAAGGGAGGTTTTGCGTTACGAGGGGCCATTCAGAGTGATTGCTATTAGAGAGCATAACTTAGTCACTGTTCAGAGTGTGGCTGAGCCGAGAAAACGTAGGACAGTTCATATCGAACAGCTCAAGAATCCAGCCCATAACCGTGTAGTTTATTTCGCACTGTTGGAGCTTATTTTAGAGGTGTAGTGGAACAGTATGTTTTCATTTCTCTTGTGTATAGTTTTTGCAAAGTAACTTTGTTTTTAAAGACATATTTTTATTAATTACGAATGATATTTGTGTAGATTTAGCTAGTAGTAAGGTCTTTTGTTTTTATTTTCATGTAAGTAGAATAAAATTCAATTAATTTGTAATTTGTTTTTGTTGTGTTCTCTCTTTGCATTTTTTTTGAGTTTACGAGGGTGTTCGTAAACTGGCTGGGGGGAGTTAAGACAAGACGATGATCGCATAGTCGCTAATATCAAGCTGGCATTGTAAACAGCTGTTAGATTCTATAAATAGAGGTTCAAGATGGCAATAATGTCAGTGTTAACCCAGTTATCGTGTGAGTCATTTCATCTTAACTTTTCCTTTTTTATGTGTTGTTCCTGGAAGTATATAAGTTTTATATATATGTATATAATATATATATAATAAAAAATGTTTCAATATTAAAATAAATATATATGTATGTGTAATATATATATATATATTACACATACATATATATTTATTTTAATATTGAAACATTTTTTATTTTATTTTATTATTCAATGAAATTTACAACTGTATTATACTAATACAACAAGTAAATAGGATGAATGGTACATATTATCATGCATAAAGACAAGTAGAGAAATTACACAGTGGTAGTACTCAAATAAAAAGTTCAACTTGGAAGGTCACGAGGCCATCTATTGAAACATTAAACTATACAACAAATTTTAATTATTAAAATAAAAGCATTACCTTCTCATGAGTTTCATCAGTGTCCCTTCCATCAGCAAGGATTGGATTGTTACTTTCAAATCCATTGATATCAGCTTCATCGTCTTGAATTGGCTCATGTGTTTCATCATCGTCGTCATCATCATCATCCTCCTCCTCTTCATCATCATCATCATTAATAACAATAGGTTCAGATTTATCAGGTTCTTGAATTTTGAATGAAGGATTTTCGTCTTTAGCATCAGTTTCTATGCTTTCTTTGATCACAGAAAAGGGCTGACTCGAAGAGTCCACAGTACTCTGGTGTTTATCATCATCTTTTTTATGTTCAGCATCTGTATCCTTTGTGGATATGATATAAAATGTTACACAAAATGTTTTTTAAAATTATAAATGTAAATATTAAACTTATAACTATTATAAGTACATAACTAATTAAAAACCAACTTCTGAGAAGGGTTATTGGAGAGAAAACAACTAGTGGAATAGAAGTACCCACAAATAAAATCCAGTTATTAATTTTTAAAAATTAGAAAACCTGTTAGAAGTTTCAATATAATTAAAATATCTGAGTTGGCCACATGGTTTTAATGAATACTGGAAGAACCAGAAGTAGTACCATATATCACAGTGATACTTAACCTGTTAACGGCGAATAAATACTTCAAACGTAATTTTGTATTTTCCTTTGTGCTCTCTCTCTCTCTCTCTCTCTCTCTCTCTCTCTATATATATATATATATATATATATATATATATATATATGTAGGGCGGGCCGCCCTATTGTTTATATATATATATAAACGATAAATGATAAATGTAAATATTTCATAGTTTTTTCATTTATTTTAAGCATAAATAAAAAAATATATGTTTTCATACGTTTCACGGCCCGCCCGGTTAACAGGTTAAGGACATTCCAAAATTCTAAAACCATAGTGCTTCAAAATCAATGACACTATCTACTAAAAACTAACTATAAACAACAAAACCTATTATCAGTCACGTTAGATGTCTCCAAGGAGGTTTTAGGGTAAGCAAAGAAGCAGCCGATCCAGACATGATGGCAAGTAATATGGCATGGGAGAAGGAGGTTTTTCTTGCTCTTAAAGAAGTGGCACAAGTGATTCTGACTTTAAATGAAGAGAAAACAAAGTATATGAGAGCAGGTTGGCAAGGAACATACCATCAATATGCCCAGATTGAAATTGGAGACTTCACATTTGAGTGGATGGATGAATATATCTATTTAGCCCCTCAGCTAAATTCATACAATAATATAAGAATAATACTAAAATAATAAAAGAAGGTTGATGGCTACAAACAAGTGCTTTTTCAGGCTCCTAAAGCATTTCAAGAATAAGCCTTTCACGGGGCAACAAAGTGCAGATCGATAAAACCCTTGTAAAGTCTGTTTTAACTTATGCTCTTGAGAATTATGGGACCGTTTATCAATAATCTGGTGACAGAGAACAAATGGAGAAATATAAAGCATATATAATTAAGTAAAAAATGTCAGATATATAAAGGTCTGAAAGCATTGTTAGACAGGACATGTTGAATGAGTGAAAAGAGACGAGATACCAAAGAAACTTTTGGAAGAGTTTCTTAACTTGTTAATCTTAGAATTGAGAAACTCAAAAGCAGCAGCAATACACCAGTGTACTCAGTTTTTAAAATACAAAATGTTTTAAAATATAAAATACATTGTCTCTTTTGGTATTTGTTTCTTGTTTTTTATTAAAACAATGACAAGTCACATCCTTGCAGAACCATTGTCCTTGAAATAGTACAGTCTCTACCATGTACTGAACCCCAGATCCGTTCACGGGTTGTAGTGGTACAGGTTTTTAGGTTATTAAAACAATTCATAATATCAATGAAATGTAATGATAATATTAAGGATAATATTAACACAATACAATTAAATTTTTTGTAACTTGAGTGTTTATATAAAATTATTTTTAAAACATCACAATGAAATCCACAAATTTATTTACTGACATTTTGTTCACTTCATTAAAGAGAACTCTATTGTATTCTTTTGTTAGAAAATAATAAAAGGGAAACGTATGAAAAGTTAAAACTTATTGTGACTCAACTCGAACGACAACTCGCAGAATAATTACACAAACGATCAATCCTAAGATATTTATGTTTAAGTGGAAAACAGTTGACTGGATAATGGATTGAATTGGCCAGGGGGTGCAGTCAAAGATAACACAAAATAAGCAACGTTGGCACACTAAAATAAGTTTTTCTTATGTTCCATTACCGTTGACTGCACTCTCTGACCAATTCAATCCACTAGGAGATTTATTTTTATAGAAAATAAATTAACCTTCATTAAACAAACCTTTAGATAGTTTTCATGTCCAATAACTATCAGGGATAGATCCTATGCTGTATTTCATACAGTGTGATGCCCTCCCTGTAATTTGAATATTGTTCCAACATCTAATTTAACGCACTAAATGAAAACAGCATTCCACTTATGGGATTAGAAACTTTTCAAAACACACTTTATTCCATATAGAGGTTTATTTCAGAACAAACCTATCAAAAATAATAATACACCAAAGAAAAAAAAAAGGGCTAAGAAGACATGATTATTTTTCAAACTACTATAAATTGTTATTTTGATATAAGCTTATAGATATTATTACTTCTAATAGATCAAAAGAATATTTTGTCACAGCCTTTGTTACTAACTCTGTTGATATTACTACTGTCATATTTATTTTTCTCAGCCCAGATGGTCTAAAACATAGGCATAGTGTTTACAGACAACAAAATAAGTTGTTAATTTTTATCATTGAGTGTACCCCAGACCAATTTCATTATATATATATATATATATATATATATATATATATATATATATACACACACACACACACACATATAACTTGATAAATTAGGTAATTGATACTGTTCATTTAGCACATAAATGAGCAAACACTTTTATGAATTATTTTACTCCTAATCGTATAAAAAAATGAGGGACATTAGTAGTAATAGCCAACTGGATTTTATTTATACTACATGGAATTATTTAAAAAATAAATAAAAGGATTCTACTAAAAATGTAAAGGAAAATAAAAGGAATTACCTTTGTAGTCCAAAAGCAGCATACAACTATTAATGTTACAGGTATAAGAAGAATAACTACATACAAGGCCCACAGCCATGGATACTGGTTTGTAAAAGCAATGAACTGATTAAGTAATGTGTCCTACAATACCAAATAAAAATATAAATATACATTTGATAAACATTATGATATTGTGCAAAATATGGGCATTAAAAATTACGGTTTTCCACGAAGATATAGTATTCATACTAATATTAACATTACATTTCCTTTAATTTAGCATTTATAACTTAAAAGTGCTTACAATTTTCTTTATTATTTTAAAATGATTATTATTTTTAAGAGCTATTGTTCTACCTGACGATGTCAGACCTGAAACCTTAACATTTTAATTGCTATGATAATAAAACACAATGACCGGCTTCAGGAGAGGTGATTTTTTTTTGTGAAATATAATTTAGACCTCTAATTTGATATACTATTCACATATTTTGATTAAAAACAGTGAGATAAATATATGTTAGAAAATAAATCCAAATTTTTAATGCACATATTCAATAGCAACAACAAATTGTCAGTGAAACTAAAAATAGCATTAAATATGATGAAATAAAAAAATATTCCAGAGTACTTACATGATTCTTATAACGTTACAAAAAAATAATATATATAATAGAATATAAATAAGCAAATTTTTAAAATGAGTATGAAGTGCAAACCAATGGAAATAAGTGTAAAAATATATAAATCTTGGTAACCAAGCAGAGGTTCAGATCCTTAGTTTTTGAATCTTAAATTTAAAAGTTTTATATTTATGGTTCAACATAATTTCACACACACAAACACACACGCACAAAATATAAATTTTTTAAAAGAATTTACAGAAAATTAATATCGTTCAAAATGGTGGTGAATTAAAACATATCCACTGGTATCACAGGTAATCATTGATTATTCGTGTAGTAGTCCTATTCTAAAAAACGAGCAAGGATTATCAATTTTGTCTACTTTAACTATAAAAGCATATAAACCTTACTGTCTACAGTTACACACAATGACTACTAGACTGTAAATACAGTTTATCTGTATACCTCTTTAACTCTTCGCCAGAGGTACCAGACATATATTGCAATTGGAATAGAACAATATACAAAATATAATGACCACCATCCTGGTTTATGGTTTAATGACACCATAATTTTACCCCACATAGATTCCTAACAAATTAAACATAAAATTTATAAATATTAGTCTTATTAAAATTACATACATTAACACATGTATTACAAAAAAATTAATTAATTTGAGTGTAGATTAACGACACAAACATAAACAGGGGAAAAAATTAAATATATTATACAACGACCAGTAAAGAAAGTATGGACGAATGTTATGATGATATCCAAAAATTTATATATGTTATCTCAAAAGTCTATTACTAAAATTATACGTTTAAAGATAAGGATATAAGTGGACACCAATAGATTCACAGGAGAATATAAACTGTATATCTACTGAAAATTTTTATCAGTGTAAATTGAAAAACCTTTAAACTAAAATTTAAACTGCACTCAGAAGTCAAGAATCGGTTTAAAACGGTAGAATCTTTAGATGAGGATTGAAATGATACAGACAAGTTATGGGAAAGAATAAGGCATAGCATTAACGAGCTTAATAATAATGTTAATCATAATATAATTGATGTTTTGGAAATGGAAAAGTGTAAGAAAAAATTACAGCAGTAGCTCAATTAGGATAGTCCAAAGTAAACTAAAAGATCCAAATGATCTGATTGAAAACAATGCCAACTTCTGAGTTTTAAAAACTGAAACATCTTGAGATATTAAAAATATTTAAAATATTGTTTTAGGAGAGAACTTTAAAACAAAATTATTAAAGATATTAACTAATACATAAACTAACAAAAGATATACAATGGTATAAACAGGTCATGTAAGCGGTTTCAATATGTACTATGGACCCTCATTATAACATAGCTGTATATAATGTGAACTCAGATGTAACATGGGTCTAGTCCTTGTCCTGATTAGTTTTAAAATAAGATGTGATATATTTTTTTAAATCCCTGCACTGTAGAATAAGAAATAATCAAAGAAAATTATTATGCTGGTAACCTACATATAATTTCATACAGTTTTTGCATAACTTCGGCTGACCAGCCACTGAGAGCTCTTCACTCTACACTCCTTAACGTGATTGGTATCTTGTCCTCTGGATCCATAGTATGGAAAGCCGCAGTTTTAGTTAAAGAGATTTTAAGCATCTTCTTTAGTTATTTTTTGTCATATTTTCTATTCCTTTTTCAGTACAAAAGTTTATTTCACACCAATTAAATTACCAGTATTATCATTCTATTCATATCAGCTTCATCGTCTTGAATTGGCTCATGTGTTTCATCATCGTCGTCATCATCATCATCCTCCTCCTCTTCATCATCATCATCATTAATAACAATAGGTTCAGATTTATCAGGTTCTTGAATTTTGTAAGCGGTTTCAATATGTACTATGGACCCTCATTATAACATAGCTGTATATAATGTGAACTCAGATGTAACATGGGTCTAGTCCTTGTCCTGATTAGTTTTAAAATAAGATGTGATATATTTTTTTAAATCCCTGCACTGTAGAATAAGAAATAATCAAAGAAAATTATTATGCTGGTAACCTACATATAATTTCATACAGTTTTTGCATAACTTCGGCTGACCAGCCACTGAGAGCTCTTCACTCTACACTCCTTAACGTGATTGGTATCTTGTCCTCTGGATCCATAGTATGGAAAGCCGCAGTTTTAGTTAAAGAGATTTTAAGCATCTTCTTTAGTTATTTTTTGTCATATTTTCTATTCCTTTTTCAGTACAAAAGTTTATTTCACACCAATTAAATTACCAGTATTATCATTCTATTCATATCCAAAATATCCTTTTCTTTTCATTTTAGGAAGGATTTTATTTTCCTAATATGACTAATATCTAAAGCCCAGCCATGACCAACTATCTATCCTCCCACCCTTTCATCAATGAATTAATTGATTATT
Source organism: Arma custos (assembly GCA_037127475.1). Taxonomy (NCBI): domain Eukaryota; kingdom Metazoa; phylum Arthropoda; class Insecta; order Hemiptera; family Pentatomidae; genus Arma; species Arma custos. Next base: position 93,413,968 of record CM073761.1, read on the forward strand.
TGTTACATAAATTATGATTTCAGTATCATAAACCTACCTCTTTCTCCCTATATCCATTCCTAATTACACCCTCATTCACCATGATCAGAAGGACCAAATTGGTGGAGGTATTAAGACTTTCACACAGACCTCGAAAGGATTGGAATAGATTCACTCCTCTCTTTCTCTGTTTTCAAAATTTCTAGTTATCTTCTTAAGTTCTTAAAGTGCTTCTTATTAACAATCATATGCCATGGAATTTTAGAAAGGGGTCGATCAAACTTTTTGTGTAATTTTTTATGAAGTTCCGAATCTGAAATGCATTTATGTTTGAAGCAAGTTAAGCATAATCGTATCCTGAGATTAATAATTTTCTCACTTAAAATCTTGCATTTGAAACAAATATGGAGAAATTTGATCATGGATACCATATTACTCAGTTTTGGACGTTATTACTAATAACTTTATTATTCTATGACAATGTGTATACAATTGCATTTTTCTTATGGGGAAATATTTTATAGAATATCTCTAATAAACTTAGCAAAGTAATATAAACATTCATATAATGTGAGATATTGAAATCCATAAGGGGATACTACTGTGATCAAAAAGTAAGGTGAATTTGTTAATAAAACGTAAATTCTTTATTTATTCTTCCAAATCAATTTCATCCCCTTCAAAGTAATCCCCGTCTGATAAAACGCACTTTTTCCAACGCGAACACTTTTTCCAGTCATCGAAACGGTCGGAATAGTCTTTTCGGTATAGCCTTCAAGACCTTCTTCAATTCAGTTTTTGTCTCCTCAATCATGTCAAAACGGCGTCCCTGCATTAGCCTTTTGAGTTTGCTGAATAGCCAGAAGTCGCATGGAGCCAAATCAGGTGAATACGGTGGTTGTGGAACGATATGAATCGAGTTTTTGGTAAAAAAGTCGCGAAGAACCAATGCAGTGTAAACCGGTGCATTATTGTGATGAAGGAACCAAGAGTTGTTCGCCCATAATTCCGGCCGTTTCAGACAAATAGCTTCACACAAACGACGGATAATGCTCAAATAATATTCTTTGTTGAGTTTGGATGTAAATAAAATTTACCTCGATTATCTGTCAGGGTACGGGACCAAGATGGTGACGGATTTGGGAAATAGACGGGAGTGAGTCATATGTCTCATATATCTATATTATATATATATATATATATATATATATATATATATACATTATATATATATACATTATATATATATTTAATGTGTGTATGTATACACACACGCGCACGCACACACACACACACACACACATACACACAAATCCAAAACTAAGCAATCCAGGTATTTACCTACATTTCAAATGTTGATTCCTCTTCTGCCGTGCAGAATAGAGGAGTGCCTCTATCCATCAGAGTCATTCTTTCTGGTTCTAACATAATTTTCATTTAAGCCAGGAGTTTCCCCCTTCTTGCTCCTATTCATTGGATGTTATCTTGATACATGATTCTCACCTTCTGCCCAGTAGTGGGGCTTCCATTATTTTCCTTGGTTACTGTTCTACATCCATGCAACAAACATGCCTGAACCAATTCAAATTTCTGTTTTCAGTAGAGCTCTTTAGGTCGGGCTCTTGTAGCTAGACTTTTACTGACACATTCTGAACATGGTCCATCCTTGTTTTACCGACCACTCTGCAAACGTACTTCATTTCAGCACTAGCTATGCGGCTCATGTGTTTAGCAAGCATGACTCCACTTTCACTGCCATATGTATGTAAGCGTTGAGAGTGAAAGTTAGACTGCTTTGTGTAAGTGGGGTTTCGTCTCTTTCCCTACATTTCGGTGTCCAACTTAACTGTTGTAGATCTAGTCATATATTATGATTGTTTAACTAATTATATTATCAACTTGTTCATCTACTTTACCAGTCCAACAGATGATGATGGTTTCTAGGTAAGGAGAGTGGTCCATTGTTTCAAGAGTTTCCCCATTGCTAAACAAATGCACATTATCATGGTCATGCCTGGACACAATGGACTTTACTTTTAAGAATGTTTAATGTCATTCCCTTACATTGGAGCTTCTCTTTCCATTCTACTGGTGCTTGGAGTCTGCCAAAAGGACAGTCATCAGTATAAAGAAGGCTCTGGATGACAGGAAGCATATTCTGAGGCTATTTTGAATTATTTGAATCAGTTTTACTCTTATTGGGTGATTGGTACGACACGAGAGGCCCCCTAATCGTAGGAGAAAAGGCCTCTTTAGCCGCCTTTTACAACAGACAGATATTCTATGGGTAAATTCTATCTCCGACCCACAAAAGCAAAACTTTAAATGTATATTATTAAATTTGATTTATTAAGTTTGAGGGGTTAAGCACATGCTTTACACCCGTATAAAATAGAAAAACATATACTTACCCCATTATGAATTTATTTATCTGGCATTGATGTATCAGTGCTGAATGAGTATATGGGGGTAGGTAAATTTACACAATAGGTTATTTGGAAAAACTGGAAATATTTCTATGATAATTCTCTAAATAGCAAAGTTCACATACAGTTATCTGTGTTAGCAATGAAACTAATTATTATTAGTATATAACTAATTATTAGGACAGTATATAATTGTAAACTAAATCCGATAACTAATAATTGGAAACTTATCAAAATATATTTCAGTTTTTCTAAACCTTCAATAGAGTACTTTTACTCCCATATACCCTATATAAAATTGTTCAAGATATTTCCATTTATGCAATAAAATAATAATGTTAAAAATAAGCATCAAATAAAAAAATACTTACAGCACTCTTTTCAATATTTAAAATTTTTTTATCATAAGTCAGGGCAGCAAATTTCTCAGCAATAGTCTCATCATCTGTGATTAACACATTATCAAACATGATTTTTGCTGATATTGACCACAATTCAAATCCTAGGGCATCCTTCAACAAAAGATCAATAAATTCAGAAATGTGCATATATATATATATATATATATATATATATATATATATATATATTGGTTTCTACTTATCTTGACTGTTATGGAAATATATTTTGTTTTACTTCTCGAGTTTAGCTAATTTAGCCTAAGAGGTTCAAGAAAGACAAACTCGAAAACTAAAACACAATATATATATATATATATATATATATATATATATATATATATATATAACAGAAGGAAATGTTAATACATATATTGTACTTAAAAATTGATGGTCACCTGTGGTCTAGTGGTTAGCGTAACAAACTACTAAACCCAAGATCGTGGGTTCGTAGCCCGGCAGGTGGCCCTAGGATTTTTTTAAGGGAGTAAAAAACCCTTAGTAACGCCCTCCTTCGGAAGGGACGTTAAACGGAAGTCCCGAGCCTGTACGATGTCAGGTACTCGTTAAAAATCCCTATCCTAATTAAACCTGGATAGGTAAAATTTAGAGCTCCCACTGTAGCATCGTCCGATTAGCCATAGCAGCATAAAGTGACGTTAAATGAACAAACAAACAAACTTAAAAATTGATGAACAAATGTTTTCAATTACATCACTCAATCAATGTACCTGTACAATATTAATAAATGCCCTGCAATTACTGATCAAGATTTGGTGAGAGTAGAAATCTATAATGTTCGAACCATATGAAAGACACCATAAATCAAATCTAACTTTAAACAATACAACAATCATTAAGTCTTGAACTGTATTTGCATTTAATAATATTATATTATACAGGTATATTGATTGAGTGATGTAGCTGAAAACATGTTGTCATCAGTTTGTAAGTACTATTTATGTATTAACATTGTCTTATAGTCATACAAGTGTCAATTTTATATTTAGACAAACGTATGATTTAATATTATTCACTAAAGTTTTTTTTTTTCAATCTTAGGACTTTTTTCAATATGAGTATGAGAAGAATTAAGTTTCAAAATGTCACTAAAAGTTAGTATAATAAGTATTGACTTAAACTTAAAAGAAAAAACTTATGAGTATATACGTATGTGTGTGTGTATATATATATATATATATATATATATATATATATATATATAAACATATATAGATTCATATAAATATTGGGATTAAATGACAAAATACTTTAAATATACTTACAACTGCAGACATTTGGAAAGGGTTTTTATCTTCAAAATAATCTGGATTAGGAATTTTTTTAGGAGTCCAAACACCTTTGTAATTTGGGTTGTCAATAAGAGGAGGGACCCATTTACCCTTATATTCGGGATTGTTAATAAGAGGAGGTGACCAAGGGCCACAACCCGAAACCTCTTCACAAGCAGGATTAGGCACTAATGGTGCTTCCCATTCACCATCCATTTCATTATCCCTAAAAAATTAAAAAATATTTAAAGTAAACATCATAACATAAATTTAGAAAAATCCAAAAAATCACTTTACATACTTATATGTCTTAAATATATACACTTTAAGGTTCAATTTAGATTTATAATAACCTGTTATTTCAGTGAAACAAACAAAGATAAGCTGTTAAGAGGAAGAAACAAAACAAAGCTTTCACAACGATGGAAACACTTTTATATAGACAATTATAATCCAAAAAAGCGAAGGCAAGCAACATTTTTCCAAATGATGAACTTATAATGGATCATTGGAAAAATATATGGAGTACTGGTAACTTGTATGAAAAAGATGCATGATGGCTTAAAGAGGTGTGGGATAGCGTGGATGATATAACGATGATGCAAGCTGTCACCATACAAGAAAATGGCATAGTCATTGCTCTAAGGACCTGATAAACTGCATAATTACTGATTAAAAAACCATTGGCAGTATACTTTAAAAAACTCTGAACTAATAACATTGACATCCCTGAAGATTTCTGAAGAGGTCGTACTTTATTTTATAAGAACTTGATCATAAGGATATCAGACTGGAATGGTATATACAAATTGTTAACATCAGTGATTAGTAATAAGCAAAAAGTTCATGTGATAGAGCATAAATTAATAGCTGATGAACAATTCGGAACAAAATAGTATACTACTGTGATCAAAAAGTAAGGTGAAATTGTCATTTAAAACTCTCGGGCATTAGGAAGGCAGGAAAAAGTGTGTTTTATCGGATGGGGATTACTTTGAAGGGAATGAAATTGATTTGGAAGAATAAATAAAGAATCTACATTTTATAAACAAATTAACCTTACTTTTTGATCAAAGTAGTACAAAGGGATATAAAGAAATTTGTCAAAATAGATCAGAAATCCTCTTTATAAAGTTGAGAAAGAGGAAAGTAAATACGAGGCGTGTTTTTTAAGTTAGCACCGTTTTGCCACACTGCGACCGCAGCGCTGTGGTCGGCGTCCTGTGCATACGCACTGGTACCTACATCTCTTGCCTACGCACTGACACCATTACAGTCTGATTCTTCCTTGTTTACGTTGTTTACTGAGTGTTTAAAATGCCTCCGATAATCGCGAGTCCCACCGACTGTGAAGTACGGGCTGTTATAAAATTTCTTAGTCCTAAAGGCCTAAAACCGATCGATATTCATCGTGAGATTTGTGCAGTTTACGGACAAAACATTATGAGTGATGGCCGCACAAATGTGCATGATGAACAACGGAGTGGGCGTCCTTCGGTTGTTAATGAAAGTTTGGTGCAGGAAGTGGACAATAAGGTGAGAGAAAACAGACGCTTTACGATTTCCTCCTTGTGTGATGACTTTCCTAATGTTTCGCGTAGTGTTTTGTATGACATTGTGACCGAGCACTTGAATTACCGAAAATTGTGCTCACGTTGGGTACCGAAAATGTTGACGGATGTGCACAAAACCAAACTCTAGATCATCTTCCGTACAGCCCTGATCTGGCGCCCAGTGACTACCATCTGTTTCTGCACTTAAAAAAACACCTGGGCGGCCAGCGTCTTCAAGACGATGAAGAAGTCAAAACAGTTGTAATGCAGTGGATAACAAGTCAGGCGGCAGACTTCTATGAGTAGGGTATTCATAAACTGGTACAACGTTATGACAAGTGCCTCAATAATGAAGGAAATTATGTAGAAAAGTAAATTAAGGTACAGGCTTTCATGTAAAAATAAAATTATTGAGATATCTTTGCACGTATTTTTTTAATTTCAAAACGGTACTTACTTAAAAAACACGCCTCATATTATTGAATTATGATCCCCCAATGACAATAATGTCAATTCAACTATTGGAGAGAAACTTAAAAAGAGTCAGGAATTAGAAACTGAACTAAAAGAACTCTACCATACAGAAAGCCTAGGTGATAACACCAATTATAATTTCCACAAATGGACTGATCCCTAAATAAATGTGGAGGGTACTGAGAGTCTGGGATTTCCACTTGATGTCGTAAGGGAGCCTTAACAAGCAATTCTTTAAGGCACAGTCAGGATTGTAAGAAAATTTCTGAATGTTTGAAAATGCAACTAACTGCAGATGGTTAGACTCGTACTCCATCTTTTGAATCATTTTTGAACCCACAAATGCGTCAAAAATAGATAAACAACTTTCACTTTTTATTTATTTCAATAAATTTTCTTATTATACCCTACTGCTTATTTTTAATTCTCTAAATATAAATCAAAAGATTATGTAGATAATAGGGATATTTGTTTCAATTAATTTCTGATATAAGATAATCATAAAATGAGAGCTATCAACTTTTCAAGGTTATACCCCATCTTCAGGTTATTTTACTCATCAGTCCTTTTAAATTAGATATTATTTTAATACTCAAAATGAGTGAATATTATCAATAGCATTAGTTCCTCAAATTATTAACATTAATTATAAAGTCCTCTATATCAGGTTGATTGTCCCACCATATCATTAGGTATTAGGAGTCTCACTATAGCCTTATATAATTGATTTACTACATTAATGGGCCAATCGAAAATTTTACAGTATGTCACTTACTGTGTTTTTAAAATAAACAAACAATACATAATTAATTACAGTTCACTGTACAATGCACAGATTCATCATATATTTTAGCAGTTCACATTCACACATTTTATAGGTTCTTTTATATTTGTTAATCATTGCAAGTGAAACTTTAAATTGTCCTTTATTGCTTTATAAGGTAGGAGATTCAGTCATAACTGGAGCTGAATCATATAAGTTAAAATAAAAATATCAAGAACAAAGAACAAATAAAACAGGAAACAATTGAAATAATAATGAATATAATAAAAAATTTAATGGTTGTTCATAGCTTAATTCTCTAAAGCTCTACCTTATACCAGACCTAAATACCAATTCTTTACATTAAAGTGTGTCCTACAATGAAAAATTGAGTACTTGGGAACTCATTTATTATTTTAATAAACAGATTAACTAAAAGAGAAACATCTAAATTTTTCAATAACAATATATTGGTAAAGTATGTTTTCTCATACTATGCAATCCCCTCCTTAATACAATGCTTTTTCATTAATAGTAATCATTGGAAAAAATTTTAATAACTTAGTAGATTATATCTAATTGTTTTACCTGAAAATCACATTACCCATCCTTATTGTTATAATGTGCCACTGATGGGTGTTTAAGAACTGTTATTTAATATAACTTTTTTCCTTATTACAAACACTTTTTCATGCTGAATTTCCTATTATTGTTAATTTTATTTATTTTGAGATTAAGTTGTTTAAATATTCAAAATTTCTTCATAGTAATTTCAATATTAATTTTTTCTTTTAATGGTTTTAGCAGATTTTGTTTAATGTTTAAATTTTATTTAATGTATCCGAGAGGACTTCCTAAAAAAACTGCCATAAAATATACTCCGTTCCACCGAAATCTCAGTTATAGGCACTGAAGAAAGTTGGAGAAGTTGAAGGCAAGCTCAAAGAAAGCGTCAGGTGATACAGTTGTAACCCACCATATTTCACTCCTAAATTCTAAAACTGTGAGATTTTAAGGTTTGTCAATCAAGAATTAGACCTTGCATAAACCTTGACACGTTTTTGAATTCAACTTATAATTATATTATGTTAGATATATCATATGCATCAATATATTATACACATGCTCATGTTTAATAAAAACTGAAAAACAAAGAATTTTAAAGAAACTAAATACAGTAAAACCTCGAATTAACGGACAGCCCTGGTGCAAATATTTTTGTCTGTTATTTAAAGGTGTCCTTTAAAGGGAGGTTTTATTTTTTTATAAATATGTATTTGTACAAATTAATTCTCTCTTATTCAATTTCCCATGTGTTTAAAAGGTAAGTAGAATAAAAAAAAAAAACAACGCACAGTTTTTGAGTGTTCCCGAAACTTGTGTCCTACCGATATTGAGTCTTTCCGCTAGCGCACGTACACTTAACTTTTCAGTCAGAAACGTCGATTACATTTATTTTTTGTTCTAAAGTGAGTCTCTTACGTGAGGGAGACATTTTCAGCCGCCTGCCACGAGGGTTAGAACAGAACTAAATTTTAATAAAGCAAGTTCGAGAATAAAAAAAAGTATTTATGTGGAAAAACTTTACTCAAAAGTAAAAACAGCTGTCCCTGTTTTCTTAGACCGCAAACAACTAATTGTTTCCGAGAAACGGGAAAGGGATAAAGTCATACTGTCCGTCTTTTACAGGTTTTTTTAATCGATTTATAACCAACACAGCCTGTCCGTGAACGCTACTGGGAGGTTTCGTTAAATAGAGGTTCAAATGCCTTAAACATTGTATTAAAATGTTGGTGCAAAAAAAATTGTCCGGTAATGGGGAGTGACCGCTATTTAGGGGTGTCCGTTAATAGAGGTTTTACTGTAACAACAAATGAAAAAACATTTTATTTAAAAAAAAAAGGAGCCAAATTAACAAATAAAAAACACAAATTTCTACTTTTTCAGTCCGATAAAATGAATGTGATGAAAGGTTATAGACAGATAATTATGTTGTTCACACAGAATGTTAATTGGTTAAAAAAAAGCCATATAGCTAAACAAATCCTAATAACTTACAGGGAAATGACTTATAGCAGTTATCAGTAAGAATCCTCATTTTAAGTTCTTATAGTTTATCTGCTAGCTTAGAGAATAATAATTACTCCTTTTCATTTAATTATTTTCACCCTAGTTCTTTTTTCCATTTTTATAATTATGAAGGCCAATTTAATGAAGTCCCATCATAATTTAAATAAAATTCTAAATCAAACAAAAATGCCATCACACTAATGATTAAAGGATATTTAATTTGCAATGAAGACTGGCAAGGCATTGTATAACTAAAACAGGGTAGTAATGTTAGAAAAAATGATAAAATTTAAGTCTAGAAATGGATATAAAGTATATATATAAGTTCAAAAACAATAACTAGGGTTTTTTTTTTTGTAATTACTTGGTACAATCTGTATAAGTTGAATTAAAAAGTTATTAAAAATAGTGTAACAGATTTATTCCAAATATGAAACAAAATGTACGTCATTAAGTCCTTCGTTTATTATACTATTTCTCTTATTAAAAATTTAAAAAATCTTTAACTTTTATTGGAGTGCCTGAATTTTTTAATTTCATATCTACATAATCTCCTTCAAGTATATTAGATTTAAAAAGAGATGAACATTACTAAAATTACTTAAACACCTTATAGGTAGTGTTATTAAATGATTACTAATGCTGAAATTTTTATGAGTCACTTTAATAAGTTTTGAAAGAAAAGAAACTAAAAACACGTGAAAACTAATCTTAAAAAGATTTTAGAGACAAATAATAATGATAATCAGGAATTTGATAAAGCGCTGTTTCATTCCAACATTAAATAAATAAACAAACTAAGAAAAAATGCAAAAAAAAAGAAGGTATAACCATTCACAACATAAAACAATGAATGAGGGAAAATAAAATATGCAATATGAAAACTATTGTTCATAGATAATACCACTGATAAACGAAACTATTTATGATTTAAGAAAATTAATCTATTTATAACCAATCAAAAGTTAAAAGACGATAGTGTCAAAAAAAAAATCTGTAACTAACCAATCATCAGGTTTTTCAGCACTAGGATCTCTAATATTAACTGGTTCATCATCCAACCAGTCATCTGGTTTCACAGCATTAGGATCAGGAATTTGATAAGGTGCTGTTTCATTCCAATCTTCAGGCTTTTGTGCAGATGGATCATAGATTTTTTCTCGATCGTCCCAATCTGAAGGCTTTTTGTCCGAAGGATCATCTATTTCTGTTGGAGGATTGACAGGGGGACTAAAATCTTCTAACAATGATCCATCATTTACCAGCTGAAAGAAAAACAGAAGTTAAACCGTTTTTTAATATGAAGTTGCAGTTACGACTTGAATACAAGTTGAATATGAAGTCATAACTAAAAAACTATCAGAACTCAAACAATAAAAAAAAAAAAAAGATAACTGAAAATAACAGAACCTCAAACTATACAAAACGTCTTTAAAAAAAAAAAAAAAAAAAAATTTGTCTTTCATAAAACCATTCAAAGAGAGTTTTTGAGCCCTTATTACATTACAATAAGTTTTGATTTTCATAAAATTGAGGCTACTGATTCTCTACTTTTGGAAAAGCTTCCTTATTTATAAGCTTTAATTCCATATTAATTAAGTTGAGGTTTGTTGCAGAATAATAATAAAATAATTATTATCTTCAGCTTTTATAAAAAAAAAAGAAAGAAGAAAAACAATGTTTAGTGAAATAATTTCTCCTTAATATTTACCAGTTTTTTATATTATAATAAACTAACTAGAAAAATCATTCTTTTATTAATTAAAAATTGCACTGTATAAAACACCCTATGTGGGGTATGACAAATGAAAATGTTAATATTTTTTAAATGTTAATATTTAATATCTCTGTCCCAATTATCCTCATTTCACATGAAAGAAAGTGGGAAATTGAAATAGAAAAATATTATTATGGAATACTAAGGATAACTCAAACCGGCATATAAGTGGACATGGTGCTCTCCTAACGATTCAAAACATGAAATAGATTATATTCTGGCTGGAAGGAATCTTTTTGAAGAGAATATCAGAATTCAACAAAATTTTAAATTTGAATCAGAATTTAACAAAATTTTAAATTCGAATCAGAATTTAACAAAATTTTAAATTCGAATCAGACCCTAGACTAATAATAGGAAAAATGAAGATACCTTCAAGACATTTTTATATGAAGGAAAAAATAATAAAAGTAAACGAAAGACAGGAGAGCCAATTCATAGAAGCTTTTGAAAATAAAGATATTAGCACAGGAATGACAATACAGCAACTCTACGATCGACTGGAATCTACTATTAAGGAATATTTAAAAATAGCCCAGAGAGATCCATAACCAACCGAGAAACGAAAGAATAATAAGCTTTCTCCCATCACCGTAAGGATGATCAATAGAAGAGAAGAATTAAATAGAATTCAAAACAAGACCTCAAAAGAGAAGATTGAACACTGTGAAATAAGGAAAATTGTAACGAGGATAAGGTGTGAGGTAAAGGAATATGAAACAGCAAGAATTAGAGAGATTTTACAGACCTCTGGATCTACAAGAAGCATAAATAAAGAGCTATCGAACCTGAAAAGAAAATGGATTCTCAAACTTAGAACTGATTCCGGAAAAATAACAACCAATAGAGATGAAATAAAAATGTCGATCAATAAATTTTATGAATCGTTATATCACCATAGCCCTTCAACACACTGCTATCAACTTGAGGAACATGAAACAGGGCAGTTCAAAGAAAGCGTTCTGGAAGAAGAGGTAACAAGAGTATTAAATAAATTAAAAAAAGGGTAATCACCTTTAGAACATACTAATATTGAAACTTTTTATGGCAACAGATATCAAAATTAATACCTCAGTTAAGAGAATGAAAGGGAAAGTGAACATTTTATAAACAACAGAGCAAATTAGCCAGTCTCCAGACTCATTAAAGCAATCTGCAGTGATGATAATTTTTTTATAGTAATTTATCTTGGAAGAGGACATTTCAGCTAGCCAAAAATTTCAAAATTCAGAAACAGTTGATTTTTTAAAAAATTGTCATTTCTTCTTTAAGTTTTTTTAGAGCAATCCAGCAAGTTACATATAAAATATTATCAGTGTTCAAGCAAAACTAGCTAAGTCCCATAGCTGAATTTTTATCAACATCATTTCTTTCTGTTGAAAAAAAGATCATCTATCCATTTAATTTTAATTATATGATATTAAATAAGGCTTAATAAAGTTTGCTAGGTGAAGAAGGGATTGCAAATTTTTAATCTTTCCGAACTAAGTGACTTTTGCTTGATTACATGTTACATCCATTACCGTAAAATACATTTTATTATATTTACCAATTTATTAAATAATTATAGAATGTTCTATTACCTTATTATCAACGTGTATTGAAAATGTATTGTCTGGTTTAATCATCAGTTTGAACAAATGTGGCTTAGCATCAGTAAATGATTCATCTATCTTACTTTTAAGTGGTTTACAATGCTTTTCTTCAAAACTTCCATTCAGAGGATTCTTGTGACGAAAAATAAAATGTAACTAAAAATAAAGAAAGAATTAAAAATGGGAAATAAAACATGAAAATAAATAGTTATACTGTAACTTCAAGTAATTAAGTAGCACCATGATCAAGGTCAAATGCAGTAAAGCTAACCCCTAAAGAAATAAATAAAACTTAACAATAGTATAAACAAATATTTATATTTTAAACCCACAAGTAGTTTTGTAAAATTAATTTTAAAATCATTAAATCTCAGTGGAACATTAAATTGTTAAATTTGGTATTTAAAAAAAGGTCTAAAAAAAAAATATAATTATGAAAAGAATGGCATGGAAATATAATAATGAAAAAAGAAAAAATAATGGCTATGAGAAAATCATAAACTGCAATTAAATTCCATAAGATTAACATTTTTTGATCAAGATTTTATAATTAGCCTTTTCAATTTGAAGGCATAATAGTAAAGCAAGGGCTTCTAATCACTCATGGTATCCTTAGGCTGAGTATCCACTATCCACTCGTGAAACAACAGAGCTCTGCGCTCCTGCCTAGTGGATATGTTTCGCACTCCAAACCTTCTATTGGTAGCCATTTGGTCTGATTCACAATATGGTACATCCTTTGAAGTTAGCAACTATGTTTAAATATTACAAAATTTAAATATTATGTGTTTGTTATTGAAATATTCAATTTCACAGTTTTCAAAACGTCTGCTAATTTTTGGCAATATAAAAAAAGGTTATCTATTAACTTGCCTTTATGTTGTATATTAATATAGAAGTGATTTCCTCACAAATTTCAGAGACAAATTTGCTGATAAGCTTGATCCGAAATTTTATATAAGTATTGCAAACTAGTAAAACTATCACCGATGGCTAAAAATCACAATGTCAAAGAGAGCTTATTCTGAGCTGATAGCTTTTCGGAACTTTCTTTACAATGAAAATATAGTGTCATTTCTTTGAATAGACTGAGGGACCATGTTAAAAAGATTTTCGAAGATGGAGAAAGACATTCACAAAAATTTTTTTTTCGCGTTTAAATCTTGAGATTTAGGTGTAACAGTAACTTATGTTTGTCTTTCCAATATATTTAGCCCACCAAAAAAGAGGTCTTTTGTTATCTTTTGTCAAATAATGAATGGAAACATAGGCTGCACTACCCACTAACTCAGACGACATATTGTTCCTTCAACATTCTCCTGAACATTGCGGAACACTTGCTGATCAGCCGTGTAAACAAACCATGTCCCTATTAAGAAGGATGCGGAGTACCTTTTTTTAAGAACCTAGTGGATACCCGGCCTTAGATTAGCGTAATAAAAGATAAATTACAAATTATTTAAACTATTAAATTAATGTCAGAAAATGAACATAAATCTAAGTACAGAATAATTTTATATTTGCTTACCCTCGTGTGCCAACTATGCATTATACGTTGGTAGGCATTATTACACAGTATCAATTGAATGGAAACCCCATCCTATACTTAACACTACATTGTATAGTAATAAACTAATTACCTTACTGACAGGACATTTATCAGGTCCAAACATTATAGTATAGGGTGTTTTATCATTAAAATCACTTAAAGCCTTTACAGGACGTTGCTGAGAAATGAGCTTCATATATGCTCCACCACATTCTTGTCCATCTTGGTGTAAAACTTCATACTGTAAAATGAATGGTTTATTTCGAAAGACAAACTCTTTATTTAGCTTAGAAGAAATGGCACGGTGTTTAGCTTTTTCTTTGAATGTCAAACCCATATCATTTGGCAGAGCATCTTTTATTGCTTCTTCCAATATCCAATCACCTGTAAAAAAGTTACTAATTACACTATCACTATGAAAGATAATTATATAAGATAATTTTTAGAGACAACTTGAATCTTATATTATATATCTTATATGGCTAGCGACCCATCCTGTATAATACACAATATTGTTAAAATCTCAACAAAGCCTCAGATTTGGACGGATAATTGGTAAAGGACCTAGCATGGAACGAACTAAAATTTGAGGTTAGGAACATGGAATGTTTGAGGGCTACTGGAGATGGGTAAGAGTCGTGTACTGGAGAACTGTCTGGATACAAATATATTCTAATAAATAGTGGACATGCCAAGAATATAATTGGGACTGGTTTTACAGTGAAAAAACAACTAAAAGACACATTACTATGTTACGAAACAATAAACGAAAGGATGTGCTACATTTGGTTGAAAGGAAGATTCTTCAATGTGTCCATAGTCAATGGTCATGCACCAACTAAAGAAAAAACTGACAAAGAAAAGGAAGAGTTTTAGGAAATGTTAGAAAGGACGTATGACAAAATCCCCAAATACGACATCAAAATTGTCTTGGACGATTTCAACAGAAAAATAGGAAAAAAAAATATAGAAGGATCGGTAGGAAAATTTAGTTGTCACAAAATAACTAGTGGCAATTAGAATGGTAGATTTTACATTTTTACATTTTTTATTGTAGATTTTATGGTAGATTAAGAACCTTCTAGCACAATATTATAAACCTACAAACTTGGACATCCCCAGATGGGAAGACAAAAAATCAAATCGATCACATTAGGATTGACAGTAGGCATCAGAGTGACATTGAAGACGTGAAGAGCTACAGAGGAGCAGACAGGTACGAAATAGGACTGTTGTCATAAAGGCTGCAGGAGAACCAATTAGAGAAGAAGGAAATGATAGAAAATGCCACTGGTTAGATGAAGAATGCTAAAGCTCTATAAAATATAAAAAGAAGGCTAATATAAAAATGATACAGAGAAAAACCAGGCAATCGTTTGAGGACTATAAAAAAAAGAGGGAAGCGACCAAGAAATTGTGCAGGAAGAAGAAAAGGAAAAAAGAAGAGGATGACATAAAAACAATGACTGAGGACTTCAAATGCAAAAATATCAGAGGCTTCTACAATAAAATAGAATCATTAAGGAAAGGATTCCAACCCCCAAGAAGTTTCTGCAAAGACAAGAATGGCTCACTGCTGTGCGGACAAAAGGAAATAGCTGAAAGATGAGGAAGTTATTTCAACGAAATACTTAACCCCGATCCCAAAGAAACATCAATATTTAAAGGGCAGGATAAAGCGGAAATGAAAACAGAACTAGAACCTCCGGACCCAGAAGAAGTAGAGGAAGTTATCACAAACTTAAAAGATACCAAAGCTACAGGAATTGATGGCATCACAGCTGAAATCCTTAAATGTGGTGGAGATATGGGTAGAACCATGAGATCTATATTTACAATATAATAGAAGATCTATAGTATAATAAATATAATAGGAGATCTATAGTATAATATATATAATAGGAGATGTACAATATAATAGAAAAAAGCGAAAAGGAACAAATGCCTGAAGAATGGTACACAGTCATTTTAATACCAATACACAAGAAGGGTGACAAGCTGGACTGCCGCAATTACCAAGGAATAACAATACTAAGCAAAATCTACAAGGTGCTAGCCATACTGCTTTTAAAAAGAGTTACAGCAACGGCAGAAGTAATTGGTGATTATTAGTGTGGTATCCGGCCAGGGAGATAAACTGTCAACCATATCTTCACCTTTAGGAACATGTTAGAGAAATGTTGACCAGCACCACCTTTTCATAGACTACATACATGACAGCATCAGAAGAAACAAGCTCTATGAAAACCTAAGGGCCCTAGGATGTCCCCCAAAACTCAACAGGTTGATAAGAATAACCATACAGCTTAGCAGAGGCTTGGTCAAGGTCCAAGGAGAACTGTCTGTTGACTTTGCCTACAAAAAGGATTGAAACAAGGAGACTTGTTTTTGGAAATTATAATTGGGGCGATGGGAACAAAGATGGACAATTGCATATATAATTAAGTGACTCAACACCTTGTTTTTTTCCGACAATGTTGTCATAACTGGGATAACACCAACTGGAGTTTCAGAGGAATACAAAAAATGTAAAGAGACTGCAAAGAAAATAGGGATCAAAACAAATAAGGAAAAGTCAAAATCCAGGAAAGGTCCAAGAAAAGCCTGACTGGAAAACTTCAAGTACCTCGGCACGATAGTCTGTGAAAAAAATGAAATAGAAGAAATAAAATAGAGGATTCAGTATGGCAACAAATTCTACTGGGCTCTCAAGAAAATTCTTCTAAATCGAAATTATCCCGAGATATCAAAGTGCGAGTATATAAGACCGTTCTCAGACCAGTAGTGACATATGCTAGTGGAACATGGACCCTTATAACACGACAGGAGAGTTTCATTAATGCTTGGGAGAGGAAAATCCTGAGAAAAATAGATGGCCCAACCAAAGTCAAAAATATATACAGAATAGAAACCAATGAAGAGCTTAGAGAACTGTATAAAGACCCCGATTTAGTCTCATATATTAAAAAAGGGTCATGTGCATTGAATGGATCAGGAAAGACTACCAAGGAAGATAATGAAGGGACGCCAGGACAGTAGAAGAGGAAGAGGTAGACCCAGACTAAGATGGCTCAAAGATGTCGAGTCTGACCTATAGTTTCTAGGAGTGAGAAGATGGAGAAGAGCTGCAGAGGATCGCTCTGAGTGGAGGGTAATTGTTGAGGAGGCCAAGGTCCTTCAAGGAGATAGATAGAATCAGAGATAAATAGATAGAAAGATAAAGAACTTTTGTTTAAGATAAACAATGTACTCTACTTCATGGTGCAGAGGGATGGATCCATAGTACTCAATTGTATGTAAAGGAAAAGAAAGTTTCATATTGTTATTGATAGTTATTTTTTTGTGTTGTTCTAAAGCGATTTGTTTATTTATTTCTTCTACTTTTGTAAATTTTAAAATTGGTTCTATCTCTTCTTTAAACTAAATAAAGGACCTAAGGTGAGTTTTGTATAGTTATTTTTTTATTCATGATAGTCATCATCTAATATTACAGCCTGGGTTCTGATTTTAATGTGTCACTCTCCTTACTTTAAGGATGTCTTTTCCTATGTGGTAACTCGAGTGGTCACATTTGATCAGCAGACATATGGATGCCTCCAGTTACAGTTTTCAAGGCTATCTCTTTTTGTAGAGTATCTTTCGACATATCAGTCTCAGTGTGATAATTGTGCTTCTTTCATGACAGCACAACAGATATGTCTCCTTTTCGGCCTCTCAAGCCAGCAAATCATCTCTTCTTGAAATAAGTACAGAAATAGATTAGTTGATTCAGTCATTTTTCCTTGAAGTTTTCAATTGTTAGGTTGTTAGTATGATCTGGTTTTTGTGAAGATCTAATTGATTGAATTTTTATCTAATCGCTTACCTAGATAATTTCATTCTCTGAGTACTTGCTCTTAAAATCTGTATCTGCATTCCACTTTTATCACACATCACTGATATTTTGTGATGACTTTTTGTTTTAACTTCAGCCTCTAGGAGAGAACCACTGATTCAATTATATTTAATCAGGCTAACTTCACATTTAAACAGATTATCTAGCATACTGGGGCAGTTGGAATATGGAAGCCACCAGAAGTACATCTCCTACCCTAAGATAAGGCAATCATGATACTAGTTCTTATCAGGGATAAAGTAAGATGGTGTGGGAATTTATAGTACTATGAATTAAGTTTGTGCATCTCTAATGTCTTCCCGATTGACCCCACACAATTAAACCTGACACACTATGTTGCTGTTTGTTTATTTAACATCACTTTATGCTGCTATGCCTAATTGATACTACAGTGCTCTAAATTTTGCCTATCCAGTTTTTATTAGGATAGGGATTTTTAACAAGTAACTGACATCATACAGGCTCAGGACACCCATTTAACGTCCCTTCCGAAGGACGGCATAACCAAGGATTTTTTACTGCCTTTAAAAAATCCTAGGGCCACCTGCCGGGTTACGAACCTCGATCTTGGGCTTAGTATTGACACACTATTTGATTTACGATTTACTGCTATATTCATCCAGATTTTTCCGTAGACCATTACTAGTTCCTAGAGATTAACTATATTGATCACAAGTTCTAATGAGAACTAAAAAGGGTGCCACAAATTAAGCAAAAAATAAAATATTAAATAAATAAATAATTAAAATAATTATAAAAAAATGTTTTTTCTACAACTTTTTTTCTTATATGCTAGTATTTTATTTAATTTTTCCTCTTTTTTCCCTCCCTCCATTTAAGTTTTGTTTTTTCAGAGTAAAGAAGCTTCAACAACATAGTAGCAAATTAGATAAAAGATATATTTTTAATTTAAGTGATATCTCTTAGCAGACTTTTCCATTTCTGCTTACTACCTGGATACACATTAGTATATTAACTATTCAAAGGTCTTACCCAAAATGTATATATCTGTACTTTCTGTAGTTACTATGAATACATTTTTTGGGTGGATATTTTAACTACTACTTACCATCATATTTCAGGGTTCCTCCATCTTCAGTTGCTTTTAAAGCTTTAGACATGATCCATGAAGAAGAGAAAGTATCCTTACTATTAAAGGTTTCAAGAAAATATATATTTTCGGAACTAAGTTCTTTCACAAAGTCGTGGTTAGATAATGGCATTTCATTTTCCTGAAAAATAAAATAATAGCTAATAAACACATTTGACGTACATATTTATTTTAATCCTATACATCTTCCACTTATAACAACAATGGATATACAGTAATCATTAGATCCCTGAAAGTAGTATTCTAATTACATGTAATTTTAACTGAAAGTAATGCATCGCTTGTAACTACATACCCACCATATCAAATCATTTTTCATTCTGCATGGGGGTAAAAATATATCAACACAGCAGTAGAAAAGAGAACATAGTCAGAGTCACATAGAGAGTCAGCTCAAAATGTTAACATTCTGTATAAACATTTTGAATGAAATAGGTGATCTGACATTTTCAATAAACAGGAGATGGACATGGTAAAATAAATAGAAACAATATCCTGAATATAAACAATAAGATAAAAGGTTGCTCAAAAAGTAAGTTCATTTACCCCCACCAAAATACTTCATTATGTTTTGCCTCAATCAACTTCACACTTCAGTCATATACTTTGATAGCTGAAATAGCAAGACTTCCTTGTGAAAATTTCCCAAGTCATTCTATTCAGTATTCCCTCCCCCTTTCAAATATAGAAAGTGAAAAGCAACACTTTCGACATATTTTTTTTATATCAAAAAGGTAAAACCGCTGTTATAAATAAATTTTTGTGTATGGAAAAAATGTATTGACAGTGTGCAATTTGATGTTTAAGACACACAATTTTCTGCAAGGCAAGTTAAAGCAGACAAAGACACATTAATTGATGCAAACCCGCAAAGCACAACTCGTAAGATTGTTCAGAGGTTAAATTTATCGAATTCGACTGTTCATGATCATTTGAAAAGCCTTGGCTCAATCTCAAGGCTCAACATATGATCTTATGGAAAGAAATTTGTGACATCGCTTTTACATCTATGATTGGCACATAATATGAAGAAAATGATCCATTTTTGATGCACACCATTACTGGCAACGCAAAATGGGTTGCAACAATTTAAAAGCAATAGATCATAGAGGAGAAAACTGAGCTAGCTCAAACCACTTAAAAAGCTGATATTCAACAAAAAAAAAGGGAGACATAGGGAGCCCCCTATATTTCATTACCCTCATGGATGATGTGATTAAATAATGCAATCAGAGAATCAAAGAGAAACGACATAGATATTGAAAGTTAGAATAGGTAAACTGTGCATCATTTGCTTTTGCTGATAAAATGCTAATGAATGATAAATGAATGAAGGAAAGCTACAGGCAAATTTAGAAGTCTGAAAAGAACAGTTGGCAAGTAGAAATATGGTTATTAGCACTTCCAAGTGTATGCTGGTATCCAGAACAAACAAGAATTTGAGGATTCACACTAATGAGGAGACAAAGTCCAAACCTTCAAGTATTTGGGTGTAATGATGAGTGAGAGTGGAAAATTTATGCAAGAATTGTCACTTTGGGACGGATGTTTTCCCCATCAATAAAAAAGTTTATGTAAGAGAAATGTGACAAAAGAAACAAAACTCGCTGTTAATCGCTCAATGTACTATCCCATCCTCACTTATGGAAGTGAATCAGGGACTAAAATTAATTTCCAAAATTAGCATTCATACATGCATACCACATCTTCAGGTATAAGTATTACTATAGACATAGATGTCAAGATAAATTAATAAGGTTGCCATGACAAATAAAAGTAATAAAGTTTAACACCTTTTCTCATAATAATTTATTTATGGTTACTTTTCCATTCCTTTGGGATGTAGCATGATATTAAAATCTTTAAACTTCCTAAAATTTTGAATGTTGATATAAATTTGTCTACAATGTACTGAAACAGTGTTTATAAAGTTAAAATTAATTAATATATACACCTTAAGAGTTAATAAGGTATTTACTCACCCTGCCTATATATACATAGGAATATTAACAATTTGTAGAAAATAAACCGAAAATATTAATAAAAAACACACTAATAGTATGAAAATATATAAACTAAATCAATATAATTCTACATTTAATGAATTAAATAAATACCTCGTAGTGAATGTTCCACCACTAAAGTTTAACACAAGTATAATAAATGAACAGTAAATTTCAAACCAGATACAATAAATTTAATAAGCCATTATCATACATAGGCATTAAGAATAACCTCAATATTAAATGACATTGATCAGTTATAATTTTTCAAATAAAATTGAACTTAAGTACAATAGCTTGAAAAATTTAATTGTTTTAAAAGCCAAGAAAAAGCTCATCCATTATAGGAATAAAAACAAAAAACTAATAGAAACTTCAAATAATACAATTAATATTAATAATACAATATTAACCTTCAAGTGAGTAGCAAATGAGATAATTATTCTGCAAGTTGTCGCTTCGATTTGAGTTGCAACGGGTTTTAACTTTTCATTCATTTCCCTATTAATATTTTCCAAAATTACAAGTTATCGTGAGCTTTAGTATGGAAAAGAAAATGTAATTATGGGAAATGTGTATACTTCAATAATCATTCCATCTAAAAATAAACGTTTCAACAAACATATATCATCAATACTTTGAAATGGTAGTTAAAACTTTTATTACTTGAAATGATTACCAAAGTCTACTCATTACTCATAATTACATTATCTTTTCCAGTAAAGCTCACAATAACTTGAATCTTTTAAATTAAACAAATGAAGAGTTAAAACTCAACTCTCAGTGACAACTTGCGGAACATATACAACAAACAAGCATTTGTAATATAATAAATAAGATTTCTTAATAAAAATATTGATTATTTCCTGACAATTTTTTTAAGCATAACATGTAATCTTTTTCTTATATCAGTAAATGAGCGTATGAAGAGTCCGATTTTCTAGTATATAAAATATTTGTGTGTGTGAGTGTATATATATAATTACTTACCTGATTGTGAGATGAGACACTTGAATGCAAGTAAAGTAACGTAAAAAGTACACTGACAATATTCATCTGAAAAATAACACACAAACATATAAATAAAACGTTAAATCTAAAGAAGATATAAACAATCAGCTTTCAATAAATAATTAACGTTGAAAAAGATCAAATTAATACAAATATATCATGATAAAGCAGCAGTTAAATCATGGTTAAACTAAAGTAGACAGTTTTGAGCTGCATAGTAATTCAATGAAATTGAAAATGAAAAATGATTTTAATTACAAATGTACAGTAATATTTAATACAAAATAAAACTAAAATCTACATTTTAAATACAATTATATTAATGTATAAATAAATTACTACATTTATATTAAAACTAAAATACAAAATTTTTAATTTGTACATAAAAATATAGATGTAATAGGAAAATAATTTTCACATACAATCCAGAGCACTAATAAGTTATAGTATTGAAAGAGAATGAAGCCTTAATAGTACAAATCAGATCCAATTATTATTGATTTTACTTCTGAAAATATTAGTATAACATGACATAAATATTATTAATGACAATATATGAGCAACATAAATAAGTTACTCAACAAATTATTATTAGGTTATGGGAAGAACACACAATTTAAGGAAAATAATCATTTAGAAAAGTTTGAGAATCACATTTAATAATAATAATAATAATAATAAATTAGAAACATTGATCATAAGAAATAAAATCACGATAAAACAATCTACATTTAGAATCAAAATAAAATTCAATTCACAGGTAGCCACCATAAAATATCAACATTCAAATCATACAAAAACAACTTTATGACTAAATATGTTTTAAATTTAATAAATATATCGACAGAAGGTTAATAATATTCGCGACCCACAAGACACTAAGATATTACCCTACATAAAAAACAAAAACAGTACAAAACAAAACACTACCGAAATTTAGACGCTATTAAAATATTTCCAAATTCGAGAAAAGTTTAAAAAAACATTGATCAGAAGCCATACCTTAACAAAAGAAGAGGTTTAAAAAACATAAGTAACTGTACTATCAGAGAATTCAAAAAGTAAATAGATCCACCGTTATCAAAAGCGAAATATCACTTGGAATGGCCTGTGGGGAAGTCTATTCAGCCTTCACAGATGCTTCTACAAAGAGCAGCGAACTGGCAAGGAAGTATACCGTTACGGCAAAATGAAGCAAGCGGTGGCCATGTTTATTCGACTGTAGTTAAGAAGTATCTACAATCCAACATGTACAATAATGACTTGCAGTAATTTTCATGCATGGTCCTATGAGTAGCAAAAAAGGTTTTTAATATGTTCAACATATATTTTTACTGAAATGTGTAACTTCAATACAACTCTCATCAATTCAATCAAACCTTATTAAATGATAGATTAAGCTAGATATATATTTTATTAATATAATCATATATCCACTGGGTAAAAAAGGTCTCCATACATTTACCGCTGTTTATAAACAATTATAATTTTTTAGGCATTTTCAGAAAAAACGTTTATTATTGACAAAATTTATATTTGAAGTAAATAATTAGATTTTACAACATTTTGGAGAGGGTGCTTTGGTTCTCATCGCTCCTCAATTTAACCTTAGAAATTCATTTCATATACTTCATAAGTTTCATATACTTAAGTTCTTCCGTATATAATGAAATAGTGATTACTTTACCAACCTTAGACGTCTCATAAGTCCCAATTGTTGTTTAAACAGCGGAATTAAATTATTAAAGGACTCCATTTAGGCCAGTAGAAACTTGATGTTTGTCACATGACAATTATCGAAATGTAAAAGTAATTGAAAGAAAGATAATAAGAAGAACCTAAAGCGAATCCAAGTGGATGGCAAATGGCGAATCAGAAGAAGCGCGGATATAGAGGATTTGTTAAGAAATGAAAATATTTTGAGTATTATGAAGGCAGGGCGTCCAAGGGACGAATGTGGTGCAGGATAGGTTCGAATGCCATAAGATTGTTTAAGAGATCAAAAAACCTACCAGACCTGCGCAATTTGAGAACAATTAAGGGAAAAACAAGTCTGAATAAACTCAAGAAATATCACGATAAGGAACAACATGAGGATATAAGATCATCCGTGGAGCTTATTACAGAACATCCGCTCTGGTGAATCGACTATGTCTCGAGGATGTCATTAATTATATATGAGGTGGGATCGGAACGAAGAAAACCAAAGGAAAGGCCTAGGAATACGTGGAAGAATTATTAAAGGAAATCTGCAAGAAGAATGGCAAAGATTGCAAGAAATGATTACAACTAGTACAGGGAAAGGACGAAAGGAGAGAAAGGGCCTTGCTCGGTAAACGAAACACTCTCATTGCTGAGTGATTGAGAGGAAAAGAATAATTGATTTTAAACAACAGTATAATTAGCAACATTTTTGTTTCTTTGATTGGAGTGTGATGGGCTCATCAGTGGGTTGTTTTGAAGATACATTCAGCAGAACTGGTGGTTATAAACTAGCCAGGCAAAAATGCCAATGAATTAAGCAACTACCATTAGTCTACTACAATCGTAGGAAAACTATTTTAATCAATTATCAAAATGCGCCTCTCTTCTAATCTTCAATCTATAGACACAATCCCTAACTTTCAGTTTGGTTTTCAACTCAAACATTCTACGTCACACCAATTATCAAAATTATATAATTGGAGAGAAAAGGTTGCCGTTTTTTCCACGCTATTATTGACTAAAATCACTTCACGCTGGTTACCCCGCCATGTACCGCAGTTTCATTCCGCTCGTGATTGTCTCGTAGATTTGCCCGCCCCAGAGGGCCCTCCCTTCCATGAACTCTCCCCTCTTACCTCGTGTCTCCTCACCGTCAGAGTGCTGCGTTCAGATCGCACACTCCCTTCCTCTGATGAGTCTCCGCTGGAGTCTTGACCTCCGGTCATCTTTTACTTCCCCCAGGGTGTTACAATACTTGTAGTGTAACCCTGGGGGAAGTAAAAATCAATTTGAACAAGTTAGCGGGGAGTAAGGCAGAAATCATGATGTTCGTGATCAAGAGGTTGATGCCGGGATATGAACTTATTAGAAGGTGCGATATCTTATGAGAAGCAGGGTTAAAAATGGATGTAAATCGAGGAACGTGGCGATATCGGATAGGGAATCACAGGTACAAACCCTTAACAACTCAGCGGACGGGTATTGAGATCGGAGCCGCAGACTACAATAAGAATAGGATAGAGCAGGTAGTCCAGAGAAATATGGATTTGTTCTATCGCGAGGGTGACTGTTTGCCGACTACCGGGAAAACTATGCATAGGATAAATTTGAAACAGGAAACCCCAGTATATGTCAAGGACAAGAGGTATCCTCAAGCTTTAAGGGAGATAATAAGAGATCAATTACGGGTTCTTTTGAAACAGGGGATAATTCGTCATAACAGTGCCCCATTCAATAGTCCTTTATGGGTGGTGGAGAAGAAAAGCGGACCCGTGAAGAAGTACCGTGTAGTGGTGGACTTTAGGAAATTGAACGAGGCGACGAAGGAGGAACGATACCCCCCTCCGCGTGTTAATGGCATATTAGATAGATTATCGGGAGCAACAGTCTTTAGCATGTTGGACTTTTAGAGTGGGTACCATCAGGTAAGAATGGCGGAGGAGGACATTCCCAAGACGGCATTTTCATGGGAGAGGGGCTACTTTGAATTTGTTAGGATGTCATTTGGGCTAAAAGGGGCGCCATTAACATTTCAGCGTCTAATGGACGAGTTTCAGCGGGTTCTGGGGGAAAGTTTTACGCAACTTTATATGGACGGCCTAATCGTCTCCAGTAGAACCAAGGAGGAACACGTGAAGCATCTCGCGAAAGTGATGGATAGGATTCGGGAATTCGGACTCAAACTATCCCGTGATAAGTCAAAGTTTGGTCTAACGGAGATAACATTTCTAGGAAATATCGTTTCGCGGGAAGGAGAGCAACCGGATCCGGACAGGGTAAAAGCCATTCAAGAAGCACCACTCCCTACAAATGTCCGGGGAATAAAACGATTTCTCGGCATGATTAATTATTATCGTAAATTCATTCCAGGGATAGCGGCTTTGACACATCCCTCAACCGAGGTTTTGAGGAACGGCAAGCGGTTTGTAATGGGCACCGAACAAATCGATAGCATTCGTAAATGTAAGGAAGTGTTGACCACTGGACCGTTATTAGCTTTCCCTGATTTTCGGAACATTTTTAGGGTTACGACAGACGCAAGTGACGTGGCCGTCGGGGCCATTTTATCCCAAAATTTCGCAGCAGGCGAAAAACCTTTGGCATTTGCAAGTCGGAAGCTGAACAAAGCGGAGCGGAGGTATAGTACCGTCGAACGAGAGCTTTTGGTAGTAATATGGGCAGTGGAATACCTTCGACCGTATGTATATAGGCGCCGGTTCGAAATTTTCACGGACCACAAGCCGTTAGTGCACCTCGGAACTCCAAAAGAATCTTCTGCACGAATTTCCCGCTGGAAGTAACGGCTTGCGGTGTGTGACTTTCGGGTGATACATAAGAAGGGGGTGGAAAACGCCATTGCCGATTGGGTATCAAGGGAATCAATAGTCAATGCGATCGATGATGAGTTTACCACCGGAGAACCATTCGCTTTACGTTATCTCCGCGATTTGGCAGAGAATGGCCCGGAAATCCCATTAGGCAAAATTCGGAAGAGAGTGGATGGTCCACGGATCGTCCGGTTGAATTACCTGAGTCGGACGATGTTACTAATAGTAAGAGGCATCAAGTAATCATTAAAACGAAGCAGGGTTCCGGAATAGAAATGTACGCCAGTGAGTATGTGGGATTGTCAACCGTAGTAATTCGTATACCAGCTACAACAGACGAAAATAAGCTCGAGGCTTTTCACCGAATATAGCGTACCCGGTAGGGGTCTACACTTATATGTGGAAAATCGTGTGTTTCTGGAGAAATTACAAAGCTTATGGCGCCAAGAGCGGATCGGGATGGGCTATCCGATTACTCGTTGCTTGAGACAGGTGGAAACAGTAACTGAACTTAATGTACAACGGCAAATTGTGGACGATCATCACGTCGGGAAACGAATCATCGGGGAATGGAGGAAACACTACGCGCGCTTAAAAGGTTATATTTCTGGCGGGAAAATGGGTCAAACGGTGAAGAATTGCATCGCGTGATGTAAGGTATGCTAGCTAGCGGGCGAAATTATACCGACAACCCCCTGTGGCGGAGCAAACGATTACTCCAGTGAGGGACAGACATGGGTAAACATGATGGACACGTTCAGCAAATTGGCGATGATATATCCAGTGGAAGAGAAGACACGCGGGGCGATATGGGAAGGGGGGTTGCAATGGTGTGCGGCGTATGGAGTTCCAGAGGAAATAGTGTCAGATTGCGGCAGGGAGTTTAATAATGCTCTTATTCGGGAGGAGAGTGCCACGCTAGGATTACTTAGCGGATGGATACTCCCCACCACATTAAAGGAAGGGGCGCAGTGGAACGCCTGCACAATATGTTAGGCGAACACCTCTGGTTGTTTAAGTTGGGCCGTAACTTAGACTCGTACGAGGCCATGCCAAGGGCGGTCATCGCATATAATAATACTATTCACATGGCAACAGGGCTAACCCCAGTAGAGATTGTCACGACACGGGGGGCATTTCAACTGTTCACAATAACGAACTGGGTGCGGAACTTCGAAGAAGACGCGAGGAACACTAAAACCGTTGGGGCAAGGTGCGCTAGAAATTGATTCGCGACAAAGAGATTAGGGTTGCGAAAGCCAATGATCGACAGATGGTTTATAGGAAAGGGCCATTGGCGTTTGGGACGTTGGTTTATCGTCGATTGCGAACAGCGCGAAACAAGACAGATGCGAGGTACGAAGGACCCTAAAAGGTTATTACAATTCGGGAACACAATCTCTTTACAATCAGGGACGTTCATTACCCGTTAAAGGTCAGAACAGTTCAATTAGAAAAACTTAGGGTACCTCACAAAATGTCTCATCACCAGTCAGAGAGTGGCGATCAGCAGTGAAAAATTGTGTTCATAGTACCAAGTTGTTGTTTTGTTTTCACTATGTTCATTGTTTCAGTACTATTTTTTTTTTTTTAAATATAATTATTCATTTTCAGGACGATTCATATTACTGTATGTACTTAGTAAGTAAGGTCGATTTAAATTGTATATGTTGTATTTTATATTTTTTGTTATGTTTTTATTATTATAGTTCCTCAAGTTGAAGGAACTGGAGGTGGGCAGTTAAGTGGATATAAGAGGATTATTAGTGTCTTGATAATTGGTCTGGTGATTGATATTTGGTCTAGGATTAAGTATATTTTGATTCTGATATAAACAAGATGTATCTATAAATACTAGAGCTAAATGAAATAAAGTTTAGTTTAGTTCTAATGGCGCGAGTGTCTTTTTGTTCCTATTTTCCCTTTTTTATCGAGCCAGTGTTCAGTCTAATCATAACTTATACCTATAAACATATTATATATAGACCTTGTTCATATGTAAAAAATAGCATTAAATCTTTCCTGGAACTTCTTGCCTGACCAACTCCCCAAAAGTAGGTGTATGTCGAGAAGTCAAAATAAATTCTGGAATAACAAAGTAAATTTGTAATGGTTAATAATTAACTTCTTCAATTTAAATTCTGAAATTCGTCACATTATTCTTGTTCAGTAGCGTAAAATACTGCATTAGAATTCAACTTTAAATAACGCGCCTAGTCACAGCTGCTATAATCGGCAAATAAAACTGTAGGAGGCTTTGAGAGAGTAGAGGGGATATTCTCCCACTTCGCTCGGGCGATCCAGAATGACTTGTCTGAAGAATTCAAAACAACTAGGAGTCTGAGACAAGGGGATGGACTCTCGTGCCTGTTATTTAATTTTGCACTAGAAAAGGTCATAAGAGACGCAGGGTTACAAGTCACTGGTACGATTCGGACTAAGTCCATCCAAATACAGGCCTATGCAGATGGCATAGACATAGTGGGAAAAACACCGAGAGATCTACAACAGGCTTTTCTTGCTTTGGAGAATGCTGGACGGTGTATAGGTCTTCGGTTAAACCAAGTAAAGACTAAGTATATGTTGGCTAACCCTTTAAGACAATCGGATCCCACCATCACATTTGGTGCCTACACATTCGAAAGTGTTGACAGTTTTGTCTACCTCGGTTCTCTGGTCAAAGCAGATAGCTCAACCAGCCCAGAAGTTCAAAGAAGAATATTGGCCGCTAATAGGTGTTATTTTGGGATGGCAAAAATTTTACGAAGTGGTCTGATATCAAGAAGAGCCAAGGTCATGCTGTACAAAACAATCATCAGGCCTGTTTTAACTTATGGATCGGAAACCTGGCCTCTGTCTAGAGCAGATGCCAACAGTTTACTGCTTGCTGAAAGAAAAATATTAAGAAGAATGTTAGGAGCTGTAAGAGTTGGCGATCAATTTAGACTCAGACAAAATGCAGAGCTGTATCTTTTGTATCAGGAACCTGACATGGTGAAGCACATAAGAATAGCTAGGCTGAGATGGGCTGGACATGTGGCCAGAATGGAGGACAACGCTGTGGTGACCACATATATTATATATTATTTAAATGATTATATATATTTTATATTATTTAAATCCACATGTACATATATTATATTTATTATTTAAAGGTATAATGATTAGGAATTATTTAATTATGTATGATTAGTTTAATAAGATGAATTGATTAGAGGTATGACTATTGATAAGTATAATTATATTAATTGATTTGTATGTATTATTTAATGTATGTTTGTATGGAGTTTAAATCACGTCGTGAGGTATTTATATAAGAATTACGTATTCGATATTGTTTATTGTTAGATTGTTATATTTCACCGTTCACCTATGTACCTTAGCGAGATAAGAATGTAACAACGTATTAACGAATTTGTATTCGACTGTATGTATAATTATGCCATAGGTCAGTTATGTCTTCGTCTAGACCTGCCTTAAAATGTTTACCTTTGTCTAACAAAATAGAGTGGGAGGTGAAATGTTGAGGGGGGGGTAGTGATAAGGGCACCTCCGTCTGGATTTTTAAGTCACTCTTTCATCACCTCCTGCTTCTCTCAGATCCCTATCAGGCTTGTATTAGAAATATTTGAATAATTGTATTAGATATAAGAAGTGATTGCTTGTCATACTATTTTATGTGTATATGTATTTTTGAAGAATATAATTTTATTTGGGGTTTCCATTGTGAACTTTGTTTGTAATTGAATTTATTTTCTCCTTCTAAGGGTCCACGGATATATTTTATAATTATTAAATCAATTAGGGGAAAGGGCCATTACAACGCTATCCTGAAAAGACTGCTGTTTGGATTCGTTGATGGAAAAAGAAAACGTGGGCGTTCACGGCTTAGATGGTCAGATGAAGACGAGAGTGATGCAGGCAGCATCATTGGATCCAGAGCTTGGAAGACCTTGGCCCAGGACAGAGAAGAGTGGAGGCGACGCCTTGATGCGGCCAGGACCCGTGCTGGGTTGTAGAGCCAGTGATAATAATAAATAAATAAAAATTTGGGCATTGGCAAAGCTTTCCTATTGTATTAATGGTATTGAAATTATTTTATTAAACATTAGGAAAAATTTTAATGTAAAAATAAAAAACTTAAAAGCTTGAAAAGTTTTTTATTGCAACTTATGTCATGATTCCCATAACATTTCAAGTTCAAACACGATGCAACTTAAAGTATGACTTTATTAAAAAAAAAAAATGTTGGAATTGGAATATTAGATATGTCGTAGCTGAATGAAAAGCTTCAACCAAAGCAATTGCTGTTGAAGGCTTAACTCAAAAATGCCAAATTTTGAGTTGTCGTTCTTTTGAGGGAGGGGTATCAGGTTTAAAACTATAGATTTTATAAAAAAGGCCTTCTATAAAGGAAGCACATTTAAAAGAAGTCTCTGCTCATTTCTTCGTCCGCAGCTCCTACTTTTTAGTCTTCTTAACATTCGGGACCTCATCAATACTTCAAAATAAAATATTGTAGTGAATTTGAGGACTCGTGATCCCTTCCCTTGCTTGATATGCTTTCAAATCGTATAAAGCCAGATAGTTATGATTTTTGTATGCTTTGAGGAGTTAAAGGTATTAATTTCCGTCACCGGAACGCCACCGAAAGCTCATTTTATTTTATAAGGAATTTTCCATTAATTCTTAAGTTAATGTATTTCCTTACGCTAGTACTGAAACCTGGTCCCACGGACCATTTGATTAAAATTCGTCAATATAATCATATATTCATCAAAAATTCATATAAATATAAAATAAAATATTTAAACATTTCGTTGCATGTTATTATTTAAATGAACATTCTTGCATGTCCCACAACGAATATATGATATTTTTTCAAATGTCAGTAAAAAAAATAAGATCAAAGAAGGAAGTGAAAACCAAAAACTACATATTATAAAACTTGTGTATTTATAACAAATTGATTACAATTTATTTAATTTTGATTTTAAACAATTAGAAACTAAAAATACTCTTAAAAATTAAAATTCTCACTATCTCAGACAATTAACATTGAGTTCTAGGAGCTATTCAAGGATAAGTGAATGTTGTATTTGTCACAAAGGAAAGACGATTTCAATTTAATCTTAATTTTTGTTTGTTGGGCATATGTAACAAAGCTTTAGCTTGAGTCTTGGAAGTTTTCCCTGTTCTTAACAAAAGGTGTGGTTTCTTTTATGCCTAATAATTCGTCAAATCTTTCGGTAAGTTGGTTTCTGTAACGCGATTTGATCGTTCAGGTAATTTCAGAGTATTGTGTGATGAAACTGGAACGCGCTTACCAAGTTCTGTTTTAGATCATTTGATGAATCTATTCTTCCTATAAAAATAACCACTCTCATTTCGAATCATTTCCGCATCAGTATCTAGCAGCTGTACCGCGATCACTTTCCATGTAGGCTCCGTCATCAAGATATGATTCGAAAATCTCAGCTTTTTCTTTCCCCAAGTTATCTAACAACAGGCGAATTTTATCATAAAACCTCGGATCATCATTCCAAACAACTATTTTCGATGTACTAGGCTGGGGTTCCATAATTGTAAGACAATTAAAACATAGCTGGATTCTGGAACGCGAAGGAAGACTTAAAAAATAATAAAATTATAATGTTTGCTTCAAACTTTTCATTCATTAAGTTATGAAACATGAAATGGTTTTCTAAAAACAATCGGAAACTCTTTTTATTCTTGTTTTTTTCAGAACACTTTTAACCATTAATATATACAACTCACGATGGCTATTTTAATAACCGAAAAGGTATCCGAATTAAATTGCTACAATTCCTGTTTCTTTTTTGTTAAATGTGGTTTATTTATTTATTAATTTATATTTTTCCCTCCTCAGTCAGTGTTTTAAATATTATGTTCTTTGTTAATAATGTATGAATGAAATCTCTTTTGTATTAATGTTTGACACCCATAAGGGGAGGATTTCATTGGGTCTTTTATATGCACAGTCCGTTTTCAAAGGAAAAGTTAATTAATAAAACAACTTTATGAAATCAAAATATTATATTAAAAATTATTTTAAAAAAAATATTACCCTTATTTTCTATATGTTGGAGATAAGTCTGGCAAATAAGGTGAGTGTGGGAGGACTTCGTAAACCAGCTCGCTTAGTTTCTTCACTTTCTGTCATGTATGATGTGTTTGTCGAGTGAGTAGAGTATAGGTCCCTTCCGATTAACCAATGCAGGTTAATGTTTTTTTTTGTTTTTTTGTATTATGTCAATATACCTGCATTACGATGTGGATGTGACGGTTTCACCACTGGGTAGAAAGGATATATGAAGCTGAAAAATTTTCAAACCAATCTTGAATGGTCCGTTCGTTACAACCTTTCCCGAACGCTGTGGTATGCTTCTTGCTACTTGGGCTGCTGAGTGTCCAAGTATAAACTGATATTACACAAAATTGTATGTTTCCATGATTCATATTTGATGGCATACTAAACAATGTTCGTTGAATTGTAGTGATAGTAAATATTATCAATAACTAGGGGTCCAATAACGGCTCATTAGGTACAAGCGATAAATATAAACATAGTAAACAACAGAAGTCTACTAATCCCACTTGGAATTTTAGAAATAATAAAAAACGACATTTCATTTGATACGATCCAATAATATGCTCTAATAAAAACTTATCTTAAAAGAAAGCATAAATAATGTACAACACTCCAGCAATGTTGCTATTAAGCGTTCAGTCCAACAAGCATATATTAGCATCCGGGAGCCAAAAGGTTCATCCGGGAGCCGGAAGTTCATTTAATAAGAGTTAATGAATCCTTAACAGTTCACCCACTGAAACTAGGACCAGCAAGTGACTAGAAAGTTTATCCATGCAATGCGTTCTTAGTATATCAATTCCATTATACCTATTTTATAAAATTTAAATAAAATATACATATAATAAAAGGGAGTTACAATAAGCGGAAAATTCATATTTTAGGTAGAATAATAATATTAACGTCAATCAGGTCACATAATAATTATATCAGGCCTACATCGGCACAATTAAAAATTACGTTTCGCTTATTTTGTGTTATCTTTGACTGCATCCAAGGGTGGATCCAGGGAGGGGGAAGGGAGGCACGTGCCCCCCCAGAAAGTTGTTTGTGTACAGTGGAGAATTTATTATAGTACATAATTATAGGCAAATCAAATGATCATAGTTGTTAAAATAACAGAAAGAACATAAGTCAAACTATTGTTTTGATATTTTAATAAACCTTTGAAATCTTTCTATAGATACTACAAGTTAATTTGTAAGTTATTGTTGATTTTTTTTCCCATCTGCCCGTTGTACCCCCCCCCCCAGAAAAAAATCCTGGATCCGCCCTTGACAGCATCCCCCTGACCGATTCAATCCATCATAATTATATTGTTCGGAGTGTCAATATATATGAAAATCAAATATTAATAATTTAAATTTACAAATACTCTTGAGTTTTTACTTCTATCGGCAGTCCTCATGACTGAGTTTAACTTTTTTTATCGTATGGTATGAATGTAAACAATTATTTTACTTTTAGACTTTATTTATATTATCATTTTCGCACTTATTTTGGTTTTCTTACCGCATATATATATATATATATATATATATATATATATATATATATATATATATTTGTATTACTTTTGTTTTGTTTTAATGGTTTTGGCTGATTGTAATGATTCAATAAAGTATTAAAAAAAATTATAATTTTTTATTAAATAAATAACATTTTAATTACCTATTGTTCCTCATACAAGACTGAAAAGACAAGAAACTGCTCGACGTTTTCGCCTACTTCAACATTTACTGGACAAACGCTCTAAGCTCCCAATTAATTACAAAAGACTCATTTACATGACAGTTATCACCTATTTGAACATACGGAGTTGAGCTTGGGAGCTCTACTAAACCATCCAATTCATCTCGCATCCAATCCTTACAATCCAAAATCCTTACAATCCAAAATCCTTCGCTCTTTATCGTGTCACAAACAAACTCATCCATCATGATCTTAATATCCCATATGTTGCTGATTTGGCCCAAACTAGATACCTATCCTTCCATGACAAGTTCCATACACACTTGAATGCGCTAGTCTCTCAACTTGCTTCCCATACTATTCCTGATAACCCTCCGAGGCGTCTGAAAAAAAAAAATGGCCTCGAGACTTTCTACTATAGAGCTTTATTGGAGTGCAACCGATGGGTAGATTCTCCTCAAGTGTTTTTTTTTTCCCATGTAATTTGTTCATATTAGCAGATTTACTTATTGTAATATTATTACAGTTGTAAATATCAATAAATTAATCTAAAAAAAAAGTACCTATTGTAACTTCTATCCAGATCATAAATTTTAGAAACTGTTAACTTAGATTTAGATTTAGATTGGGGGGCTCATCTATGACTTACCACATCCTTAGGAAATCGTAGTTTTTGTTTTTTGAAATGTACAAAGCTTTTAAATATTTATTATATTTTCATTTTTAACTCAACGATAAATGTGCGAGCATTTTATACCAAACTCAATGTTTCTCCCTCTTTTTTTTGTGGGTAGGTTCCCTTATACAGGATTTTAGGAGGAAAACCAAATATATTTAACTGTTCCAAAGTAGTACTTAGTATCAATAAATATGCCAGCTTTTCTCGTTTGGTCTAAAGTTGGAAAAACTTTTATATAGCTCAAGCTCATTATAGCTGAAACTGACTACTATCACTCACCCTCTATTTTAGCCATTTCGTTCATCAATTAAAAATACCACCTTAAACACTGAACTGAATTCCTCGTCTTCCTATCATAATCCAAAGAATCTTCACCCGTCGAAAGAATCGTTGAAAAAGTCAAGAAAGCGTCTAAACTTTGATTAAAATAATGTAATAATTAAATTTGCATTAAATTTATTAAGGAACAGACCATTTTACATGATATCTAAATTAAGGATTTAAATTATATCGTTTATTTAGAAACTTTTGCTACATGCAACCACATGCTTCTACTGTTAAATCTGGAATGGTCTTCTGTATATATGTCCCATTCTGATCCACATAAATTAGTTGCACAGATGATAGTTTTGTTGGCGTGCAGCATGGAGTGATTTCCATTGCAGGGCCTTTTGTTAGGAATAGTTTCTGAAAAAAAAAGAAAATTATGGCTACAGTATACATTTTTAAAATTTAACTTTATTTTATCCCAAAGCCTCCAATCCCATATCACTGATCTTGAAGAATGGTGTCAAAACTGGAGAATTAAATAGATTCTCAAAAATCGCATCAAATCAATTTTACCTTACGTCGTAAACCAATGACTTCCTGCCCTTCAGTATCCTTTAAAAATATCCCTCTCGTGCCTGTAGAACAGATCCGATACTTGGGGTTGCACCTTGACAAACGATCAACCTGGAATCCTCATACAAGACTGAAAAGACAAGAAACCGCACGACGTTTCAGGCTACTTTAACACTTACTAGACAAACGCTCTAGGCTCCCAATTAACTACAAAAGACTCATCTACATGACCATCATATATCACCTATTTGGACATACGGAGTAGAGCTTTGGGGCTCCACTAAGCCATCGAATTCCTCTCGTATCCAATCCTTACAACCCAAAATCCTTCGTAAAATCCTCAATGCTCCTTATTTTGTTAAGAATAAAGTCATCCATAACGACCTTAATGTCCCTTTTGTTGCTGATTTGGCCTGAACCCGGTATCTATCCTTTCATAGCAAACTTCATTCCCACTCAAACCCTCTAGTTTCAAACCTAGCTTCCTCTTCAATTCCCGATAATCCTCCGAGGCGTCTGAAAAGAAGATGGCCATGTGACCTTCTTAGTTGAACTTTGATTTGAGTACACCAGTGGGTAGTGGCTAGTTTCTCTACTCTAATGTCATTGTCATGTCATTATATATCACTTAGCCTATTTACTTGTTGTATTATTGTAATACAGTTGTAGATATCAATAAATTAATTTTAAAAAAAAACTTTACTTTTACATCAAAATTAAATGTAATCCCTCTCTTTATATTTTTTTAGTGTTATATAAGTTAATCTTTTGTTCAATGGCAGCATGTATTATTTATTTTTTTCGATATCATCCTCTGGTATATTTCTATTTATAATTATGGTGTTCAGTGTTATCATTCCCCTTGAAATCATTCACATAAAACGTATCTATAGACATCTCAGAATCAAAAACGAAACCATGGATAAGTTGATAATACAAATATTAATAACAAAATTAATATATAAGTGGAACTTACTTTTAAAACCGAGTGGTAAGGTGATGCACTGAGTGAAATAGATGCTGCATTTAAACAAGTTCCTTTGCAGTAGTATGCTTCATATCCTTTTGGTTGGATTATCCAATTTCCCCACCCAATGTCAGAAAATGAGACATATAGCTTTTCACGGCAGCAATCGCTAATTCCTTCAATACAGTTGATGTTTCGTTTTTCTCTAATTATCTGTAAAGAAGAAAATTGCATAATATTTGACGTAGTGCTCAAGAGAGATCCATATAAATATATTTCATGTACCGTAATCCAAATTTATTTTAAATTGAAAATATTATATCAAATATATTTTAAGCAGGGAAAATGTAATGCGCTCCCAGTTCGGTAGACTGTCATAGTAACTTTCTTATTTGAAAAATAAAAAACACAAACAATATACTAAATATTTAGTAGTTGACCGTTTTGTTAATTAAGGAAGTTATATCCGGGTTTAATTAAAGGAGAATTAGGTGGCCATTTTGGGGGAATTGATCAAGGAATATTGACACATTGCGGCCGGAAGATGAGATATCTCGTTTTCATGTTATTTCAATTCGATCGACTACTAAAGAAATTAATTTTTTCTGTTTAGTTGTCAAGGTAACTAATTATCACGTATTTTCATAAAAAAATGGTTGGCGAAATAAATTAATTTCGAATTTCAGAGTGTAAAATCAATCGGTCGATCAGTATTTTCATTACATCAATTGATGTGTGTCGATCGTGTATCGTATAATAAATTGTATGCTGTTGCTGTACTTCTAAGTAAACAGCTTATTAAAATTAATTGATGCTTTCAGTAGTGTATTGATAAATTTCAACAATGATTATTTTATGAAATAGCCCCTAGTTCTAAAAGGAGTGTCGTAGGTACATAATAAACTGATGTGTACTAATGTTTAGCGATACCTTATATGAATATAACACCAAATACAAGTTAAAAATGCTCTTATATGTATTGTATAAAGTCTCTCTTGGGTGCGGATGGACATAGTGCGGACATTGGAAGCGTGTTGAGCGAGCAGAATGCCGTACGCAATGATTTAAGAGCTATTTCAAAGTCGCCGATGTGGAAGATGTTAGGTTGGTAACCAACAACATAACCTGTGGGTTACCTCCTGTACAGTTACAGTTATACTATTGTGTTTATGTGCATATGTGTAATAAAGTGTGTAATATTATTAACTGTTATTTAATAATATATCCAAACAGAAGACAGGACAGGCCGTGTTATAAGAACTAACTTTTGTTTATAGTAGAAGTAGAATTGGGCTCACTAATTGTTTTTGGATTGGTTATTTAGTTAGCTGCTGCTAATCTTTCTCAGTTTTAAAAATATTTCTCAGTTTAATTGAGTGCGAGCGCCTGTTTTTTTCCAGCGTTGCGGCCCGCTGACCGGTGAAAGTGTGTTTTTGAATAGTGGATTTGTACAATGTCGGAGACTATTTATAAACTTGATATGCCTCCGTGTGATAAAGTCAGTTACTGTCGGGAGTCCGAGGGTAGCGTGTATTATCCCCGTTTTTGTTATCTGTAGCGAAGTATGCTTTGATATAGGCTACTTCACACCGTTCTGTAATTTCTGTCAAATTTCTGTTCCATTCGTTTAGGAATACATTTACACGGTTTGTAAGCTAACGACACGGAGTACATGTGCTTGAATCTTCAGATCTACTTATTTACATTTACAAGATTATTATATAAATGTTGTGAAACGATCATTGTTTTGCATAAAATCAGTTTTTTTATAATTTAATAAAATAATTCAGTTATTCGACTTGATAATTTGTGTGCGACATTAGATCACCCGATTATGCATTGGTGAACTGTCTTATCGCAAAGGACTGAGATTCATGTTTGTGTTATTTAGGTAATATTGGATTTAGATTACATTTCTAGGAATGCAAATTGAAATTTACAAAATTTAGCAGAAGTTTGGGATAACACGTTTTTCACGCATACGACACCCAAAGAATTACTGAATAAAAAAAACGAAGATATCCCCAACCTCTCTAACCTTTTCAAGCCCCTCGAAAGAATAGTCCAGTCACAAAAATCAAATTTTCTTGAACAGTCCAAACTCCTTGATCCACTCCAATCAGGTTTCTGTCCCGGTTTCTACACACAATTTTCCCTTAGCAAACTCACCAGTGACATAAATACCGTGATGGACGGCAAAAACAAACTGTGCTAATCCTATTAGACTTTTCTAAAACTTTACGATCTCAATACTCATTCCCACAGAACCAAAACATTCGAGCGATCCTTTCTCGACCGCTCCAATACTGTGTGGAATTAAATCCCTCCTATAATCCGGCATGCTTCTTCACTATCCTCATCTAAATCCATGCTTTTCCAAGATCTGACTGCCCGAAAAGATGATCTCTAAGCAGGTTAATCATTTGATAAAATGAATCAGTATAAAATTGATTTTGTTGTTAAGTGTTTTTTTTTGTTTTTTGCAAAGAAGATAAACATTATGCATGAAATTATTGCATCATAGCTCATGCAACTGTTGTTATTAACCTATTTATTCTCCTAAATTTGCTAATCGGCTGTTTCAAAAAAGCCTGTGACACTGAACAACAAAATACAGGATCCTCCCATAACCCGCAGAATAACTACTGCAGCCAACAAATCTCCAATCTCCTCAACCAGCAGTAACTCTGGACCTACCGAAAGTAATCGTGACGAGAACCAGGAACACCGAGGGTTCACTAACCCGAACCCACCTACTATTTTAGTCACGAATACAACAATTTTTTATAACTTTGCTCAAGAAATATATAAAACTAATAGGAAAGACTAATTTTAAATGCTTTTCTATATTAAAGGACATTAATATAAATACATCCAACAAAGAATCCTACAAAAATTAATAAATCATCTTACAGTGAAAAACTATGATTGTTTTTTGTTACCAACTAAAACAAAGTGTTATCAACTAAAACAGGATATATCTGACCGAGCGGTTTCAAGAGGGCTACACTCTTCCACGCCCACAACAGCAATCAAAAGTGACCTCCCAGAAATAGGTTACAAAGTCAGAAATTTTTCATCAGTGTTGCATCCCACCAAACTTTTTCGCTTCCATTATTTTTTTGAACTTGAACCAGCTCGAAAAAATCCAGAGATATTCCAAGTTTAAAGACTGTGAAATTTGAAGAACCTAGGCGTAAAAATTCTATAGTCCAGTGTACTAACTGTCAAAACTTAGGTAACACTAAGACCTATTGCCATCACCAAACTAGGTGCATCAAATGTGCTGTACACACTCTCAGAAATCGAGAAACGAGACTGCAAAATGTGCTCTTTGTGGTGAGGACCACCCAGAAAATTATATAGGCTGTTCAGACCATAAGACTGTAGACAAGTAGTCTCTCCCACGGCGTCGCGACCCATGTGTTTAATTCAAAAACGACATATACTCCAATGAGGGCCAATCGTTTCTCACTGCCATAGACTCTTTTAGCAAACTCGATATGGCGTATCCTATTGAGGAAGTCTCCGGGGGCAAGGAGTGCTTTGATCGTGCTCGACATACGGGGTGCACGAATAAATTGTTTCGGAATGTGGACGCGAATTCGATAACGCCTTGATAAGGGAGGAATGCAAAATCTTGGGAGTTTCGTTGCGATTAAACACGCCTCATCACGTTACTGGAAGGGCTTCAAGGGTGCGGTTGAACGGCTTCATAACACACTTGGAGAGCATCTTCGACTCCTCAAGTTGGCGCGGAATTTGGATCCGTACAAAACAATGCCGCAGGCGGTGATCGCGTATAATCATACAGCAAATTCGGTGACGGGACTGAAATCGTGATTGGGCGAGCTCGCCGAGATCGGGGGATCTCATGACAGATAATAATGAAGTATTACGGGAGCGCATTTCGCAGGCACGCGCGGCTCATCAAGTGTCGTGGCGTACAGTCCTGGAGAAACTCATTTGAGAAAAGTCGGTTAGAGTGACAAAAAAAACAAGAGATTGGGGTCTATACGAGAGGGCCGCTGCCATTGGGAACCGTCGTATAGCGTCGATTAAGAACAGCTCGGAATTAAACAGCCGCACAGTATGATGGCCCCTATAAAATTATTACCATCCGAGAACACAAATTCTACACCATCCGCGACATAAAATAACCCTTATGAGTCTGTACAGTTCATCTCGAATAGCTCTGAGTTCCCCGTAAATTGTTCCAGCCAAGAACGGAGGCTGCGCTTCA
The DNA here is from genome assembly GCA_037127475.1 of Arma custos. Classification (NCBI taxonomy): domain Eukaryota; kingdom Metazoa; phylum Arthropoda; class Insecta; order Hemiptera; family Pentatomidae; genus Arma; species Arma custos. The sequence continues at coordinate 93,454,932 of CM073761.1, forward strand.
GGAATGAAGACTGTATTTTTGTGTTCTATTGAGTGAATTTTCTTAAATCATACCATTATTTTGTTTGTCGTTCTTTTTTTTTCAATGTTTTGTCATTCAGTTTAGTGATCTAGGTCTTTCTTTTAGTATAACATTAGTAAGTGTATTTTATTTTTCTCTTTTTATAACTAGTAGATTGTAGATTATTTTTTATGTTTCATTTCTTTTTTTTTAGTTTTTAAGAGCTCCTCCAGGAGAAGGAACTGGAGGGGGAGGGGGAGTTATAAGGACAAATAGGCGCTAAACATAAATAATGTGAAAGTAAAGGATTAAGCTTTCTTATTATTAGTTTATAAACATTATCGCCTATATATATGAGAGGTAAGAGAAATAAAGTTCAGTGGTTAAGTAAATCTGTGTCGTAACTCTGCCCAAAAACCTTTTTTTTATTGCTTATAGTCAGTATAATTATAACTTTATGTATATAATAACTATATATCTTATAAATTATATATATATTACTAATATTATAAATGTGAAAGTTTGTATGTTTGTCTCTCTTTCACGCAAAAACTACTGAACGGATTTGGATGAAACTTTACAGTAATATAGGATATACATCAGAATAACACATAGGCTAATCATAATTACATAATTAAAGGCAAATAACATGATCATATTTGTTAACAGTAAATAAATAAATAACAGTAAGAACAAGAGTGAAACTATTGTTTTGATATCCTACTAATATTATAAATGCGAATGTTTGTATTTATGTTTGTTACTCATTCACGCAAAAACTACTGAACGGATTTGAATGAAACTTATTGAGTAAAATAGGTTATACATCATAGGCTACAGCAAGGGCAGATTTATGTGGGGGCAGGGGGGCATGTCCCCTCTCCGTTATAGTACACAATTAAAGGCAAATCAGGAAATCAGTTTTGAAGTTAGACATCTGAAATTTTGGATGTACGAGTAAATTATATTTTAAAAAAATAATTAAATTATTTATTTAAAATGATTTTTCACGAAACTTTATGTGGCAGACCAAATTCCACGCGAGCGAAGCCGCGGGCATAAGCTAGTATATATATACAATTGACCTTCAGATTACAACAAATCATAATTTTTTCATATGGACGATATCATATTATATACAATTAGTATATAATGGTTCTTATCGAGCATACGATAAACACAATCAAAGTATAGAGTCGCAATTCAAAGAGAAAAAATTCGAGATGAAACAACTTTTTCAATAATCAGTTGATTCGGCCATATTCGTATTTTATACTTACGTCAGATAAGTCATCCGATGTTTCCTCAATCATTAAGAAAGGTTTCTTGTTTTTTTCATTGTAATCAGAGCAATTAAATATGTATTGAGCGTCTCCTGAACATGATAACTTATATCTTTGACAAGAATCTTTCCCTTGCAGCCACCATAGAATATCTTTTTCGATCCAACCGGCTGACGAAAAAAAAAAATGAAAAGAATAAAATTGGTAACAATTTTAAACCTAGAAAACTAATCTATGTTACTTAGGATTATAGGATGGGTAGAAATGAGAAAATGACGTAAATGGATTACATTGTATACTATCCAGGCATGCATCTGAAACTATTTTGTTTAAAGAAAACTGACTCTTAGAATTATTACTTTGATCCCATGTTTTTTATAATATTTGTAGTTATATTTGTTAGTAGCTCTAGTTATAACTACTGAGGTATTGGTTCTTAAACTAATGACCGCGTGAAGAAATTTAAAATCTACTATTAATAGCATACTTAATGAAATATTTGTCACTAACTGAAAAGTCAACAATATTTATTGTTTTCACTAAAATTTCTGATAAATCCCTTATAATTGTAAAATTATAAGGTTACGCTTGGAGAAGCAAAGAGGATTTTAAAGACATCTTAAAAACCTTCACTTCTGAGTCTTCTCGCTGGCTTGAATTATAGCTGAAAAATTGAGCCCACCTTGTTTATATCTTTACAAATTTAAATAAATAATAAATATTATAGTAGGATAACTCTTTTAATTAAATAGGAACATAAATTAATATTAAGACAATACCGTAAATTACAACACATCTGTGGAATGGAAAACTGGCTCCCGTGCTTTTCATATTTTTTATTGTTATTCATTCATTTCATTTTAATTAAAAACCAACTCTGCTGAAAACAAACAACTATTCCAAAAAACATAGATAAATAGTTTCAAACGGAATATAAAAGAAATGATAACTATAGAGAAGTATAAAAATCGCGCTGTAAGCAAAAAATTGGATGTTCTAAGCTCGTGTTATGCAAATTTAATTAATTCCTAATGAAATAAAAATAAAAATAATCTAATATGATTCAACAATTAAATAAAACTGTTGTTCCTAAAAATAGATTACTTACTCATTGATCATAGCTATTGCAATATAAACATTTTATGGTATATTGCGAAGTAACTGATTAATGATAAACTGATCCATTCTTTGGAACTTGTAAGTACACCCTATCTATTACAACTTACACATGCCATTTTATATTTATTTTAGTGTGCTATTTAATGTTTTTATTAAAAGCTCATTTTTTCACTGTCAGAGCATGAGTATGAGACAAACCTAGTCTCGAAACGTGGCATAAGAAGTTTAAAGGACTGAAACTCGAGAACTAAAACATAATATTTCCATAACAGTCAAGATAATTAGAAACCATATATATATATAATGGTTTCGCGGATTATTAAATCAATCAATAAAGAAATTTGAAAAGTAAGGAAGTTTCCTAGGTATAACAATATAATTGAAGTGGGAATAAATTCGAATCAAATCTTTGCGACCATTTTGATACAAACCCGTTTTTAAGGTTTCATTAACTTATTGTGAGTTTGAAAATACAATATTTATGAAGGTTGAAATGTGTCTTTTTCTCGTTTAAGCAGTAAAATTCTCTGGTGACAACTTTTTAAGTATTTTGAAATTTTAAAGATTGGTAAAAAAAATGTGAAAATATCAAGAAGATGTATAATTTATATAGTTAACTAATAAAAAATACCTTTAGCTTCTGATGCTCGGAAGTAAATCTCCTTTGACTTAATATTTGTAATCGAATCACAGGACTTCATTGTCAACAGACAGGTGTTAAACTGGTATCTGTCAAAGTTGGCGTTTGTGTAAAGCCATATTGCTGCTGATGAAATTTGTGATTTTTTCATTCGATCCGGTATTTCGATGTTGAATTTGAGGTTAACCAGATTGGAATCAATGGAGCAGGCTACGTCTGCAAATGATAGATGTTTATTAGCAAAAAATACTTTAACTTCAGTTCAAAAGGTGTATTTTCATTTTATAAACCTGACATATTTTTTTATGATTGATTTCTTCTAAAGACAAATCCGTATCATTCGTGAAAAGTTGTGGAATTAGAATTATTGGGATACTTGAGCTGGTTTAATGATAGTGAACACGAATAAAAAGATAATAATCCTGGCAGAAAGCAATAAAAAAAAGTAAGCTTTCTAATGAAGAATGTTCTAAAAGAATTATTCGGAAATGTTGGGGTGTAATACATGCATTTTATTTAGGTAAATCTTATACTCTTATAAACAAATATGTAAATGATACACGTAGCGCCGCCACCTGTTGAAGTTGTTGAAAAAATATCAACAAAAAGAATGGCAGTTTCTGATTTGCGTTGTAACAATAAATGTGTCCGGTATAAATAAAACTAAAAGTTTAACAAAAAGGATATTTATTATTTAATCGAAATCATTTCAACAACATGTAATATAAGGTAAAACAGAAATAAACAGAACAATAAAAGTCCCATTTGTACCTTGAAGCAAGGCGGAGATGGCGGGAAAACTATATATATACATATAAAAAATACCTGTGGGTATAAATTTAAAAAAAATTAAATTCGTACAAGTATAAAATCTGTCCCAACCAGGTTCAACCCCTCAATTACCCCAGAGAAGGGTGATGCTTGATAAATCCCCTGACTGGGAATCGAACTTACAACCTTTGGGTAACAAACAGGGTTTGTGTAGAAGCAATTTCGGAAGCGTGCTCGACCACACCGACTCTTCAAACTAAAATATGTATTGACATAAGTAATTACAAAACAGATGCTAATAAATTGGTCTAAACTAATTTTATGATAATAAAAATGTTGGTAAAGTTGGTTTTCCTTTGTTTGTTTTTCTACGTAAATAATACCTTCAACATTTATGATGGAATACCATTAATACGGGCGATATTCATGATAAGATAAGAAGAAAACTTGTTTCAGTGCAAGGAAAATGTGGATTTCAATTTAATTTACACACATGCTGTAGGTAAAAGTTGAATAGCAGACATATAACAACTGTCAATTGAAGAAACCTTATATTATCATATTTATATTTTTGCATTAAAATTATTCAATCTTTAATTCATTAGTAATAAATAACAATACAATTAATTTATTTGTATGCAGTATCTAAACAAGACACACCAGAAATCACAATAACTTTATTTAGACTTGATATGTCTTCGGCTGACCTAACGGCTTTGTGTGGATCATTCGGTACATTATAAGTGTATATTAGTATTGGTATTATATACAAATTATAAAATACGGAATTATGTAAATGCATAATAATAGAACCATAAACCTAACTGCTTTTAATAGAAAATATTTAATGCTCAACAGACAGTTCATAGAATTTCACACATTGTTTTATTTCATAAATTATAGTTCACAGTTCATGTGGATAAATGAATATATAAATATAGCCTGAAATAACAATAATAAGGCCAATATATCACAATGATTTTCTACAATGTACTTTTATAAAATGTTAGAGAAGAATCGGTTGACTGTAACTTCTAATGTAAGGAAGAAATAGTTGGGGGTGCAGTCAATAAAAACACCTTAATAAGTGTATACTTATTTATTGTGTGCCGACGTTTCGGCCTACAATTTAGGCCATCTTCAGGGCTAAGAGAGAGAAACAAACAGAAAAACATATAAAAAACGTTGCAGTAACAAGAATATGGTGACAAATAATGTGGAATATACTCTTAGATAATATAAATGTAGTATAAAACATTTACTGCAAAAATTGTGATAAACAATATATAGGACATACCAGCACACATCTAAAAAATAGATTCTATCGCCACAGAAATAATCTGAAACCAAATCCAAAGACAAACACTGCACTTTCAGCACATTGCAAAAAAGAATCACACACATTTAATTTTTAAAAACTACACATTTTACAGAGAAAAAAATAAGATAAAAAGAAGATTTTTAGGAGCCTTATATATCAATGACAAAATAGATAATGTGGTAAATAATAGAAGGGAATATAACGAAATATGTAAATTGTACTCATCAGTGATTTTACAGTTAACAATGAAATAAATAAATATAGAAGTCTACACTTATTAGATAACACAGATAACATAACCTGTCTCAGGAACCTCAGAACAGTGTTGTTGTTTTTTCCAATTTTTAATATTCATAATATTAACATTTTAAAATAAATATAAAATAAAAGAGAGAAAATAGATCAATATAGACTACAAATCACTAATTTATATTATTTGACCATTCATGATGCTTATATATTTTAGGAGAAAACAAATTAAAATAATATTGAAATATAAATTATCATAACAGTCCAAAGTTCAATTCATAAATGTTAATAATGATCATGGAGTACATTACAAACTCCAAGCATTAAAAGAAAATTTTAATTAATTGACAATCTATTGAAAGTATCTATTCTGTAACCACTTTTATATTCGTTATCTTTTATTATCATATCTATTCACTATTTCATCATATCTAATCACTATTTTAATTTCCGTGTGTCACCATATTCTTGTTACTGCAACGTTTTTTATATGTTTTTCTGTTTGTTACTCTCTCTTAGCCCTGAAGATGGCCTACATTGTAGGCCGAAACGTCGGCACACAATAAATAATATACACTTATTAATGTGTTTTTATTGACTGCACCCCCAACTATTTCTTCCTTACTTTTATAAAACTTTATGTGATTTAAATAATATAGTTGTTTTTAGGAATTTAAAATGGCTCTATTGTAATCCACGATTGATTAATTTAGTGTACTTCAAGTACTGGGCCGGCTTTACCTTATGGGAGGCGTCTCAGGGTCTGAAAAAAATTGATTTCATAGCAAAATTTGTTTAGTTTCATTTGCAGATTCACCTCCATAGGGGATTTGCCGTTTTTATAACACCTTGTATTACTAGAGGGCCTACTAGAGGCCGCCTAGGTAAAGATTGCACACGGGCGCGACATGGGCTAGAGCCGGCGCTGTTCGAGTATTCTTTAAATCAATAGTATAGTTTTTGTCTGTATAGCACTAATAAAGCATAAATGGAAAAAAAACGTGTAACACTACAACCCGTGAATGGGTTTGGGGTTCAGTACATGGTAGAGAATGTACTGTTTCATGGACAGTGGCTGTGCAGAGAGGTGATTTGTTCTAGATCACACTTAACTGCTAGATTTTCCCCCTTATTTTAGGTACCAACTAACTGATTAAGCCCCAGGAGGGTCTTAGATCCCATCTCCCACTGCTAACAGACTAAATAAAAGTCTTGCCAGCAGCGGGATTTGTACCTGGATATTCGGCATGGCAACTCAGTGCTCTACCACTGAGCCACTCCGCTCCCAAAGCATACATTGCTGACGTATAATTTTAATTATTGACCAAAACATGTATTTAAAAAAATAAATCAATTTTCATTAAAGAAATAAATTGTATTAATAATTATCATTAAATCTTTTATCAATATACCTATTTCATTAATTGACGAAGTAATAACAAAATTTGGACTAAAATGTAGTTTTTTTATACCACATGTACAATACTGTGACTGTAGACCCTAAAATATATATGTAGCACTCATAAGCAAGCGAGATATTGCAGCATGTAGAGAGCTCATAAAGATTTATTATCTGATAAAGAAACTAGGTCATAATTTTTTATTTTGGTGTTTGCTATTCGGAACGTTATCGGAACGTTTAATTGTAGAATATTCTAATAGCGTATAAAATATAGTATTTATCATTATACATATATAAAATACATAAAACTGTATTTAGGTAGTCACACAAATGGAATTGCACAGATATTCCCCCAAATCCCGCAAATGATGAGTAACATTAAGTAAATAAATTATTTATTTTTCCCTGCCTTTCCATAAAGAAAATATATAAATGTATAAAACCTGCGGCAACAGAAAAGTAAATACACGTTTTTTATAATTTTACTTCAAGGTAAAATCTTCCACGTAATTAATTGTTAAAAGAAAAAAAAATTGACTGTGAACCTAATTTACTATTAATAATATTTATGACAAGGAGCGAGTCAGGGATGTTCGAGTAATGAATGAGAATGTGAACAAATGATTTTTTTCAAGGGAGAAATATATTTAGAAATATTTTTATTTGGAAAAAAAAGATATGTCCAGGACAGGGATCCATATATAAATATATTTAAAAATTATAACAATTAATAACAAATAAAATAAACTAAATTGTAATAATATATAATGACGTAAGTCAACAAGATCCTAATTAAAGTAATGTTCAATGAACATTCTTCCCCTTGTATACATCGCAAATTGCGTGAATACGGGGATATGGGATCAGTGAAAAGAAAGGATGTGTCTGATAGAGATGTGAGCAGGTTAGCTCAGTTGGGAGAGCACCATGCTAGAGACGTGGGCGACCCGGGTTCGAATCCCAGTCCTGGACATATCTTTTCTTTTCAAATAAAAATATTTAAAAATTATGACAATTAATAACAAATATTTATAATATATTGACTTCTCATCACTCACTCAAACGCAAAGTTTAACAAGCACAAAATCAAGTTACCAGCTTGGATTTTGGATGGATTGTTCAAGATTTCAGAGATAGGCCAAAGTAAGAGGGATTTTAGAGACAGCACCATCATTAAAATTGTGGTATATAATTTCTGTCGTTATACGGACGCATGCCAAACAAGGAGCGATCCATGTCTCTTAAGCACCCATTTTAAGTTGTAGAATACACTTCCAGTACTAATTGAAAGTCTAAATACATTTTTTAGAAATTTCTTAATAATGGTGAATTTAAGGTTAAATAAATAAGCATTACCATCGGTAAATATTTGGCACAGATTCGTAAAAATCTAAATTTTACCGAAGAATTAAAATGGAAAAGTTAATAATCAATTAATGTAGACTAGCAACCATGATATGATTAATTAACGATCTAATATAAAAATTATGTATGATGGCGGGGAGGTCACCACCACACACAAGACTATGTACCCACGCCTGCTAATAAATTAATTCACAGTTTGATCGTTAATTAATTAAGCCGGCATAAATAATTAGTTGACATCAAATAGTTGCTGAAATTTCACTCTACTCAATGTAATGAATAGCAAAAAAGGAAATAGAAAGAGTTTTTTTTTTTTCATCACGAATGTATTATAGAAATTACATTTATTTCTCCGGTTTTGCTGTGAATAATGGCCCCAGAATGGTAGTTCTAAATTTATTATTTATTGCAGAAATACCAACTTGTTAAGGTGATGCGAAATTTATCTTCACAAGTGATAATTGGTTTGAATTACAAACTTAAATAAATCAGGTCGTGTTATTTTAACATACTATATATCTTAATTTATCGGTGACTCAGCGGTTTAGTAAAAACCATAGCAAATGGTAGCCAATTGTGTGTTCAATAAAAAGCATTATTATTATAAGTATTCTTTTGCGGAAATCACTATTGAAAAGTTGATAAATAAAATCTAAAAAACAGATCAATAAGTGGTAGTACTGACACAAGGGCATCAAATTCAAAAAACTAGTATTTGGGTACTAACACCAAATCGAAAATCGAAAATTTCATATCCTTTGGCAATATAATATGAATCTTACATAGATAAAGACTAAATGTTCAATGAATGATATCAAAGGCTTACAAATATGTTATTTCAGTAAGATAGTTTTTTTTTTAAACAAAATATTTAATCCTAAAAACAAATAAGAAATATTTAGCTAGTATTGATAACATCCTCACTCTTTCAACCTCCTTATATCTGCCTAGTTACCATGCATGTTGTGTTGGATGATTTCCAGGAAGCCGTAATAAATTTTTTATAGCAATTTAAAAACGATAACTACTGAATTTTAGATGAATAACAGAACATTTATAAAAGAGTTTACTGATATACATTATTATTTTTACTTTCTTTTTATTTGTTAATGAACATTGGGTATGCAACTAACATCTTGTATACAAATTTAAGTGTTTAAAAATCATTGTTGCCTTAGGCAGTCTGCACACGATCCGAAAATTATCAGAGTCGGGACCTATATTTCTTGCAATCTGAAAATTAAGCCATTTTCAATTTTTTTACCAAATTAACAAATAAAAATATTAAATTGTCTCAAATTAAATATACAAATAATACTAAAATATAATCAGTATTCATATTACCTTGAGTCATGACTACAACTTGTTCGGTTGACAGAGGGCGTTTTCTTGTAGGTTTGGAATTTTTACCAATTCTGAAAACTTCTCCGTCTATTATTGGATGTGGCACAGAAGACTTCTGCGGTTTCCGTATGGTTGGTGCTCTTTCTAAGCCCAGTTTTCTAAGAATGTTTTGTTTTGCCATTTCGATTCGAATATCTGTGAGATTAACATCCGGCATTCCTAAATAATTTCTAACCTGAGCGCATCCCTGGCATGTGGGGTTTTTTCCTTCCCTCTCGAGGTACTGGTAGGCCAAATCGCTCCAAACTTCTTCTAGAACGATCCCTTTCTTGTGCTTTCTTGCTGTTGATATGATAACACTTACGGCAAAAAGAACTAAGAAGAATGGAATATTCATTTTAGAAGGATAAATCTACTGGCCGCTACGCATTTCCATCTATATCTGGAAGGAAAGGAGTCCTTGATCCAACTCAATTGCTTTATTGATGATCAACACTCGGCCATCAATTACTATACCAGATTTCCTAATCCCCCCTTTCCTCGTCCCTTATTTAAGGCTCACTAAATTTCCGAACTGGAATCGATTTGTCAATTCAAACCATTTACAGGATTTTATAAACAAGTTAATAGGAATAAATCTAAATAAATAAACGTTTAAGAAATATTGTGTGAAGAAAAACAGAATAAAATTTACAGGAATTCACTTCCGGAATAATTAAGGTCGACTAAATCCCCATTTTAAAACCGTGGTAAAATCAAGATACCTAAGGAATAATAGCCTATACGTTTGAATTGTCAATCACTAAATAGCATTTAAGTTTTTGGAGTTTACTCCTTAAGAAACGATTTTCATATTTAGCCCGCGGTATGAAAATTTTATGAGTAGTAAAATCTAATTTAGCTAAAAATGGCGAGTAACGCTACATTCTCGATAATATTGTATTATTTGTTTTACATAATAAATAGAAATTAAAAGGTAAATTCCCGGATTAATCGGGAAGAGATACGTGTGGTATCTATGGCAACAGTGTATTCTATTACTTTATTCTCGAAGTGTTGAAATGCGATCATTTTTTGTGTAGTAGCCTTTTTAAAGACACCTATCCAAACAAACACTATTACTACTCTTATTTAGATTCCGCCTTAAGCTGTTGGGGTCCATTCATATTACTTGGATACAACCTCAACAGACGACAGGGCAGCGTTGCTCTGATAAGAGTAGGAAATTTATTAGCTTTCTAGAAAGGCTGTGCAGAGACTATTTAATTGTGTACAGTGTGTAGCGTGTAATATGTAGTGCTACTAGGAAAGGAGATTGGTGTATTAGGAAGTGGACAGGCAGTGATCATGGTAGGCTTAAATACACCTCTACCGGACACAGAAGATGAGGCTCCCTTTAAACAAGTAAAGACAGGGAAGAAATCGGTCAAGAGGAAGACAAAGAAAGCAGAAGAAGCGCCACCGGTAGTGACATCAAACAGCTTTACCACTTTAGGTAATTTACCACCAACTGAGGAATCTACGGTGGCCCCACCGAAGGTGATTGATTCCTCCAGTTATAATGGACCGAGAAAACTTCACGTTAAGTGAGGTAAGTGATTTCATGAAAAAAAATTAATATTAATCAATATTTTATCAAACAGACGAGGACTGAGATCCATATTTACCTCCAATTAGAGACCGACTCATTAGAAAAATTTAACCAAACAAATCTCAACTATTAAATATACGTATATATATATATATATATATATATATATATAATACATATATATATATATATATATATATATATATATATATATAATGCGTGTGTGTGTGTGTGTGTGTGTGTGTGAGTTCAATTGACAGTTTTAGTGTTGTAACAAGTCACCACACCCACTATTTGCCCTGAAGAGGGCCTACAACGTAAAAAAATATATATATTTATAATTTTAATTAAAACAGTTCACATTAATTTAAAATAGTTTATTTAAATAAATAAAAAAAAGAATATGCGATGATAAGTATCAGTAGAGAGCGATTAATTGAGTGAAACTTTTTATATTATTATTTAAAAGATTATTTAGTATTTTGGTAGATTATTCTGATTATAAAAATAATTTATAGTCCTTGTCTGCAGAATTGCAATTGTATTTAATTATGTTTAAACGGTAGTTGTAAATTGCAATTCATATCCCATTTGTTTTTAACAAAAATAAAATGGTAGGTATTTGTATTACATTTTGTATTTCTTCCCAGTGATTAAAACGGTCCTTGGAAGTGGACCCTAAGAAATGATATTGAAACGATGTTGAATGAAAAAACTATTAATTGAATTCTAACAGAAAATGGATGTAGGCAAAGACGATAACATGTCTTTACACTGAACATGGGATTGAATGGAACAATAATTAAAATTTAACTGATCCAAAACACGATAGCATGTATACCAATATTATACATATACCAATATAGTATACCAATATTAGATATAGTAGTCCTGGTGTGTCAACTATTCATATATGTGTGTGTGTGTGTGTGTGTGTGTGTGTGTGTGTGTGTGTATGTGACTGTGCGCACGCGATTGTATTTTGTTGAATTAATAATGACTAATTAACTACTAGACTAATTGATGATACTAATTGGCAGATGCAATATTTTCGATTTTTATTATTTTCAGATGACTATTTGATTATATTCTGTAAAATCATTATTAATTGAAATTTAAATGCATTATCTTATAACTTTAAGGTTAATGTTTCGGTTTCAAGTTTGCTACATATTATTAATGTAGCAACTCTACCAAACTAACTAATGTCCAACTAACGTTGTTAAATAATACAGTTGTTCTTGAAAGTACCTATGTCTATAGCTGCACATACCGACATTCGCCTAGGCACTTCCCTTTTTCTCTCACTCCAGCTGATTTTTAAAAGAAGAGACGCTGGGTTTTGAAATAGATTTTAGAACCAGAGGACCTTAAACAAACAAATTTCGTGGGCTCTGGTAATATTGAATAGAATGTCATTGTTGCACGTGGCCAGTAAATACATAAAAAAAAAACTCTTTCTATTTCCTTTTTTGCTAATCATTACATTGAGTAGAGTGAAATTTAGCAACTATTTGATGTCAACTAATTATTTATGCCGGCTTAATTAATTAACGATCAAACTGTGAATTAATTTATTAGCAGGCGTGGGTACATAGTCTTGTGTGTGGTGGTGACCTCCCCGCCATCATACATAATTTTTATATTAGATCGTTAATTAATCATATCATGGTTGCTAGTCTATATTAATTGATTATTAACTTTTCCATTTTAATTCTTCGGTAAAATTTAGATTTTTACGAATCTGTGCCAAATATTTACCGAAGGTAATGCTTATTTGGTTAACCTTAAATTCACCATTATTAAGAAATTGCAAAAAAATGTATTTAGACTTTCAGTTAGTACTGGAAGTGTATTCTACAACTTAAAATGGGTGCTTAAGGGTAGGTTTATACTATGGCGTTCGGACGTGACGTTTTTTTCCGTCGGAGCTGGCAACACGTGGTTAGGAATGAGAACGTTGGTATAGGGGCGGTAGCGTTCAGCGTTAGACGTCGGGACGATCGTCCACTTTTTTCTACCGTTGCATGTCGGCGGACCGGCGTTTGGACGCCTTACCTCGACGTCCAAGGTCACCAATGAAACACATTGACTAGAATGGCAGTGTTGTTATTGCGACGTTAGCGGTAACTTCTCTTGCACCCGGCCTTTGTTTTCGTTAGTAGTGTGTGTTAAATTATTCATTTTTTAAATATATTTGTGAAATAAATGGGAGACCAGGATAGGCTGATTCAGCTGGTCGAGCAGCATCCAGTTCTGTGGGATCAGTCTCTTGATTTATTCAAAGATAGAGAGGAGAAGGAAAAGGCCTGGAAGGCGGTTGCTACAAATTTCAATGAGGACTGGGATCAGCTCGAGGAAAAAGAGCAAAAATCTAAAAGTAAGTTGCTACAGTATTTTATTATTCAACTTGATAAAATATAAACGTAACTATGCTAAAATTAAGAAATAATGTACAAACTTATTTAATTGTTATTTTAACTTTTTATTATTTATAATAATAATTTAAAAAAAATTTATTATTTATAATAATAAAAAAAATTTACAAAAATAACAATAAATCTTTATCGTTGTTTTTTAAATATATTGATAGTAGAGTAATGATTTTTGTTTGTTTTTGTATTTTCACTTGAAAAGGGAAAGCAGAAATAGCTCATGAAACGTAGTGTACGAAAAAATGAAAAAATAAACACCTATATTGTTTTTATACAATTGTTTATTATTTATTAAAGTCTGGAAAGCTAAATAATAATTAATTAAGTTTGTATAAATTTAACCAGACAAAAAAATACATTTATCTTAAGAAATAATGTTTTTGCCAATGCGTTTTGTAAGTTTCATAAGTCGGTATATAAAAAGATAACAGTAGATATTTATTATATCCTACATGTAGTAAAGTTTCAGTTTAATAAATATGATGGTGTTGAAATGGTACTGCTCCTGGTCCCAGGAAGTATCGGGCAAAGTAATCTCTGATTTCGTGACCTTGCTGACGAGGACCAGTACCAAAGTTTTGCACATCACAAAAAGGATAGGTTTCTGATTCCTCATAGTTCAATCCATCGCGATTTCGAACAAAGTTGTGCAACACGCAACAAGCTTGAGTTATCACGTCAACGAAATCGGGCTCTACAAGCATAGGTGTATGAAACACTCTCCACTTGTTTGCGAGTAGACCAAAAGCACATTCAACTGTTCGGCGAGCTCTGGACAGACGATAATTGAATACTCGTTTTTCGGCATTAAGATTGCGTCGTGAGTAGGGTCTTAGCAAATTTGTATGTATAGAGAACGCTTCATCACCAACTAAAACAAAAGGCTGTGGGTTTTCTGTGGTGTTTGGAAGGCACGTCGGAGGGGGCAAATTCAACATGTTTGAGTATAGCAATCTCCCAAAAGGACTATACGAAAACACTGTAGAGTCCCCTTCTTTTCCATAAGCTCCAACATCGATGGCAATGAACTTCAAATTAGCGTCAACCGCTGCCATCAGAACTAACGAAAAGAATTTCCTATAGTTGAAATAAAGTGTCCCAGTATTTTTGGGATTCTTACACCGTACATGTTTTCCGTCGACTGCACCAACACAATTAGGGAAGTTAGTTTTTTTATAAAACGTGTCTGCGATTTCCAACCACATATCTCTCGTAGGTACTGGCATTTCAACTGATTTCAAGCAGGTCCAGATTGCCTTGCAACACTCCCTAACTATATCTCGAATGGTAGCCTTATGTAGGTAAAATTCATACTGTAAGGCTGAGAAAGTATGCCCCGTGGAGAGGTATCTGAAACAAACAGTAACAATGAGCGTGTTAATTTAGTGATAAATAGGTTTTTAATATTGATTTGTTGGCATTTTGTTCAGGCAATAGTTGTCAAAAACTTTATTATAATATGCACTAACATTACTATTCTTATATTCTTTTTAATCAGTTGTAGGTGTGAAAAAAATGTGGAAGCACATTAGAGACGCTTTCATGAAGCACAATCGACCCCCGAAATCTGGTGATCCAGCTCCGAAAAGAAAAAAATATGTCTACGCAGATGCTTTAACTTTCCTGAAGAATTCACTAGAAAAGAGAAAGTAAGAATCTTATTGATACACACTTAGAAAATACCTCCTATAAGTATCATCCGTTGGAATTAATCGGTCCCTTTTTTCAACATTTCAGGACTTCCGGTAATTTCGAAGATGAGGAGTCAATAGCTAATGTGAGATCCCCAGAGGAAGAGGGGGAGGAGTCGGTAGAATTGCGTGAAGGAATGGATTCTCCTGCTGTATCTATGCTTGCAACTCCTTGCCCTTCACCTGCACCTTCTAGTAGAAGAAAAGGAGGTGCTTCACGGATGTCAGAGTTCCAGAGTATTCTTCTGGAGAAAATTTCTGCTCCACAGCGACAAGATGAAGATGCTGATTGCAAGTTTCTCCTGTCCCTTCATCCAAGAATGGCCAAATTAAGTGAGTCACATAAGCTAGATTTTCAGTTTCACTGCCTACAGTTTTTTAAAAACTTAGAAAACCAGCAGAGCCATCTTCCTTCGACTTCTTTTGGATTCCCCACTTCTCAACCATTCCCCCAATATACTTACCCCCAACAGAATACTTTTTCCACAATTCCGACTCAATATACTACCCCATTCCCATCTCCTATTCCTTCCATCACAGCATCCGTTCCAACAAGCACGTTGACCTTGACCCCATCCTTCCCTCACAGCGGACCATCAGAAGAGAAAAATGACCCTACCTATGCGGTTATCGAAAATTTATAGTAAATTGTACTGTATAATAAAATAGCAACAATAGTAAATATTGTATGTACATATGTGCAAATAAATTATATATTTACATTTACTTGCGCTTATTTTAATGCTCGTTCCTACTCCCAATGTATAGAGTTGATTCATGAAACGTCTAATTCCTGATAATGGAAAGGAAGAAAGATGAGTGGACTTGAATGCATCATGATGCAATGATAATGAACGCTTTAAGCCAATAGATTGATCGAAGCTAAAGGAAAATACTTGTGGGGTCATACATAAAAAAAGACGAATAGGTATTACATAATTAATAATTACATTTTAATAATTCTTACCTGAGTGTAATTGTCAGTCTTGCTTCTGGAGAGACAGGAACTTTAAAGGATGTGGTTTTTTTTTTAATAAACGGGCTCACTGTACTTAAAAGTTCATCAAAAGAATTCATCGACATTCGGAAATAGTTGAAAAATTTTTCGCGGTACTTTCGTATTTTATTGTAAAATGGAAAAAAGTGTTTATGGTGTTGACTGTTGTTAAATGGGTGAGTAGCCCACCTTCTGCGCCTGTCATCACTTAACAGTCCTTCAGCTTCCAATGCACTAATAAGTAACAACCTTCTTCTATCCATGATGCCTCAGGAACTACTGGTTGATTCGACGCACATCCTTGGCTATTGCACCTAGGTGGGGGTTCGGAAACGCTACAGTATAAACACAAGCATCCGACGTTTTTTTAACGTAAGCGTCCGCGGAAAAAAAACGTCACGTCCAAACGCCATAGTATAAACCTAGCCTAAGAGACATGGATCGCCCCTTGTTTGGCATGCGTCCGTATAACGACAGAAATTATATACCACAATTTTAATGATGGTGCTGTCTCTAAAATCCCTCTTACTTTGGCCTTCCTCTGAAATCTTGAACAATCCATCCAAAATCCAAGCTGGTAACTTGATTTTGTGCTTGTTAAACTTTGCGTTTGAGTGAGTGATGAGAAGTCAATATATTATAAATATTTGTTATTAATTGTCATAATTTTTAAATATTTTTATTTGAAAAGAAAAGATATGTCCAGGACTGGGATTCGAACCCGGGTCGCCCACGTCTCTAGCATGGTGCTCTCCCAACTGAGCTAACCTGCTCACATCTCTATCAGACACATCCTTTCTTTTCACTGATCCCATATCCCCGTATTCACGCAATTTGCGATGTATACAAGGGGAAGAATGTTCATTGAACATTACTTTAATTAGGATCTTGTTGACTTACGTCATTATATATTATTACAATTTAGTTAATTTTATTTGTTATTAATTGTTATAATTTTTAAATATATTTATATATGGATCCCTGTCCTGGACATATCTTTTTTTTTCAAATAAAAATATTTCTAAATATATTTCTCCCTTGAAAAAAATCATTTGTTCACATTCTCATTCATTACTCGAACATCCCTGACTCGCTCCTTGTCATAAATATTATTAATAGTAAATTAGGTTCACAGTCAATTTTTTTTTCTTTTAACAATTAATTACGTGGAAGATTTTACCTTGAAGTAAAATTATAAAAAACGTGTATTTACTTTTCTGTTACCGCAGGTTTTATACATTTATATATTTTCTTTATGGAAAGGCAGGGAAAAATAAATAATTTATTTACTTAATGTTACCCATCATTTGCGGGATTTGGGGGAATATCTGTGCAATTCCATTTGTGTGACTACCTAAATACAGTTTTATGTATTTTATATATGTATAATGATAAATACTATATTTTATACGCTATTAGAATATTCTACAATTAAACGTTCCAATAACGTTCCGAATAGCAAACACCAAAATAAAAATTTATGACCTAGTTTCTTTATCAGATAATAAATCTTTATGAGCTCTCTACATGCTGCAATATCTCGCTTGCTTATGAGTGCTACATATATATTTTAGAGTCTACAGTCACAGTATTGTACATGTGGTATAAAAAAACTACATTTTAGTCCAAATTTCGTTGTTACTTCGTCAATTAATGAAATAGGTATATTGGTAAAAGATTTAATGATAATTATTAATACAATTTATTTCTTTAATGAAAATTGATTTATTTTTTTAAATACATGTTTTGGTCAATAATTAAAATTATACGTCAGCAATGTATGCTTTGGGAGCGGAGTGGCTCAGTGGTAGAGCACTGAATTGCCATTCCGGAAATCCTGGTTCAAATCCCGCTGCAGGCAAGACTTTTATTTAGTCTGTTTGCAGCCGGAAATAGATGATATAGGATCTAGGACCCTCGTTGGGCTCATCCAGCCTCTAACATTGTTATAAAAAAGGGTACCCAAAATAAGGGGGGGAATCAGGCAGTTGTGCGAGACCTAGGAGAAGTAGTCCCCTCCTTGCAGAACCGTTGTCCATGACACAGTACAGTTTCTACCATGTGCTGAACCCCAGACACGTTCACGGGTTGTAGTGGTACCGTTTTTCTTAAAAATTGAAATAAAAACTAATTTGTAATAAGAAGTAATATTTATTCAACAATAACCCTTTACTTTCACGATTCCTTCTTTATCCTCCATTCCCGCCATCCTTATTAGAAGCTCCCTTAAACTTTTTCCAACCTTCCTGGTCCTAAATGATGAGTAAGTACTATTATTTAATATTTGTTCCATGCAATCGAAAATTTCAGTCATTGATTCATCACGTACAACGATTTGAAGATGGACAGAAAGACATTTTTTACTTAGTACTGGTTCCTAGTGGAATTAGGTACTCATTTCAGTAAAAAACTTTAACATTCCGTTAAATTCATATAAAATTATGAACAAAAAAACAAATTTGGAGGAAATATAATTTTCTACTGCTGTCTTAAAAAAAATATTTTTTTTTGGTGAGTTAAAGATTTGATGCGCTGGAGATTCATTAAGAGTAAAATGCGCTGCAAAGAAGGATTTTTAAGAGCGTATATCTCAGCAATGTTTACAGATGCCGAAAACACTATAACAATATGTAGGGACTTCTCAAACAGTTGCTCTCCATAGCCATTTAGTTTAGAGATTTAGATTTAAATTTAGACATTTGCTTAAATGGATCAGTATTAAATAATGGCTTTTCTAGTTTAGTGTCTATATATAACCTGGCTCATTTATTTATATATTCTCTATAGTTCCTTTATAATTTGTCATGAAATGTACATTTTTTAAATTTACAGTAGCTTAAACGTCCGTGAATGGAGGGCGACTGTATTGGGTAGAGCTGCCTGGCGAAGGCTCCTTATGGAGGCTAAGAACAAAACAAGTTTGTAAGGCTGTATTGTATTGAATATTTCTTTGAGCAGTAAAACAAAATATAAGCGAATACAAAGTTCGATATGTAACTCTTTAGATTTGAAATTCTAACTTTGTAAACAAGAAAACAGGACAGAACTAAAGGTAAAAAAAGTTTCCATATACCAGGAGTATTTGCATATCAGTGGTCTGTTGTTTTTCCTCCTACTTCTCGAATTACTTCTATTAAATCATTATTCATTGGACTAGTTTCTTGGTAACTTCTAGCTCTATTAAATTCCATTCTGATTTTCAAGCTCATTATTGTTTTTTAAATATTTTTTTCTGATATTCCTTCTAATTTCATCTCACAGATGCTCAATTGGAATCGGATCGAGACTCTGAGAGAGTGTATGAAGTCATTCCTATGGATGTTAAAAATAAGCCAAACCTTAACAAGTTTTGCAGAATGTTTCGGAACTTTTACCGGTTGATAAAAAAATGACCCTCCAAACCCCGGATTACAGACACTGATTTTCAATTGTTTTTAAAATATCAAAATAAGCATGTTGGTCCAATTTACCACCTATAAGTACTAAGATTCCCACGTGTTAGGGCGCCGCGGCGTAAGGGTAACAGGAATTGCACAATTGGTTAACCTTTTCCCTACAGAACCAATCTCTGATAGGCTGCTGCCTTAATCTGAAGCAAATAATTTTCTTTACAGAAAATCACCTGATAAGTTATATTTAAATTATATTTGAGTTATAAGATCAAATAAAATAAATGTATGTCAGAAATAATATCGAATGCTTAATTTTTGAAACTCTTCTATTGATAAATAAAAAATTAAAGAAATCAAATTCCTTACAAATAAAAACAAACAATTAATTAAATAAAAATACAATTAATAAAATTAATGTTGCTTCCTAAAATGAATAATTAAAGAATAAACAAAGTTTAAATCCTTTTGGTTTCGTACAAATGTAATTAAATTTCAACCGGTACAATATATAAAAAGTAAATATGCAAATTAAATCAAAAAAACATGAAATGGAAAATAAATTATCAAATCAGTTGAATGCAATGCATGAATTTTAATAACCAAATTATTTGAATATGAAACTAAATAAATAATAAGTTTTGATTGAGCTCATAACGTGACTATTTAATTGCGTAATTAAGAATATAAAAAATGTCTATAATACCCTGGATCAATATTTTTTTCTCTTCAGGCGGGTTTCTCGATTAGAAGTTCCCTGCTGCCTTCAGTAGACGAAGAAGTCTGCAAACCGCGGTTTGTAAACTATCTGCAGCTTCAGAGTAATTCAAAATTAAAAGATAGGTAGGTAATGACGGTACGCTGGCCAAGACAACAGAATAGATAGTTGAATAGAGTCTCTCGGGTCGCTATGGAAGCCATCAATGGAATTAGCGACTTTGGCTAATAACAACGAAAGAAATCCCCACAGCTGTTTCCAGTAAATTCACTGTTATACACAAAAATATAAACTATTATATTGCGTATTTGTACAAATAATTTATTTTAATTGAAATTAAATTAATAAAGATAAAAAATAACTGAAAACAGAAATATCGAACATGAGCATACAAATTATTTGTAATTACAAACAGAGCGGTCGTAACACTATCATGAAGCATTTATGCACTCCCAACACAAATACGTTTCCTCTCCCATGCTTGACAGTTTTTATAAAGTTTCTTGTTATTAAATAATCATCACGTTTCTCCCAAACACAATCCCTTCCATTTGATGAGAACACATTAAATATTAATATGTCACTGAAAATAATTGAATTCAAAAACGTTTGTGGTTTATCTAAATATGTTTTGCAAATTTTAAACGTTTCTTTTTGTAAACTCCGCTAAGCAACATTGTTTTCTTGGCACACGCCCATCATAACCATTCGATCTTAGTACGGTTCCCTCCATCTTGGGCACAACATTCACACTATAAGAGTAAATTTAATCATCAGTTTTTCCCTTAATTATTTCCAAATTGCTCTTTGAATGCCAAGTAATTTTCTTGGCGAGCCTAAGCGAGGCGGTATTTTCTAGCGGTAACTTTATTTACTTAATAACGGTCGGTAATGTACCGGCCTGCATACACTGCGATGTACCGGTGGCATGGTCCATGCTTACAATTTATTCCTATTGCAATGGATGACCTTTATCTCTTAAATTAATCATCAAAGTGCGAATGTATTTAGATACCTTCATTTAAAACTTAAGGGTTTAACTTTGAACAATGCAAACTGAATTTTACAAGTCAAAGGACAACTTAGGACTAATTATGAGAGACTATCTTCTCCACACGTTCCATTGTAAGACGCCTGCCTGCACTGTGCGTCCCATTTTGCGCCTTCTGTAATGTTTTAAAAGCGCGCAACGTTTCCTCCATTCCACGGTGATTCGTTTTCCCTACATGGTGATCAGCCGCGATTTGTCGCTGAGTGTCGGTGACCGTTTCGACTATCGGATAACCCAAGCTTATCCGTTCCTGCCCCCATAACCGTTGCAATTTTCTCCAAGGCCACGCAAATACCCACGTATATATGTAAGATACGACCATGCATACTGTATTCCGTAATAATCCTGTCCATCTCACTTTCGTCCGTTTTTACCGGCATATGAATTAAGATGGTTGGCAATCCCTCGTACTCACTAGCCCCGGTTTCGATCCCGGGACTCTGTTTTGTCTTAACGACGGGTTGGCGTTTTAATTGTTTATGTGTGTCATCAGACACAGATAGTTCCAACGGACGATCTATAGAAACCGCACTCTATTCCGAGATCTGTCTAACAGCGGGATTTCTGGATTTGTACAATCGCGGAGATAACGTAAAGCGAACGGTTCATTGGGGTTCACTTCGTCATTAATCGCATTATTTATCAACTCCCGGGAACGTATTTCCCATACCTTACTTGCGCACGACCCGAAAATCATACACTGCGAGCCGTTCCTTCCAACGTGAAAACCACGCTGATGATTCCTTCAATGTCCCCACATCTTTCAACGGCTCATGATACGTGAAAAGTTCGAACCTGTGTCCATTTGCATAAGTTCGAAAATTTTCAGTTTCCCAAATCACTCCTTGAGTTCTCTTTCGATGGCGCTATATTTTCAGTCGGCCTCATTCAAGTTATAACTTGCGAAGGTTTCAAGTTATAACTATTGGTTTCTCATTTCCGTCGAAATTCTGCGAATAGACAGCCCCGATGGCAACGTCGCTCGTGTCTGTAGTGTTTTTAATTTTTTTTTCAGGAATCAGGGAATGTCAGTAATGGTCCGGTAGTAAAGATTTCTTAGGACTGTCGAGTTTTTCTGGAACCGATCGAAATCGTTTTCCCTTCCTAACAATGTCCGTTATGGGGTGCGTCAATTATGCTATTCCCAGAACGAACTTCCTCAAATACTTAATGCATACCTACGATAAGAGCCCCCTTATTCCGCGGACATTCGTAGAGAGCGGCGCAACTTGAATCGCTTTAACTCTATCAGGATTCGGTTCAACACCTTCCCGCAAAACTATGTGAACCAAGAATTTAATTTCTCTTGCCCCAAATTTGGATTTATCGTGGGATAATTTGATTCGTATTTCGCGTACTCTAGCCATTACTCTCGCGAGATGCGTACATGTTCGTTCCTCCTCGTTCCGTATATAGGCAATGAGATCGTGCATGTATACTTGCGAGAAACTTCCCCCCAGCCCCCTTTAACCAGAACGATTTCGAAGTGATCTTTCCCCCATGAGAATGCAGTTTTCTGAATATTTTTCTCGGCCATTTTCACTTGATAGTACCCGATTTTCAAGTTCCTGATGCTGGAAACGGTCGCTCCTGATATCCAATCTAATATATGCTCAACGTGCGGAAAGGAATATCACTCGTCCTTCGTTGACTCGTTCCTTTAATCATCGACTTCATGATATTTCTTCGTTCGTCCGTCTTTCTTCTCCACCATCCATAAGAGATTATTAAACGGAGAATCGCTATGACGGATTATTCCCTCCTTAAGAAGATCCGCAAGCAGATCTCTAATAATATCTCTTAAATATTTTATTTGATAAGAAAAGATATGACCAGGACCGGGACTCGAACCCGGGTCTCCCACCTTTCCTTGGTTGTGGGAAAGACCCGGGTTCGAATCCCGGTCCTAGTCATATCTTTTCTTTTCAAATAAAATATTAAAAAAATTATACCATACAACAACAAAATAAATTATAATAATATTTAATGACTTAAGTCAATAAGATCCAAAATAAAAGTAATGTTCAATTAACATTCTCCCCGTGTATACATTGCATATTGCGAGAACAACGAGATATAGGATCAGTGAAAGGAAGTGATATGACCGATTATTTAAAAAATCCGTGTCCTTATTTTCACTAGCCCGAGCTCAGTTGTCTCATTAGCCTTCTTTAATTGAATCTCCAAATTCACCCTTTGAACCGTGCCCTGGGCCTACTGGTACTCAAATTTCGCCAACTGTTTTGGTTCCGGCACAGTTTTTTTTATTTCCGAATTTTAAAAAAAAACTAACTTAAATTTTATAATCCGTAGCATAAGTTCTATTTTCTAAAATGTCCCGGCTTTCGGCACCAATTACGATTAGACTGAACTGTTGGATTAAAAAAAAAAAAAGGAAAAATAGGGCATAGTCACGCTCGCGCTGTATGCATAAAACTGAACTTTATTTCCCTCTCCTCGAGTATTTATAGATACATTTGTTATTAAATAGAACATAAACAAAACTAATCTGAAGAGTTAATCATAGTCATTATATTTTCAGTCTTAAATATTGATCGGTTAAACTTGTAGCTTGTAATGAACTATAGCTCTTTGTTCATAATAATCGAGTTTAATTAGTTTATGATCTAACGAATTAGTCATAGTCAAAATTTTAACTGACAACGGTTTGTTTATAATTTACTATGGGCAAAAGTAAATCAATTTGAAGTAGTTTAATTATTTGGATTTGAGTTGTGTTCTACTTCAATTTAGGCGGATTAAAAAAAAGTTTTTTGGATTTTTATGAAGATTGTTAATAACCAAGGAAAAGAGCTAAACATTTCATATTATCTCCATAATGTCTAATGAATCTGTTAAGACTGTAAGTTACAACATTTATATATATTTAGTATTTGTTCTTATCATAAAAAGGTTACAGTTCAAACAATTCATTAAACATGCTAATAAGCTTTATTTGACTCGCTGACTGAAAATTTTATTTTGCAATACTTGTCCTGCCTGGTTCTTAGTTCTTATGTACAGAAGGTTTTTTCCATAATATTTACTTGTTGATAGTGTGGTTAGTTTCAGTGGCTGCATTGTGAGTTTTGTCTACTTTGTAATGTAACAATTTTCAATTCTTCTACTGGACCTTAGTATTTTGTAATAATGACTGAACTTTATGAAATTTAAAATATTTTAGTTTTTCAACAAGAACAACAGTATTGTTGAACAACTTATATGTTAGATCTGATTACTGTTTTATGTATTTAATGTTGCCTATTGCATAATTATTGTTTAGTGCATTTATAGCTGTCTTGAATCAGAAAAGATTAGATATATAAGTATAATATACTTAATCTGTAGATTTAATTGTAGTTACGATACCTCACATTAGTAGTTATAATACCTTCTAAACTATCTTCTGGAATTTTATACCATTTCATTTTATTTCACATACCACTTCTTTAACAAATTTATTTTTTTCTTCTTTGGTTTAGTTTAACAAACCCTGGTTGGTATTTGTTTATCAGTCTGGGTAGAGTATTTGTCAGTCTGAGTCATGGCTTAATAATGACAGTTGTTTACATCACATTCTTTTCTGTTCTTTAGTATAAAAAAGTAACAGTAGGGTTTCATTGAAAATAATTGAATATGAGTTTTTTTTTTAATTATTTTCCAAACTTGATAAAGTATAGTAAATATTCTGAATTCTAACAATCTTACTCAATGGTTATAAACATATTTATTCCATATTGTTATTGTTTATTTGCTAAAACGAAACAATAGGATAAATAAGAGTTGTATTAAATGGTCAAATTGAAATTTGAATAAAAATTATATGTTGCCACGACATGTCTGCTTCTTTATGTCATGTTTCAAATCTTAATTACTGTGATGGGGCTACTCATATTATATCTATTATTGTATACTATAATTACTTTTTTTTTAATTCCACATTGTAACAAAAATATAAAATCTAATATTTTCAAATTTATTTTTTACTATTTTCTTTGTTGTAAAAAACCAAAACAACTACAATATTTTGAAATAAAAGCCTGACTTTTTCCCACAAATAATGAGAGACATAAAACAGCCCATAAGTTTTTCTCTCTCTTGCCACAAACAAGCATTTCTGTGTCGTCCCCTTTGGGTTTAATTAATTGTTTATAAAATTAATAAATGATTAAGATGCCCAAAATAAAGTAAATAATAAAATATAAGATTGGTGCTCATAATCCAGTTGATTGTTTCACATATTTAAATGTTGTATTCAGCTGTTTTTACATTTGTGATTTATTTTTTAGTTTGGTCTTGAGACTCCCAATTATGTTGGCTTCGCAAATTTGCCTAACCAAGTTCATCGGAAATCTGTTAAAAAAGGATTTGAATTTACTTTAATGGTTGTTGGAGAGTCTGGACTAGGTAAATCCACACTGGTAAATAGTCTTTTCTTGACTGATCTGTACCCAGACAGGAAGATTCCTGATGTTGTTGGTAAGTATTTATGTGTTTGATGGTGGATCTGGATAATTGTTTTAGAATGCTTATGTATAATACATAGAATATGTTCGAGGGAGGGAGAGAGGAAGATTTTAAAATACATTTTTTTCTTCTCATTTGGCCTAATAAGAACCACGTCATTTCAGCTTTCTTTTCTTTTTGATATTCACCCAGTACTCCCTCATTAAAATACATTAATTTAATTTGTAACCTCGTGGTGTATTCATAAAGGATAAACGTATAAACAACAACTCTATATCATTAATAATATTATGTATTTTTATTCTTTGTTGATTTTCCACTTGATTCAAAACAATATACAGAAAAATCCTCAAATTCTCAATTTACAAATCAATGTGTTCTCAACCTTTACTGAGTGCACAATCACTTTACATTAAACTTACAACTTACGTTGCCTTCTCTATTGCCTCCACAGTGTTCCCCCCAACAATAGCGTCCATGAACTTAACGGTTGGCTTGATAAGCCTACCATATCTGCTCATCGCAGGAGTTGGCCTCATCACTGGGTCCTCTTTCTCTTCTTGTGTGGATGAAGTTTTCTTCAACTCCTGTGTTGATTCATTCTCTTCGGCTGATACTGTAATTTCCCTGTTGGGCAGCTTTAATGTGCACAGTTCCTCAGTTCTCTTTATAACTGGATAAGGTCCTGAATATGGAGTAGCGAGTGACTTCTTTATCTTGTCTTCACGCAGGAAGACATGGCTACATTTAGATAATTCCTGTGGTACAAAGAAATTTCCGTGGCACATCTTTCTATGAGGGTGCAAGTATAGCAAAAGCTTCCTTTAACTCTATGAGAAGACCCTCCTTACTGGAATTTATCTTGGATGGTATAAAGAATTCCCCTGGGAGGCATATGGTTTGGCCGTATACTGCCTCAGACACACTATAGTCTGTATCTTCCCGAATGGTTGCTCTGAGTCCTTGTTGTATCCGTAGGTAAACACTTAGACCAAGATTCATCATTTAGGTGAGCCATTAAAGCAGACTTGAGTGAACGGTGCCATCTCTTCACCATACCATTGGCCTGAGGGTGGTATGAAGTCGTCCTTATCCTCTCAATTCCTAAAATATTGGTTAGTTAGTTTTATAATCAGCTCACTCTCAAATTGGCGTCCTTGATGTGTTGTGAGTTTCTAGGTACACCAAACCTACAGATCCATCCTTCATAAAAAGCAGTGGCTACCATTTCTGCTGTTTTATCCTCTACTGGTATTGCCTCTGGCCATCTGTATAGCGATCAACCATAGTCACAATATATCGCATATTTCTGGAAGGAGGAAATGGTCCTACTATATCTAAGTGGATATGTTCAAAACGCCCTGTTTTTGGAAATTTTCCAAAAGGTGTTATGGTGTGTCTTATTACCTTAGACTTTTGACATTGTAGACAGCATCTGGCCCATTCATTAACATCTTTATTCATGTTAGGCCAAAAGTATTTTTGCGATATCATCTTTCGAGATGCTCTCTTTCCTGGATGGCTTAGCCTATGTAGAGAATCAAAAATATCTATCCGCTTAGGTCCTGGAACGTAGATGCGAGCGTGCTTCGTTGAATTCTCGCACCATATTGGTTGTTTGCACCCTGGGATATTAAGAAGTTCCAGGTTGAAGGAGTTCCTCTTCAACTTTTATATTTCCGGGTCTTAACTTTGCTGATCAGCCAGTTGAATCCAAGCTGAGGCTTAGTTCTTCTATCCTCGATAGTGCATCCGCTACTTGATTTTCTTCTCCCTCTATGTGCTGAATATCGGTGGTAAACTAGCTTATAAAGTTAAGCCACCGTATTCTTATCGGAGAAGCTGATGTGGACTTATGATGCATTGAGTACATGATGGGTTTGTGGTCAGTTAAGATAGAGAATGATCTTCCCTCAATGACTGGTTGAAAATATTTTACCACCGAGTAAATGGATAACAGCTCCCTGTCGTATGTGGAGTAGGTTTTCTGGGGTTCCAATAATGCTCTGGAATAGAATCCGAGAGGTTCCCATCTTCCAGCTTCTTTTTGTTAAAGTATAGCTCCCATGCATTGATTTGATGCATCACAAGCAAGAGAAAGTTCTGCTGATGGCTTCGGAGAAGTGCTGCTTTCTCAAGGCTAGCTTTACAGAGTTCGAACGCCTTGTTGCTTTCTTCTGTCCAATTAATGGTTGTGCAGTCATTTTTCTTGGCTCCATGAAGATATTTGTTTAGAGGCTTCTGAAAAGCTACTGCCTGAGGGATACAAGACCTATAAAAATTTATCATGCCTAGGAAACGTCTGAGTGACAGTATGTCCTGAGGCTTAGGAAATTCCTTAATGGCTGCAACCTTTTCCCCGCTTGGTCGAATTCCTTCAGAGCTTACATGGTACCCCAAGAACTTGAGATGACTTACACCAAATTCACATTTCTCCGGGTTCAGGGTTAGACCATTAGGTTCAGAAAATTTCACACAGGTGCTCAACGTGTTCCTCTAGTGTTATCAGCATATCATCTAGGAGTATCAAAACGTTGTCCAAATCTCTGAAAAGATTATCCATAAATCTCTGAAAGGTTTGTGCAGTATTGCGAAGTCCAAAGCAAATCTTCAAAAATTCGAATAACCCAAAAGGTGTATTGATCAAAACGTTGTCCAAACCTCTGAAAAGATTATTCATAAATCTCTGGAAGGTTTGTGCAGAATTGCGAAATCAAAGGCACATTTTCAAAAATTCGAATAACCCAAAAGACTGATTTAAAGATGGTTTAATGGTTGATGGTTGCTTTTTGGATATCCTCTTTACGAATGGGAATGTGATAGTATGCACCTACTAAGTCCAGTCTTGAGAAGATGCGTTTCCCAAATAAATTATTCCTGAAATCCATAATATTTGGAACTCCATATCTATCAGGTATCGTTTGAGCATTAAGCTGTCTGTAGTCCCCGCAAGGTCTCACTCCACCATCAGGTTTGTAGACGACATGAAGTGCACTTGCCCACTGGCTATTAGATGGTCTACAGATTCCTTGTTCCACCTTTTGGTGGAATGCCTCCTTTACCAGATTATACTTTTCTGGTGGAAGTCTTCTAGCCTTTCTAAGAACTCTTAGAAGGCAAACAACTGGGAGGTGAGAAGTCTACACAGTTCTTGAGACAAATAAAGCAGTTGGCTGGCAAGAGCATTCCTTCAGGTGTTTTAAAGCCTCTATGGATGCGATCATTGCCACAAAATGTTCAGGCCATTCTTATTAGCACTGGCAATGATCGCATCCGTAGAGTCTTTAAAACACCTGAAGGAATGCTCTTGCCAGCCAACTGCTTCATTTGTCCCAAGAACCGTGTAGGCTTCTCACCTCCCAGTTGTTTGCCTTCTATGTGTTCTTGTATCCTTCTTGTCTCAGAATCAGAGTAGGCATTAACGAGTCTGGCTTTTAGATTTTCATCTGGAGCATCTCCAGGTTTCTTTACAATATCGGCTGCCTGGAGTAAGATGTCACTAGCAATTCTCGGAATGACTGAAATTTTGTTACACTGTTAGTAATGTCGGCATGTGCAAAAACCGCTTCAACCTGACAAATCCAAAGTTCCGGATACTGCTTAATAAATGATGGAATTTTATCTGAAGCTGTGAATGCTGAGTATACCTCAACTTTTGGTTCACTATTCTCATCAGTGTTTAGTGGCATCTTGTAAAAAAATTCCTATTTATATAAAAAAATAAATAAATAAAATTACTAAATCTACAAAAAATAACTAAAACAAAAAGTGAAATTCAAATCAAGAAAAAACATAACACTCAATTTACAAATCAATGTGTTCTTAACCTTTACTGAGTGCACAATCACTTTACATTAGACTTACAAGCGAAACAAATAACACAGATAAAGTAACCAATACCGAAATTAAAAAAAACTAAATACAAAAGATTAACTTACAAAATATTGCATATTTACAAATACTTGCGCAAGCTCTTAGCTAACAAACAATCTGGGCCCAACCAAGACAACATAGCATATATATATATATATATATTTTTTTTTTTTCAATTCTTTCTAACAGCTGTTAAATCGATGGTTATGGCCAAAGAGGTATAACCTCTTATGTTAGACTAAAACACTACACATAAAATATTATTCAGCTGTTGTTGCCTTCTCTATTGCCTCCACAAATTAGATTAATGAAATTTTTCGTTATAATACCTTTCTTTCTTTTGTATAGACAAGGTTAAGCAAACTGTTGGTCTTGAAGCTTCAACTGTTGAAATAGAAGAGAGAGGTGTAAAACTTCGTTTAACTGTGGTGGATACACCAGGATTTGGAGATGCAATTGATAATTCAGACAGGTAATAATCAAGCCATTTTTGATATTGAAGTAAATCAATATGCATCTTATAAGTTGTAATTATATATAGCTTTGCCTGATATTCCAATGCCACTAACTGGACATTTAGGATATTTTTAGTATAGCATTAAATTATGTGTGTACTGGGCACCATAATATAACAGGTCAGTTAACATGGTCGAAAACAGCATTCAAAGGTGATTTTACCTGACATAGTGAAAAACTAAGAAAGAGTACTGCTATATATGGGTCTGTAGTTTTTACATTCCTAATGCCTGGAATGGGCAGTATCGTCCAGCTAGTGGCTAGTTTCTTTCTTTTAGAATATTCCTAAAATAATATAGTATACTTTTTCTAATGAGTTTTACTCTAATTGCTATAGAGGGTTTTTAATGCATATTTCCTTATAGTTTTAAGGCCATAATTCAGTACATTGATGACCAGTTTGAGAGATTTTTACGAGATGAGAGTGGATTGAATAGAAGGAACATAATGGATAATAGGGTCCATTGCTGCTTTTATTTCATATCACCTTTTGGGCATGGGTAAAACAAAATAAATTTAAAAGGAATATATTAAGTTTTATTCATTTATACATGTTTCTTATTATTTTTTATTATTTTCAGATTAAAGCCTCTTGATGTAGAGTTAATGAAGCAATTACATAATAAAGTTAATATTGTTCCTGTTATAGCTAAAGCAGACTGTCTTACAAAAAAAGAAATTCTTAGATTAAAAAAAAGAGTAAGTTCCCATTAAAATATTTGACTGTTTTTAACTTTAATCTTTAGCCCTTCATTTTATAGTAGTTCATTTATTGCAATCCCATTATACTGTTCTGTGGCCAGCCTATTGTAGTCTGGCTACTTAAAATAATTGTACTGTAACAATATCTTGACAAATATTCTTGAGGACATTATTGTGGCGTGGGTGTATTGATACACTTGGCATACACATTGTTTACCTGTAATCCTATTCATGCTAGCCAATAATGCTGAAATTACCTTTTTCAAAATCTTACTCTTAAAGTCTTAATCACAGACATATTCAAGAATTCACTATAAATGCTTGATAGGGAGGCTCATATAGATATGTCTTACCTTCAATATTGACTCTTTAAAAAAAATTCTGCTGTTCTCACAAAAAAACGGTTTCTAATGGATAAAATTTAAGGAGGTATGTTTATTTAGCTTAGGTATTCTGATCAGGCAGAGTGTCTACCTCCTAAAACTCTTGAAAAGTTCTTCATCCAGAATAACTTCCATGGGAGGGTACAGATGCTCTAAGCAGCCTCTTATATCCCCTGACATGTTTTTCTTTTGAGTCTCCTTTCCTGGGAAGATTGTGAATGTTTTTGTTATTTGTCTACAATGTAGAGATGGTGAAGTGTGTTTTATTAGCGTACTTTATATTTATCTGTGCATTGTTCCCCAGCCTCGATAGCCAGAGACTGACTGTGGTACCAAGAAAGGATGACCAATCCTCTCTATGCTGTATTTTATTTGCCACTATGTGATACACCCTTTTTAAAGTGTTTAATTGATCTCTCAAATACACTTAGATAAACAGAAGATATATTTTTGAATAAGGCTTATTAGATAGGTAAAGTCATTTTTAGAGGAATGGAAATACTTTCTTCATGCAAATCATCTAAATGTCATTAATTTATATACAGATTAATTAAATTAATATATTAGGTTGGTGCATAGGAAATGTTGGATTTTTAACTGAAAAATAAAACTTTATATCTTATTTCAAAACCTGTTTATTTAATCGAAATATTTGCAATTAGCTTCAATAAACTTTTCCAAATGAGATTTTAATGCATAAATCCCTGGCTTAAAGAAATTTTGATCTTAAAACTCTGATATAGAATCTTTCAAGTTGTCTTCATTTTTATCATAATAATAACTATAGTAATAAATGTTTAGAAAATGAAAATTGGTATGCAAAAGTCTGATGAATAAGCTGGGTGTTGTAACATTTTTATATGATGTATGAGGCCAAGCATTATCTTGAAGAAGTACTGGGCAATGGCTCTCTGTAATTGTCGTTTCTCATTTGGTATTATCTTGTCCATTTTTTTTTAACTCAGGTGTCGCTATATTGTTAAATGGTCAGCTTATATTTTGGTAGTAAGTTCTTTTCTGGATACTTTTAAATTTTTTTCCATATACAGTGAAAATTATACACTCTCTTGAAAGAAGAAAAAAAATGAAAAATTTTAATGGTTACAAGAAACTCTTCAACTCATTTATATCAATTTAAATAACTATAAAACAAAAAATGAATAAATAATTTCACCTCACAGTCAAAATGATACACCTCATTTATTAACTTTTCACAAATATTAATTTATAAACTTTTTATTTAGTTCAATACTTTGTAGGTTGTACTTTGTTTTTTTTTTGTTGACGATCCAAGTCTCTTCCCTATTTTTTAAAATTTTTCTTGGACTTATAACTTTTCTCGCAATTGATTTTCCTTTTTGATCTCTCCACTGTATGCTGGACAGTTTAACTACTTTTTTTAAAATTTCGACTACTTGACCATTTTGTGTTTTTCCATTATTGGTAAAAGTTTAAATATTTGGTAAATTTTGTGGAATTGACTTTGAAAACTGCCTAACATTTTCGACATAAGAGTTTGACTAAAGGAAAATAGTTTAAGGTAAACAATTACTAATATAGGATTGTTGGATTAAAGAAGAAATATCAGAAGAATGGTATGAAGCAATTTTATGTCCAATATATAAGAAAGGAAGTAGACTGGAGTGTAAAATCTACCGAGAAATAGCTCACCTGAATACTGCTTACAAACTGATGTCTGTTGCCATATGCAGAGGACTAATGTAGCAAGGAGGAAACATACTGGGCGATATTCAAAGTGGCTTCAGACCAGGGAGTGTCCAGAATAGACCATATCTTTTCACTTAGGCAAATTCTGAAGAAGATTTATGAATATAACACTGATCTGCATAATTTATTTATAGATTTAAAAATAGCATACAACAGCGTTGACAGGGGAAGAAAGTTTGCAGCCATGGGAATACTAGGAGTCCCAGCTGCACTGATACGACTCACTAGGATAACTCAATCAAGCATCACATGCTGGGTCAAATTTCAGAGATGTCTCTCGGAACAATTCAAAGTACAAAGGGGGCTCAGACAAGAAGACCCTCTCTCCCCAGTTCTGTTTAACTTAGTCCTAGAGCAGGCCAGCAGGAGCATAAAAATAAATCCTGGAGACACCATATATAAGAGGCTAATACAGATCATGGCATATGCAGAAGATGTGGTTATATCAGCAAGAATGATCAATGCATTGGCCGGAGCCTTAGAAGAATTGGGTATAACAGCAAGAGAAATGAGCCTCAGCCTGAACTTATAAAGTAAATACTTGATGACATCAAGAAATGAAATGGTACTGGTGGAGGTAATGAAAATTCCCCAACAACGACGGATTCAAGTATTTATGAGGGATTATCACAAGTGACAACAATTCTAGGACAGATCTACATGCAAGATTTGATGTGGAAATTAAATGTTTTAATGCCCGGCATAAAACCCATAGGTCGAAGTGCTTATCCAGTAAAGAAAAAGTAAGTCTATACAAGACAGTCATCAGACTAACGGTAACCTATGGGCACTCCCACATCAAGCAGAGAGCAAGGTCAGTAGATGGTAACGAAAGATATTTGACCCTATACTGGAGAATATACAATGGCGTATAATGAAAAATATAGAACTTCAGAAGAAAATCTAAAAGAAACCTGCCTTTATCAATATAATAAATTAGGGAACACTGAGGTGGATGGGCATGTGGAAAGCATGGAGCCAAGTAGACTCCCCAAGAAAATGCTCTATAAAAGACCAGGAATATAGAGGAAACGAGGAACTATGGTGGATCGATAGTGTAGAGCAAGAACTGAAAACCATGAGAGTAAGAGGGTAGAGAGAGAAGGGCCGAGAGGTATGGATGAAGCTCATCTAGGAGGCCTAGGTCCTGCAAGGACTGTTGCACCAAGTAGTTAGTTAGTTACACATATATTGGGAAAAACAAAGGTGTATCGTTTTCAGTGTGAGATTGGTAATAATATACAAATGTGTTTTGTTTTTATTATTAAATCTCTGTTTATTTTTTTATATATTTTGAAAAGAACATATTACCATGATGTTTAGTGATTACAATAAATTAATGTTTTTAATGTACTATAAGTTGAACTATTTATTTATTCAAAGATTCCTATCAGTATCCAGGTGTATCATTTTGACTGTGAGCCACTGTATGCTTTTAGCCTTTTAGTATTGATAGAGATTTTGGGTCTTCCATGCAGTTTAATTTATAATAAAAAATCATCAGACCAAAATTTTTCAAACCAACATTACACTTGTCGATCACTGACAGTGTTTTCCCCAAACGCCTGATTTATATTGCATGCTATTTTTGCAGCATTGTGAGTTTATGTTTAAAAAATTAAGTTAATGTATAAAAAATATATAATGTATACAAAATTATATGCATATGTTTGTTGAATTCATAACGGTATAAATTTCAAAGTGAATAACAAAAGAGAACACTTTTGTTAGAAGTTGCATTTATATTGCATGCTATTTTTGCAGCATTGTGAGTTTATGTTTAAAAAATTAAGTTAATGTATAAAAAATGTATAATGTATACAAAATTATATGCATATGTTTGTTGAATTCATAACGGTATAAATTTCAAAGTGAATAACAAAAGAGAACACTTTTGTTAGAAGTTGCAAAGAAGACAAACTCTTCTTTGCTGAAAAGTGATTCTGGTAATGGACAGCATGATCACAAATGAGGTTATGCCAAAGACAAAAACATAAGGAAAACAGAAAAAAAAATTCACACGCAAAGAAAAATCAGCATTTCATATGCACCAACCTAATATCTCCAATGTATTAGTTTTTATTGTACTCCAGTACATTGTTTTTAATGTTATGATTAGGCCTATTTATGAAACAGAAACCTCATATTATGCTGATGTTATACTCTAGGCTCCTAGTAGCAATGCCCCAGAAACACAGCTTGCTGTTCTAGGCTCTTAGTCATCTAAAAGACTGGATTTTATTTGTCTTAAAATATTTTTAAAAAATATGCTGTAAACCTACCTCAGAATTGAAATTAACTTTGTTCAAAATTATTTATGGCCAATCAACATTATATTAAAAAGGAGAATTCTTTTTTTAGGTTTTGGAAGAAATAGAAACTAATGGGATTAAAATTTATCCATTGCCTGATTGTGACAGTGATGAAGATGAAGAATACAAAGAACAGGTTATAAGCCTATTTATTATATGTACTTATGATAAGATCTGCAATATATTTGTTTTGCTTTTATTAATTCTACGAAAATCAATTTTGTTTATAAATTTGTATAATATTTGTATGTTTGTTTATTTAACGTCACTTTATGCTACTACGGCTTATTGGACAATGCTACAGTGGGAATTCTAAATTTTGCTTGTCCGTGTTTAATTAGGATAAGGATTTTTGACCAGTACCTAAAACCGTACAGACTCAGGACCCCTGTTTAACGTTCCTTCTAAAAGACGGCACAATCAAGGATTTTTTACTCCCTTTAAAAAATCCTAGGGCCATCTGCTGGGTTACAAACTCATGATCTTAGGCTTAGTAGGTTGTTATGCTCACCACTAGACCACAGGTCGACCCTTATAGTCTCTGTACATTATTTTGACTGGCAGAAATGTATCAAATACTTGGAGTGGAAACTTCCTTACATACAATTTTTTATTCCTTAACCAGTTTCTAAATTTCTCGGTGCTATCACTTTATATGCTTTTATCCAATGTAGTTATCTAGATTTTATTGAAGTGCACTGTTTTTTCCCCATGTTAATTTGGATTTATATTTATTGTTCTAAATTAGTATCTTTACACAAATTTAAAAAAAAATATTATCTTTATTTGTTATCCATTTATAAACACATTTGCTATTTAAATACCTTATGAACTGTCATGCAGTTTATGTTATTTACATATTTATGAATCTTTAATAAGGCTCATCACCTTGTATGGTATGTTAAACGCTTCTGAGGACATCCTCTTGTTCTCTCATCCAACTGAGTGAACTTCATGGCTACTGTGTATCCCATTATACCCTTGCTTTTATGAAATATTCTATTTTCCTCTTTTGATTTATCTCTTAATAAGTTATTCTCTTGGTTTAATATCTTATCTGCCTCCTATTCTAATGCTTCTAATCTTTGAGTCTTCATTTTGCTCTTGGTCTTTCACCTTGAATAGAGATTGATAGGAATGTTTCAATCTGATCCTATCAGTATCAAAGTATCATATAATGTGCCACTGTAGCTGGTGCATGTACTTCAACCAGTTACATTGGTCTCAGTCGCAGTCAGTTCATTTGACATTCTAGAGTAAGAGAGTCTGTACTGATGTACCAGTATAGGTATTAGAAGTAGTTTAATCAAGGTATCAAGTAGTTTGATCAAGCAACTAACCCTGATGACAATTAGGGTTGTTCGGTAAGGTGCTTTAACTGCACGGTTTCTTACGCCATTTTCTTATTTATATATATGTACATACACACGTACTTGTTAAAGATTAAATTGTAAAATAAGAATATGGTAGTATTTCTCTAATAAAGTTATAAATATACACATAGAGATAACCTGAATAAAGTGAAGTAAAAGCTTAAATTATTTAAATTGTTATATATTAATTATAAATAATAAATATGAATTTAATATTCTGAAGCCATTTTCTTTGAAGAGATATTCGTAGTACCCATTTTTAAATGTGACTAACTTGCATTGTAGTGGTTATATTATAATGTTTTCAGTAGATTGGATTCCTTCAGGAACTTGAGCAGTCTATTTAGTGATTGTTTAAGAGATTGTATTTCAACATGAGTTTACTGTAGTCTGGACATTCTTCTATAATGTGTTTTATTGTGATGTGTGTCTGGCATCTATTGCATATAGGTTGTGGGTCTTTTGTAATCAGATAAATTATGAGTCAGTTATGAGTGGCCAATTCTTAATCTTGTAAGTGCAGTTTCTTCTCTTCGCGTTGATCTCACTGAGGTCTTCCAGTTGTTTGTATTTGTCTTCATTTATTTTAATTTGTTATTGTCTACATTGTCCCACATACTTTGCCATGCAGCTTTGTTATCCTTGTACAACCATTTTTTGATATCAGTTTTGATGTAAATGGGGACAATGTCTTGATTACTGAGTGCGGCTTCTTTTGCAAGTTTATCAGCTGTTTCATCGTATTTTATGCCAACATGTGATGGTGTCCATAGGAATTCAACATCTTTTTTTAATGATTTCAGCATAGTTAGGTATTCATGAATTTTTGTGACTAATGGGTGATCGCTATATAATTCTAATAGACTTTGGAGCGCAGATAATGAGTCGCTGCAAACTATGTACTTGTCTCCTTTTTTCATTATATTGTGGAGGGCATATGTTATGGCAGCTAGTCCTGCTGTGAATATACTGCAATGAGGTGGTAATTTGTATTTGAATACTTCTTCAGGTGAGACAACAGCCGACCCAATGTTGTCATTCATTTTGGAGCCGTCCGGTTAGATGAATGTTGCATTCCTATTTTTATTTAGTATTTCTAAGAATTTATTATTTATTAAATACGGTGGTGTGGTTTTCTTCCTGAATTTATGTAATGTCATGTTATTATACGGAATCGCGTATGTCCATTATGGGGTAAAGGTATCTTGGCTTTGTATAATTTTTTGTTCTATTTCTTCTATAGCTTTTCTGTATCTTATAGCTAGAGGGGCTGGCTTTCTTGGATTATTGCAGTAAATTCGTTGATATTTCGGTCTAAATGTGTATTTAAATGCTGGATTTGTTGGCCGTGTTGCTATGGCTGTTAAATAGTTCGTTGCTAGTTGATGTCTTCGGAAGGTGAGGGGTGGCATATTGGATTCAGCGCATAAGCTAATAATCGGGCTCGTCCTGAATGCTCCCATTGCTATCCTTATTCCACTATAGTGCATAGTGTCAAGCTGTGTTAGTAGGTTGAATCTGGCAGAGGCATATATCTGTGGCACCTGTGCATAGTGGGCTAAGTCGAATTTTGTGAATTTCAAGCAATCTACTTAGAATCGTAATTTTTCTGAACTTATTTTAAGTTCAAGATTGGAGTATCAGCCCACTATTCACAAAGGAATATCCTTCATTGCAATGGACGGAACACTTAGCATGTTAGACACAAGGAAAGAGAAAAAAATTACGATTCTAAGTAGATAGTTTGAAATTCACAAAATTCGACTTAGCCCACTATGCACAGGTGCCACAGATATATGGCTAGCATAATCTAATTTCGATCTTATTAGGCATTGGTATATTTGGAGTAGCCTCGATCTGTCCGCTCCCCAGCTAGTGCCTGCTAACACTTTCATAATATTTAGGCGTTGTAGGCAGCTATCCTTTAGGTTCATGATGTGATGTTTCCATGTGAGCCTTGAATCAACCATTAATCCTAAGAAGGTGCAGTGGTCATGAAAACTTAACTCTTTATTGTATAAAGTAATTTTCGGAGGAGTGCTTGGTTGTTTTTTCCGGGAGAATAGAATGCATTTTGTCTTTTCTGTTGAGTAGGTGAGACCGATATCTTGTGACCAGATTTGTAGTTCGTTTTAGATTGACTGTATGGTAGCTTTTGTTCTGTTGGTTTCTGCATATTGAATGAGGATGGCAAGGTCATCGACAAAAAGCCTTGGTTTGAGGGATCGATGAGTGAGTGCACCTTGTATTGAATTAATGGCAATTGAAAACAGTGTTCCGCTAAGTACACTACCTTGTGGAATTCCATTCTCTACAAGTGTTTTTTTGGAGAGATAATCTGCAATTCGCACTTTTATAAATCTTTTATTCATGAAATTCTGGATGAAGCTTGGTAAGGCTCCTCTGAACCCCCAGTCATATAATTGTTTTAATATGGATGGTAGCCAGACAGTATCAAAGGCTTTTTCAATATAAAAGAAAATACCTATGCATTCGCGTTTGTTGATGAAGGTGTGTCTCGGCTTCTAGCGATACAAAATGTTTTATACTCGACCTTTCTTTGTCCGCATTGAAAGTCCGTCAGTAGCATGTTCTTCTCAAGGTACCATAGCAGGCGCTTTTTTATAATTTTTTCTATTAGCTTGCATAAGCTACTTTTTAGAGATATAGGGTGGTAATTTTTTCATCTAATTTGTTTTTCCCCGATTTTAAGATTGGTATGACTATAGATTCTTGCCATTTTTCTGGGAATTCACTTTCCAATCATATTTTGTTGTAAAATTTGAGTAGGTATTTTCTTTGGTCTTTTGGGATATTTTTGATCATGGAATTATGGATGTTGTCTGGACCGACGGCAGACATTCTTAGGGAAGATATAGCCGTGTCGAGTTCCCATTCAGTTATTGGTACGTTATATGTGTTATAGTTATTATTAGTATTTATTTCAAAATGGGTTGGCTGTTGTTTGCTGATTCTTTGTCGAAACTGTAGGTTATAATTCATTGAGGATGATATTTCTGCGTAATGTTGTGCAAATATTTCGGCTAATACTGTAGGGTTATATATGATATTCCCTTCTATTTCAAGGGTCGGTTGTTCGTTTGAGAATTTCCCTCTGATGGCATTAATCTTCCTCCATACTGTGCAAATTGGTGTCTTGGTTACAAAATTGTTCCATGATTGTTTTTTCTTGTTTCTGATTAGGTTTCGTGACTGGGCTTTCAATTTTTTAAAGTTCACAAAATTTTCTGTGGACGGAGACTTTCGGAATTTATTTAAAGCACGGTTTCTTTTTTTAATGATCTCTTTGCAATCATTGTCAAACCAGGGTGGTTTTGGATTAGAGGAAGATGGATTTGATTTTGTGATTGAGGCTTGTGCTGCTTCTATTATTTGTTGAATGCTGTAGCCATTGATCTGATTGATATTTCCACTACCATGGTTTAGATTTATTTTGCTTTGAAAGAGGTCCCATTGAGCTTTGTTGGCATTCCATTGCCACTGTCTTTTTCCGTTGTTGTGTCTTCCAATTATTTTCGACAGGATTGGGAAGTGGTCGGAATTGTGAGGGTCATTTATTACCTTCCATTCGAGTAAACTGAATAAGTTTGGAGAACACATGGTTATATCTATTGCTGTAAGCGATCCAGTTTTAGGGCATAGGTGTGTCATCGTTCCCATGTTAAGCAACAAGTCAAAATTATCCTGGATTCGTTTTATTATGTTTCCTCATGAGTTATTAATTCTGTTTCCCCAACTTTTGTGAGATGCGTTTATATCTCCAAGGATAATAAAAGGTTGAGGGAGCTTATTGATGAGTTGTATTAATTCATATTCATTAATAGGTTCGGTGGGTGGTAAATAAATGTTGCAAATATGTATTTTTATATTCGCATTAATTGTTGTGGTAATTGCTTAAATGGGAGTGCCTATATTTATTTTCTTTGCGACTAGTTTGTTGTGTATTGACGTTAAGACTCTGCCACAGGCCTGGTTATTAGTTATTTTATCTGTTCTGAATATTTGGTAATTTTTAATTTTAAATTTACTATGTGGTTTTAGATGCGTTTCTTGGAGGCAAACTATCTCAGGTTGATGTTCTGTTATGAGTAGCTTCAATTCTTCATATTGTGGGGTTGTGCCTTATGGTTCCATTGGATAATACTTTTGTGGTTATTAATGTGATTTGGAGAAGATAGATGTAAACATTATACATGCACCCACACAAGCAGACAAATACTCACATATATAAAGATAAAATATAATAAATAGATTAAAAATAGAGAAATAATAAAAATAAATGAAGAATACACAAAAAAATATATAAATAAATAAAGATGAAAAATTAATAAAACCAAAGCAAACATATATGCATGCCCACACATACACATATATATGCACATACCCTAACATATACGGTAGTTGTATATTCATACGAACCCAACCATATCCATACTCATACACTCATAAACATCCACACACACACGCATTTACATGTGACATACACAGATATGCCAGAGATGTAAATATATTCTCTGATTTTCTGACTAATGAAATAGTAAAGAAATGTAGGTACAGATATAAGCCTGTATTCATATGAAATATGTGAAATTATATTCATAGAGTATTGGTAGATCTGCATGAGTACGCAGTACATAGTATCGTATGTGGGCATTTTCATAAATACAGGGATATATATAATCGCTATGAGGAAGAGTAATAATAATAAGTATTGGCTATTGTTTACAGAGGTGATATTAAATAGTTTATTTATGCTGAACATCACAAACAGAGCATGGATAAAAACGGTTGGGGTAAATAGGGCCAGTATTCTATAAGATATAGTTTTTTTAGTCGGATTACTATTATTGGTGATATTAAATTTATTATGGCTGTTTACGCTCTAATATAAACGATAATTATTATTTAGGCAAATACTTACAGATAAATTAGGGTATAGGTTGTAGTTGTTAATTTTTATTTTGTTATACATAATGTTATCCAGAAGTTTCGCATGTATCATTATTTTTTTCTATCTTTGCGGCTGACCTGTTTTTTATTATTTACTATGGTAAATTCTCCGTCTGGGTCAACTTCTGAACTTTGGGCATGCATTAGCTCAGGTTCTATTGATAAGGAGGTAGGGTCATCTCCAGGCTGGGAAGCGGCGCATTTGCATTTGTTGGACATTGGACCAATTCTCTAATAACTAAATTTGTCCTTTATTTTGATCTTAAATTATACTTTATAATTCTTCTCAACAAAATCCATAGATAAATTAATTGTGAAATCAAATCAAATGAAAAAATCTGAATTGAAATATAAATTTTTCTAAAAAGTCTCATATTTTTAAAGCAATCCCCTGTTTGAGGTAATGCCTTAAATTAATCTTGCACCTACTGGAAAACAACTCACCCATAATAAGATATTTTAGGCAAATAAAACTTGGGATTATTTCAAACTTCTGGTATTTTTCGGTGAAAATTGGAAAATAAAACTAAAAAAATTAATTGCGTAAATCGCTTAAAATCGCCCAAAAAACTACCTTCACAGTAAATAACTAGAATGTTTGAAGTTTTTTTTCCATTAGTTGGTTTCTGCTACTAGGTGCTATTTTCCGAGAAAATGATTTTTTCTTTTCTTTTCTGGGCCTTGAGAATTAATTTAAAATAATTTCTGTTGATAATGGCGTCTACTTTACGCAAGTTTTCTTTTGTTTACCAATGTTTGTTTATACTCATTTATCCGAATAACCCTTATCAAACATAATAGTATTACCTAACAATGAATCTCAGTTTGTGTATGGTATTTGAACGACATAGGTGCCTATGGTTCCTACAACAAATCGTCAAGTTTTTCAATTTAATTATATAAGTTTTAAAGATTATGACCTGGAATTGGAAACATGGATTAATTCGTTTGGACTGGAACAAATTTCAAATACCGCAAAGTTCTGCTTACGGGAAAAATTAAGAAAGTTCAGTGGTAGCTTGTACTCTCGCTGGATTTCGTCCCACAGGAATATCAATTATTTTCTGGGGAAGCATGAAAACTGGTTGAATTTGGATTTTATTGTTCCTGAAGATGTTACCTTCATCGTCATTATCAACAGCCGCAAGTATACCATCTCGTTCTCAGTCATTCAAACAATTATCCGATTGACAAAGACGGAGACAAACGAAAAATTTTAGAAAATGTTCAGAGGATATGTTCGCTTTTGTCATGAAAAAAAAGATTCAAATCTGATGACTATTCGGTTCCTTTAATTTCGACTCTTAGACCGAAAATAATAATCATTAAACGTGATTTATTACCAGAAGCACAACCACTTATTGTTACTTAGAATATAGAAAAAACAAATCCTAATTAAAATTAAGTTGTTAATTTTCGTTTAATTGTGATCGATATTTAAATAAAACAATTTTATATAGGCACCTACATTTATTATAATTTTGATGTTTCAATTATACCTAGTATATTGACTAACAAAAGTAATTATCAATTATTATATTAATTTTGTGCAATGATTAAATTTTTTGGTTTGTT
This sequence comes from Arma custos, assembly GCA_037127475.1. NCBI lineage: Eukaryota > Metazoa > Arthropoda > Insecta > Hemiptera > Pentatomidae > Arma > Arma custos. Next base: position 93,498,198 of record CM073761.1, read on the forward strand.
ACTTTTTCCTTTGTATAACTTTATTTAATACCTATGTATCTGTCTTTCCATAGAATACTGTAGTGTACCTATTCTCGTAGTATATAGGTACAATAAATGGTCCAATGATAGATAATAAATTATCTAACATCGAAATATAAAATCGAGAATTTTTACATGTTTCCCCTAAAAGATCTGATCCTGTTTATCATATAATTAAATAGTCCATTCAAAAAGCTTTAAAACCGTACCAATAGCCTTATTCTAGGAGAACCAGAATCGGAGATATTAATGAATGTCCAGTCCTCCCTAATGCTCGTTCCACTGTGCGGCGGAAAGAGGATTGGGGTTAGCGCAGCGCTTACTAGATCTTGAAGCTCTCGATGGCGCTGGAGTATTTTCATGCGCAGTAGGTGAGGTTAAAGGGTTTAGGGAAGGAGGAACTAATGGTTCTGAGGGAGGAGGGGGTGAGAAAGTAGGGACTAGTGGGGGGAGGGGAGTAGTTACTGAAGAGGGAGTTGGCTCGTATAAATTAGTATTATTATTTTTATAGTTATTTGTGTTTTCTCCAAAATTGAAAATACTGTCTGTTTGTATTGCTATATCTTTTTTTTCAATATTATTTAGCTTTTGTTTAGTTATTTCAGAGAACGTTTTGTTGAACGGTACGGGGTTTCGTTCTTTGTAAAGTTTTTTCGATTCATTTAAAGAGACTTTATTTGTAACTTGAATGGCTTTTATTTTTTTTGCATTTTAAAGATTTGGCATGTGCGATCTAGTGCATTGTGGGGGCCATCGCAATTCATGCATTTCGCCGGTAGGCTGCATTTAATATTTTCTTCATGTTTTGCCTGTCCGCAATTAATACATTTAGCCTCTTGTTTACATAGGTTCGTAGGATGGGAAAATCCCAGACAGTTAAAGCAATGCATGGGATTAGGAATGTAATAATAATAATAATAAATTCTTTATTTATTCTGGGACAAGTCCCTTTTGAATAACAGAACTATACATTATTGTGGGCTTTAGAGCCTTAGAGTACAAAGAAAATAAAAAACAAGCAGAAAAGTCAATCCATAAAGCTGATTAAATAATAATAAATAAAAGAATAGCTTCTTATGATAATGAAAAAATGAAGATTTCACATTAAAATTAAAAATGAATAAACAAAATAAATAATATTCTATCGATAATTTTATGTATGCTCTTCGGGGAACTGGATGGAGGGATAGAAAGTAATCAAATAAGCGGGATTTGAAGGTAGGAAGGGTCTTGGAACAGCGAATGGAAGAAGGGATAGAATTCCACAGGTAACAGGACCGAATCAGGAATGATCTGTCGAAAGTAGCGGTTCGATGGGCCTCTATATACCAATCGGAAGGGTGTGAACGGGTATCACGGGAATGGATGGAGGATTTAAATTTGAGGAGCTCATATATGTATAATTTGAGGGATTGGATAACTTGATAGAGGAAGGATGCAAGGAAATACTTACGGTGACAGGAAGGATACCACCACCTCAACTCTTCATAAAATCGGGAGACAGGGGCATGTAGGTGAAATAGGTGACAGATGTAATTTAGTCTCTTCAGGGTAGAAAAAGTATGGTAAGATATATTGGCAATATGACTTTTCCACGAGAGGGATTGGTCTAAAGTGATTCCGAGGTTTTTGACTGTTATGAAAAATTTGACGGGAACATTAGTAGAGGAGCCTCTGTTGATCTTGCTATTTTCTCATTACATTTAGCAGGAGTATTCTCTATTTTAGGAGCTGTAAATTTTATTTCAACTATTATTAACATGCGACCCGCAGGAATAATTCCTGAACGAATCCCTTTATTTGTTTGATCAGTTGGAATTACCACTTTATTATTACTCTTATCATTACTCGTACTAGTAGGAGCTATTACCATATTATTAACTGATTGAAACTTTAATACATCTTTTTTTGATCCTTCTGGAGGTGTGGACCCTATCTTATATCAACGTTTATTTTGATTCTTTGGACACCCAGAAGTTTATATTCTTATTCTCCCAGGATTTGGATTAATTTCCCATATTATTAGACAAGAAAGTGGTAAAAACGAAACATTTGGTAATATTGGAATAATTTATGCAATATTAGCTATTGGAATTTTAGGGTTCATTGTATGAGCTCATCATATATTTACAGTAGGTATAGATGTAGATACACGAGCATATTTTAAAATTTTTAGTTGATTAGCTACATTACATTTATACATTATATGGAATTAAAATAAATTATTCACCATCTATATTATGAGCCTTAGGATTTGTATTCCTGTTTACAATTGGAGGATTAACAGGAGTAATTTTAGCAAATTCCTCTATTGGTATTATTTTACATGATACTTATTATGTAATAGCTCACTTCCATTATGTCTTATCTATAGGAGCAGTATTTGCAATTATAGGAAGATTTATTCAATTATTCCCTTTATTTACAGGATTAACAATAAATCCTAAATGACTGAAAATTCAGTTCATAGTTATATTCACAGGAGTTAATTTAACATTCTTCCCTCAACATTTTTTAGGATTAAGAGGAATACCCCGACGATACTCAGACTACCCTGATAGATACACTGGATGAAATATTATCTCATCAGTTGGAAGAATTATATCAATAATTAGAATTATTATATTTATTATAATTCTAGAATTACAGGATTGGGGAATGAGAAACTTTTTTCATGAGGTGATTGGAACCTATTACCATCGTCTTTGTCTTCTCCGCATTCAACCTCAACTTGTTAGTCACTGCCCATTGACTTATTCGGTTCAGATCTTCTTGTAATTTTTTTGTTGCTAATAATAGGTCGGATGGGGGAAAGGACAGGTATATTTGAAAATCATCGGCATAGATATGGTATTTGGAATGATGGATGTGTTGCCGAAGGTCATTTATATAAATTGAAAATAGAGTAGAGGACAGAGATGAGCCCTGAGGGACACCACAGGAGAGGGTGACAGTCTTGGATGGAGGTTGGCCTGGAACTACAACAAACTGTGATCGGTTTGAGAGGAAGGATTTGAACCAGTGCAAGACACTGTTGGATAAAGGAAGATTTTGAAGTTTGGTAAGTAGGATGTTATGGTCAATTGGGTCAAATGCTTTAGAGAAGTCTAGAAGGATAAGGATAGTTAGTTTTTGGTGTTCAATGGAAGTCAGGAGATCATGGATTATTTTCAGGAGAGCGGATTGAGTTGAATGTCCAGACCGAAAGCCAGATTGGAGAGTATTAATGAGGGAACGTTTTTCTAGGAAGTTTGAAAGTTGGTTCTGTACTAGGCGTTCTAGCGGTTTTGAAAGGTTAGATAGAAGGGTTCAAAATTTTGTTTAATGGTCAGACTAGGGCCGTTTTCCAAGAAGAAGGGAATGTGGAATTTTGCTAGAAGTTATAGATGTGATAGAGTATGGGTATAAGGGTGGGAAGACAGGATTTTACTAGTTTTACTGGAATGTTATCAGGACCATAATATTGGTGTCGGCCGCAGTAGGACGGCGTAGGGTTCGGGTTCGCAGAGGAGCGTGATTGTCTAATAAGGTTTGTAGGTTTGAGGTGAGGGTAGAGATCATAGGGTCTATGGAGTTGTAGGAGTAAATAATGTTCCAATGGACAGGATCTAGGTCAGGTTGAAGCGATTCACAGGAGAGAAGGTCCAAATTTCGATATGATCTTAACTTAAGAACTTGACAGGTAAGTCATACGGAATCTGGATGAGGTCGTGGGATGAAAGGAAGGGCACAGGATGCTGGGAAGAGGAAAGGATTTTCTTAGAAGAATCAGTGATGAAGATTAAGGGGAAAAGTTTATCATTGGATTCGCGGAGCATGTTAATATGAAAATTGCCGGAGATAATGACGTTGCAGTGGTGGAAACAAGTTGGACAAGGGAGGATTCAAAGAGATTATCGAATGGAACATGAGAAGGTCGGTATACAATGGCATATAAAAGAGGAGAGGAGTCAGTTGAGATCTGTACAAACATGTACTGAAGGTGAGGAGAATCAGGGGAAGGAGATCGCAAAAGGATTTTGGACTTAAGGCTGTCATGGATATATAGGCCGACTCCACATCCCACTCGATCAGATCCATCATGGCGCAGGAATGAGTAATTGGTGAGGGAAACTTGAGAGGAAGTGATATAGGGTTTTAACCAGGTTTCAGAAACAGCTACTATTTGATAGAAATTGTCAAGAAAGTATTGTTTGAATTCATCATAATGGGCCAGAAGGGATTGTGCATTAACCTGATGGGTATTTAGGATGTTAGTCATAACTCCAGGTAAAGAGAATGGAATTATAGGGAAAAGGATCTATGTTGACGAATGAGATACAACTTTTTATGACATATACAATTTATAAGTGTATTATAATATAATAATAATATACTAATTGAAAATAAAAATCAATTATGGAGTCTCTTATAATTTTAACAAAATTAAAAAATAAATCACGGAGGAATATTATATAACAAGTGAAGAATAAGCATAGATACCATGGTTCGTAACACAGATAAATTAAAATTAAATAATTACCCTTAGTGTAAACCTTAGGCAAAAAAGAAGTATATGAGTAAATTAAATAATTAAATTAAAAGTAAATAAAAACAGAAGATGAGTAAAAATAAAATTAAAATGTCTTTAATACAAAGTAATAAAATGTATTCCAAATCGATGTGACCAGTATAACATGTTCAGCTGAATACGTCCAGGTCGCTAGGCTTGCTTATGATGACCACTGGGTAGCCGTCTGACTGCCGGCATCTAACTTTGCCTCCACTAAACCAGACATATTTGATTTCTGCTGTTCCCTTCTTCTGTCTGGCTAACCAGTAAAGGTGCTTGTTGGCGGGCGTCATGGCTTCTTGTTTCTCATGAATCTCTTCTTCGTGAGATTCGTTTTCTCCCCAGCCGAGGTGACACGTTGAGAAGTCTCTCTTGATTCTTCTCTGTCGCACAAGTTCATCTCTTAGAGTTTGCCAGAAGAATCGTGCAATTATAGGACCTGGCGTTCCCTCTTGTTTTGGCCTGAGTCGTACTGCGTGGTCATCTTAACTCCCAGACCTGCGCCGACGCTTAAAATAGTGCCAATCAGGATCTCTCCTTGCTTCTCCGGGATGCCTCTCATCTCAACAGTTCTTCCTAGCTGGGCCTGTTCTGCATGATTTAAATGACTCTCTAAGTCGCTGCCTTTAGCTTTCAGAGTGCTATTTTCTATTGATAATTTTTCAACCTGACGCTTTTGTTCTTCCAGGAGAATTTATTTTTATTATTATTATTTTTAATAGTCTCTCCAAATTTTCAAAGGAAATTTTCGACTGCTTCTGAAGTGTTTCTTTTATTTCCTTCAGTTCATCTATCCCTTGAATCTTGGCCTTCATTTCCTTTACCTCCTCTGTGAGCCCTCAGTAGCTCAATCATTGTATTGGACTCGGACGGTATCCGCGATACTAATTCGCAATCTGAGCAGGTCCATTTTTTATTTAATTCTTTTATGCTGTCAGCATCCATTATATCTATTTTTACACATTTAACATGAAATAAATGTTGGCAGGTAACACATATTAATCTTGGTTTCTCATCTCTGCCAGCTGACTTGTTACATATCTTGCAGTTAGCCAGTTTAATTAAAATATACTTTAATTGCTTTAAGATGAAAATATAAAGCGATATCGTAACAATACAATAACAATAGTAATAAATTATGATACCTGTTTGTTTATGCGGCGACTGGTAGAATTAGGCTTAGTAAACAACTGTCCCTAATACTTTACCACGGCTCTGGCTAATGCTATCGTAATACGAAATTGTTTACAATAGTTAACAATTTCAACTTTACACGTTAACACAATAAAAACGATAGTCTACAAAATACGAAAAACAATTCTTGAATGTAATAACCAAAAAGAACTGAAGAACTAGAAGGATAAAGTACACAGTTAAGCTCTTAACAGTACGAGAGAGACTCTAAGACTGATGTATTGTTGGACTTTAACTTTCAAAAATCCTATGTCCATATTATCCGGATTAGTAGGAGTCGGAAACGTAACCACGTAAGAGTTCGTTAAAATTTTGTTACCATTCTTTTTAATTTTTATTTGCATTATATCTTTAATTAGAGATGATAATTCTTTTTTAATTTCATTGATCTCAAGAAATTGGAGTTCATAGCAACGAATAACTCCCTTGCTGTAGTTCAGGGTGTTGTGGGGTGTTACTCTAATGGGGAATTGATCACCAAAAGTTTCGCATTTTAGTAACTTTTCGGACTGCTTACCATTAGCAGTTTCTATAAGTAAAGAGCCATCTCTCAACTTTTTTACATTTTTTAATTCACCAACATAACGTGATAGAAATTTATTAATTAGAAATGGTGAAAACTTTTTGAAGTATTTATCATCGGTTCTCTGAATTATTAGAAATGATGGGCTGATTTGGATCGGTGTTGTGTCATTTTTTACTGTTAACGGTTTAAGACGGACATGAGGCCGTTTTCTTTTAGCTTTGGGGCTACTGAGATCTATTGGATCTCCCATGGAAGCCTAATAAACTATCAGGTATAATTCGACTACAGGGAAAAATAAGAAAAAAAAAATCCTTTTTAAAAAAAAAAATTATATATTATAACAATAATAGGAAAACAAAAGAGAGAAAAAAGAATACTTATACAGCTATATTAAAAAGTTAATATAAAAGAAAGAAATAGTTATAGTTCTTATCTGGCGGAGCTAGCCGGGGAGCGTCTTCTCTCTTCTAATACCAAACACAGACTCCTTCCTGATGAAAATTATACATGATCTCTTTAACTTTAATTTGTTAAAATTTAACGAATTTAAGTTAAAGATGAGGCAAGATTAATGAGACAATTTTTTTTTTTTATCGTATAATTCTACTTACATAAGTAATTTATTTTATTTATTATTTTCATTTTTAAATAACTAAAGGATCATCTGTCTCTAATGCTATAGGTAAGACAACTAAAAGAAGCTGTCCCTTTTGCAGTTTGTGGGTCAAACACTTTCCTTGAAGCAAGAGGAAGAAAAGTGAGAGGAAGATTATATCCATGGGGTGTTGTTGAAGTTGAAAACCCTGAGCATTGTGATTTTATTAAGTTAAGAACTATGCTCATGTAAGTAATGCAATTACATTAATATAATTATTGTAATAAATTGTGTTAAGCTTGACATACATGCACTAAAGTCTCAATTATTCTAAATTGTAATGTAGAGATTAATAAAATAAAGAGTGGTGCAGTTGTATAATTCACTTAGTGCCTAAGAATAGTTTCTTTTGTTTTTTTTATGGATTTTTACTGCATTTAAAGTTTTATTTTTCTCCTCATTGCAATTTTCAAATACAATAATAAAGTAAATCATTGTATGGTTTCAAAACTTTCGTTTTTAGATTAATGAAATAAACACAATCACTTTTCAAATTTAAGAAATGCTTAGGCACCAAACAGTTGTTTTATCTCAGAAATGAGGGTTTCTTGATAGATTGATTTTTTTAATTAACTGAATGACCTTCCGTTCAACTAAGTTCTAGTAATCTGAACTTTTAGTGTTTATAACAATGCCTTATTTATAAATGTGTGTACACACACACACACACACACAAACATATATATATTTTAATTTTGAACAGAAAAGATTGTCTTGGCCGGAATTCCAAACCCGGGTCGCCCGCGTTTAAATAATTAAAAAGAACCATCAATGAAAAATATGTATATATATATATATATATATATATATATATATATATATATATATATATATATATATATATACACACACACTTTCTGTCTTATATTTAATTTATATGTAATGTAAAATGTATTTTGTTTTTAAGAATTGTTGCTGTAATCTATTAATAAACCATAAGCTATTTGTTTTGATAGATTTTACATCATACTTACTCATCTACTCTTAATGTGTTATTGCATGAAACAGCTGAGAACCCTTCCATTATAAATATATCCAATACAATAATTTGTATGCTTGTTATTAAACACCCAATATCGACAGTATAATGAAGATATCAAAATATTATTATAAAACTATATATTATTAAAGTTTATGTTAATGGTCGTATGAATAGAATATAAACTTAATATATGAATGACAACATATCAAGTAATTTGTTGAAAAAGGCATAACACCTTTCAGCAAACTTTACACGAAAGTCCATATAAAGTTTGTATGAGAGGTTTTAAAATTTATTTGTTTATTATTTTTACTAAATATGGGTATGAGATGATAAATTATGTCCATTGATATCTGAGACCTGTAGGTCACTATTCTATTTATAAGTGTAAGCTGAATCTTTTCATGAGATTTCAAAATGTTTTTGCAGAAAAATAGATATTGTTAAATAAAATATGTTAAAAATATTGAATGTATTATTAAATACTTAGCAATTAGTTATCTTTGAAATTTAGATGATTATACCTGTGCCACATTTATTACTGATGAATATGTTTTTATGTAAGGAGTTATACTATTATTTTTTGTTTGCAGAACACATATGCAGGATCTTCAAGAAGTCACACAGGATGTACATTATGAAAATTACCGTTCTGAACGATTAGCAAAAGGTGTACCTCCTCCTAAAAGGGCACTGTAAGTAAATATAATAATAATTTTTAAATATTGTAATTACCTCAGATCAACTCTAATCAATGATATGAGCAACATAAGGGAGAATCTTTAAGTTCGCTTGCTAGGATCTACCATCTTAATATTGTCATACTGACTTCTTGACATCCATGCAAAGGTTTGTCATAAATACCTGGGAATTGAATGAGTCCATTAAAATGTCATGGCTTTCGCAGCAGAGTGAAATCCTGTTATATCTATAAAGCTAAACACTTCGTGTATTTTATTGTTAGACCATAGGAGACCTTTTCCCACAAAACCCAGGTTTTGGAACCATCATTAGCACAAGGTAGATATAAATTTTTACCATGCTTTTGATTTCTAGAAGGTAAATTTGGGTTACCTGTAGTTGGTTAACTAGGCGTCTATATTAATAATTTAACTAAAATTGCAACAGTAATATTTTCTAAATCGAGTGATACATACCTTGCTTCTTATTAGAAATATATAATCATATGCAAATTTAATCAATAATATCCCTAAATCATAAAAATGTATAGATTCAATATTTTTGCAACAATTGGCAATATTTTTTCAGTAACAGTTGACGCACTGACATGGAGTTGACAGAAAGTAAAAAAAAAATATTAGACTTTCAGTCGGGTGGCATTGAACAGCAGAAAAAGAATCCTATAAAAACTTTTAATGAAAAATAAAAGAATGATAATATTTATTAAAGAAATAAAGTAACTTAGAACTTTGTTACTCCATAATGAGAACAGCATTTATGTCAATGTAAGATAGAACTATTAATGAAAGTAATTTCTTATAATTGTCGATCAAATCCTGGCAAGCACTTATATATGGACTTCAGGGTATCTATCTTATTTTCTGAAGGTCAGCTATTACATCATCAATTTTGTTAATCAGAGGTATTCCTTTACTTTCTGCTGTTACATGTTTTCTCAGATCAACAGTTTTTAGTGAGATTCGGATGGTGTTTGGTACTTCACTTTGTAAAAAGATTTACTGAATTCTAGGGATAGGACTTTTGAAAGCAGAACTATATTATATTGCATTTTGGTAAAATACTAGCTGAGATCAAGAAAATCTTGGTATCCCATTTTGAAATATTCTATAATGCTTTTTCGTTTTCACTTTCAAATAATACTATCAAAAGTCAGGTAGAGAAATATTCTGATTGTCTCAAGCTTCATTCAATTGCACCTCCTGAATGCTTGAATGCCTGGGTACGGAAATTTTTATTGTGATTAATTTCATATTTTGACTTATTTGTAGAATATGAGTAATAGCGAAGCTCATCAAACTGTTGTGGCTTGGTGCAACACAGCTATCACTCCATAATATCAAATCTTCTATTGCCCTGTTTAAAAGTTTGTAATTGAGCTACCAATACTTCACCAACTCATCCCTGCATCTCTTCTCATTTAGATGATGTTCTTTTCTTCGTGTGAAGTTAATTTTTTTTAAAAGAGCAAGTTTTGCAAACAGATCACATAGGTCTTATGACGGTTTGTTGAAAGATAAGCTATACTCATTGCAAAATATGTTATGATGAACATATGACTAGACAGGGCTGAAACCTGTTCCTTCCATGAAGATTAGATATAGATCTCATCACCTTTGATCAAACCTCTTAGTATCAGATCTGCAGTAATGATTCCCAACTTAAGGAATCAAACTGATATGCTGCTTTATCTGTAGTATACTTCTTTTCATGTTTTCCTTGTATACTACTTTGAAAGTATTTGTTTCTGTTGCATGCTTTTGAACAGTATATATGGGTTTCAGGCGTATTCCTAGTGATCCAGTGTTGAATAATTTGCATACCTGAACTTTAATATTAATCAAAAGGAAAAAGCATTAAAATTTGTTGTTTTCTTTGATTCCCCTTTCCCTCTTCTTTGGGATTGCTCATTTCGGTTGTACTTAGGATAAACATTTGGACATTTAATGGATTACATAGGTTCATGCTGTAACATAGACCCTTGTAATGCTAAGCTAGTGAAGGGTTTTGTATTTTACTTTATAAGTGCTCTTTTCATTATACAATTCAAAACTGTTCTGGATTGGTCAGCTGTGCTGTCCATGGGAAGGTTGTTTATTTGTTTTTTAAAATGAAAATAACCATTGGCCCAGAATTGGTAAAATTATTTTTAATAATAGTGTTAATATATTTTGAATAGAGATGAACGTTTTTATTATTTTAATTTTATTGAATTAATTTCAATTGATTGAAAAACACATTATACATGATGTAAATTTTGTGTTTAATAATTTTCGCTATTATTTTCAGAGCTTTATCAGATGATAAAACACTAGCTCAAAATGACAAGGATAAAATTTTGCAAGAAAAGGAAGCAGAATTAAGAAGAATGCAAGAAATGCTTGCTAAAATGCAAGCTCAAATGCAACAACAGCCCCTGTAATAAGTTTTTCTAATCAATCATTTTATATATTCAAATAAGATATATAAAATGGTTATATATTTTATTTGAAATCTCGTCAACTATTGCAGTATATGTGAACCTTTGAATCTCAACTGTAAATGTTGTGATACCCCTGCTTGCTTTTATACTATTATGCTTTGTACCAATTGTTATTTTTAGATTTTATTTTTTTTTTAAAGATCTGAATTCAACATTTGTACTTTTTTTGGATGCATGTTGGTACATAACATTTACCATAAATTCTCTCATCTTAAGTTTCCACGGCCACTATTTATACAAAAAAACTTCAGTTGTTTCTTCTGGTTTAGACCGTGTACCGTACACGGTCTAAACCAGAAGAAACAACTGAAGTTTTTTGTATTTATCATAAAGTATATTTTGGAAGATATGGACTATTGTTACTTCTGTTTAATTGTCAGATTACAGAGACAACAGTAGGTACATTTTGTAAATACTGACTATTTAATAATGTAATAAAACAACTTCTAAATGCAAATTTTATGTTTATCTTTAGGATTACTTCTTTTGTTAAAGTTGTCTAGAAAATGTTTCGTGAATCAAACTCATCCAAATTTTATCTTCCTTCATTATAGTTATATAAACCAATTTGCAATAATGTTATGTTCTATCAGTCTTATGTGTTCAAGTTTTTAATTAAAGAGATAAGACTTTTGAAAATTGGTTATAATGGCTTTTATAAATATAATTGATCATAAAACAAATTTAAATAATTCATTATTGTAATTGATTGAAATTGCTTCCAGTAATTCTTCTAGCTCCAAATGGTTTATAAAAAAAAACTTACTCTTTGTGAATCAAATCCCTATACAACAGAATTATTCCTTCACAATTTATAGACAGTTTCTGCTGTTGTAATGGAGTGTAAAAAAGAATTTTTAATTTATTCATTTAGTCTCTTGATTGTTTTTAAATAAAAAAACAGTAAAGAGACTACTGGGTCGATTCAATTATTTATTAAACATATGCAAATGAAAAACGTTTTTAAAATCAAAGATCACTACAAAGATGCTTAAAATATATATTTTTTTGTAATGGTCTGTGCCAAAGTAGAAAATAAGTTAAACTGTGGTTTCCAGTCATTTTGTGAGTTGCAACTGACAAATATTCAGCTTTTCAAATGAATTAATGTGTCAGACATGGTTAATAGATTATTATGTATAAATAAACTTATTCCTTGTGAAATTAATTTAAGAATATTGACTATGTTAATTTATCATTAAGAAGGAACCTTACCATTTAGGTGACAGTAACAGATGCTGTGGTAGTTAAAGTGTATTAATGAGGAAATAAATTATTTCCATATTCTATAGAATCAACTATTGGTTTCTATTTTGTTTTAAATTTATTTGTAATTTGGTTATTTTTACAGAATCTATGTAGTATGTTTAATTTCTTTTTTATTCACAGTTTTATGTTAGGAATGAAGTTACAGAATATTTAGTTAATCTGATAGCTTTAATATGTAATCTTTACATTCCGGACCACCTACCTACAAAAACTAATTTTTGAACTTTAAATACACATTTATGGACTGTATAATACAGATCTTTTCTAGTTTTATATTTTCATTTTTAAATAAATCATTGTAAATTTAAGATTTTTTGATAATTACTTGATGGAAATCATTTATATATGTATTAAACTAAGGTAGTATTTGAAGCCATTTTTGGTGAACATTAGATAAGACATGAATTATTTAATTTTTATAACAAAAAGTTTTACCTGTGTGTGTGTGTGCATGGGATTGTATGTGTGGTGAAGCAGCTAGTCTTTCTTATCATATTTTGAAAGAATGAATCTTTGAAAAACTACAGTTATCTAAAGATTTTATTTGTTTGTTTTATGTAATTTATATTTGATATTTCATTTTCATATTTGGCATAACAGTGCCTTTCTCAGGTGACTCAAATATAATTGGTATAAGTACTTAAAGGATTGTGATACTTAAAGGACAGTAGGGGATTGATATAATCGAATATGTGAAACATATAATAATTATATTCATATATATGTATGTGTGTGTATATATATATATATATATATATATATATATATATATATATATATATATACATATATATGTATATATATACAATATATATTAGTTATACATATATTTGCTTTACTTGTATAGATGTTTATACACTTACATACACATGTATATTTTACTTAAAATAAAGTTTTTTACATAGTATGTTTTTATAAAAACATTTCTCCATAAATATTTGTGGCTCACAATAATTTTTTGTATGGTTGTAAATTATGGTTATGATTTTTAAACAGTAGACTTATACGTCATGCATTTAACAGGTGTTATTAACAATATGTAAATATAAATACAGCAATGATTGTCAACAAATGAAGAAGTTTAAATTGGTAAACATTGTCAAATGATTTGTAATTAATAAAGGTTTATTACTCGACAGAATTACTTTCTAATTATTTTAAATAAGACATAGAAAAAACTGTATTCCTAATCGCTATGCATGAACTAGTAGGCTGATAGATAAATGATTGGCATTTCTATTGGTGCATTCAAATAAACTTTTATATTGTGATAATTATATAGGTGTTGGGAATCTTAGTTGGTAAGGTACGGGAGTTCTAACACTTTGGCCCAAGTTTTAGCTTAATTGTGATAGAAAATGTAATACATTAGAATCCCGATAATTCTTATGGTTAAGGGACTGATGATTTGGTACGAATTATCGGGAGTACAAAATAAAAAAAAATTAAAAACCGTATTAATGCAAACATGTATGTATTAAGAAATATGTACTATGTGGTATGAATAAAAACAACAAAATAAACACTGCTTTCCACTAAACTACAAGTATACACTAAACAATTAATACAATATGTACAATTAAATAAACACCAATCAAATATTTATTCGAAAAAAATCCGTATTTTTTTTTCCGCAACCCTTGCAGACAGGAATTGTCAATTGCTTCGACAAGAGTGTTCAGAGCAAAAATTACCTCATCACCAACATCTGATTTTGCTAAAAAAAATGGCACATTGTTGATGTATTGTTTAGCAACTTTAGCTAGGCACAATGGCACAACGGTAACAAAAACGAGAGTGAATTGTAAATAAAAGTGTGATTGTAAGAAATGCTTAATAAAATTCCTATAACTTCCCCTCTCTACTCTCCTCATTTCCTTTGAATGAAGTAAAAACAGTACGAATTACTTATGAGATTTCTTAGAAAACTTGTCTCTCTCACTCGCTCTCCCGTAAAAACAATAGGATCTACTGTGCCTCTATAAAAACAATACAAATTGTGTGACTTCCTAGAAAACATTTCTTCTTATTCTGCTCCCTGGTCTATCACTGTTCTCTCTCCTCCTTTTGAAAACAGTACTAATTAACGAGATTTTAAAGCTGGAAATACAAATTATAAGACTCTATTAGTGACCTCGAGCATAAAAATAATACGAATTACCGAGGGGTCTGAAATGCATTGTTTTATACCATTTATCGGGATTTTCTCTGGGCACCGGCAAATTGGTAAGAATTAGCCGGAAATACGAATAATCGGGATATGAAATATCGAGATTCCACTGTACATGTAATTGAAGGTGTGGAGAAGATTACAGAACTCTCTTTGAACACATTCAGATATAATGAAATAGGTTTCTAATTTATCAAAAGTAAAAGCCTGGAGATGGAAATGATCATGGCCATGTGACATGAATTTATAATCATTAATAATGAAGATATTCTTCTTAATCATATTTTAAATGTAAGCCACACTATGCACTTGTCAGGGTTTTATTACATTATTGTTCAAAGAATGTGTGGTTTTCCTGTTAATCATTGTTCCCTCATGAATGACATGCTGTGATATCCTAAAAGAAAAGTTTTAATTAAACTGTGAAGAAAAATTAAAAATATAATATTTAAATGTTAAGACCGTGGAAAAATTCCAACGAAAAGCCCTTAAGTCTCTAAACTAAACAGAAATTGAAATTATCTGTCTGATATTTCGCCCATTAAGGCATCCTCAGGGTAGAAAGAAAATAACAGTAAAACAAAACATGAATAATGCACCCAAGAAACATCCCACCACCTCCAAGGCTCAACTGCAACTAATGAATCATAAGGAAGGTTACTGGACCCCAGCTGGATAAGGTTAGATAAAAACAGCCGATAAATACTTCAGAAATTGAAAATTAAATATACACTCACCAAACTTCAAAAAGCACAACAGGAAAAGATCTTTTTACTTTTCAATATTAATATATTCTGTGGAATAGCCATAAGTCCACTGGTTTCTTGGTAATCTTATTATTTTTCATTTTTCATATGGTCTTTTGTCTTAAGTTTTTGTGTTGTTTACTATTATTTATTTTTTCCAGTTGTGCTTTTTGAAGTTTGGTGAGTGTAAATTAAATTTTCAATATATTTCATCATATATATATATATTTCATTTTAACCTTATCCAGCTGGGTTCCAGTAACCTTGCTTATGATTCATTAGTTGCATTTGAGCCTTGGAGGTGGTGGGATGTTTCTTGGGGTGCAAGGGTGCATTATTCATGTTTTGTTTTTCCGTTATTCTCTTTCTACCCTGAGGATGCCTGAATGGGCAAAATATTGGACAGATCAATTTCTGTTTAGTTTGGAGACTTAAGGCCTTTTTGTTGGAATTTTTCCACGGTCTTAAAGTTTATTATATATTAAATATAATACATAGGTTTTATATAATTGTAAATGTTATACTTACTTTATTTTATTGAAAATAATACTTGTTGTACAACTGCCTCTCTATATTTAATTTATTCTTATAATGTCAAGTTCTTCATAATACTATATAGACAATATAGTACCGCATGATATCTTTTTAGATTTTCTTCATGATGCAACTCGTAGCAGTTGAAAAAAAAAGAAGAAAAAATTAGAGAAATGAATTACAAGCCCTACTATTAATTTGAAATTACACTTTTTGTGTTTCTATCAATAAATTAAAAGTTCTATATCGATGAGAACCACACATTTTTACAGCTGTCAAAGATGTTTTCTATTAAATAAATCAACCTCTTGTCTACCTATCAATTAAATATATTTATTCTCCACCAATGAGAAACAAAACTTGTAGTACAGCTGTTAAAGAAATGTTCAATAAGATGAATAAACTTTAGATGTTCCAGTATATTTTCCGCTACTTTTGATTTTTCGAGATTCTGATGGACACGGCCTATCCCGCCCTAGATCAGTCATTGGGGGCCTACACAAAGGGTGACTGAACATACCTCCCTCCCACCTGTTAGGAGGCAACTCCTAGCGAAGGTTGCCCGAGGGTGTGTACTGTAAATGTCCTTGTGTTAAGAATATGTGTTTAGTTTAATGTTATGGTGTGTGTGGCAGCTGTGTACTGAACTGTGGTCACCCGTGGGGGCGTTACTCCCCAAGTAACGACTGCTTGCTGCACGTTACCCCTTGCGGGAAAAAAAAGAAGAAAGAAGGGAAGACATCTTTGTGTCTTCTAGAAAATAAGAATATGTGTTTAGTTTAATGTTATGGTGTGTGTGGCAGCTGTGTACTGAACTGTGGTGACCCGTGGGGGCGTTACTCCCCAAGTAACGGCTGCTTGCTGCACGTTACCCCTTGCGGGAGAAAAAAGAAGGGAAGACATCTTTGTGTCTTCTAGAAAATAAAGGAAAAGATTTCAACACCCAAGAATGATCAAAGAGGAACAGAAAACAAAAAGGAAATTATTCTTTTAATGTTTGCCAGTAAAGAAGAGACTAGTAAAAGAAGGGAACACACCTTTGTCGTCATAATAAGAAAAGAAAAGTCGATAATCACTTGGAGTACACCAGTCGTAGACGTGTTTTATGAAATAGAATAACTTCCTCTGTTGATAAAATTTAAGCAAGTGTTCTCTCCCGATGAGAATCGCATACCGTAGAGTACAGCTTTCTAAGAGTGTTTTATAAATCAAATAAACTTATCGTGTACCTATCTATAAAATAAAACTTCTCTGCCGATGAGAAACCTAATTTTTTGCAGCTGTCAATGATAAATAAACTTTTTGTTTTCTTATAAATATAATAAAAGTTCCACAACTATGAAAACACAACATTTTTACAGCTGTTAAAATAAATATACTTTTCCTATATCCGTAAACAAAATAAAAGAGCTCCAACGAAGAGGATCAATGATAATAGCTACAGCTGTCGAAGATGTATTTTATACAATAAATCATTTTTCTGTCCACCCACGAGAATAAAAATAAAAGTTCTCCACCGATGAGAATCAAAGATTGCAGTCCGACTGCCAAAGATGTATTCCATATAATAAATAACTTTTTTGTGTAGCCATAAGAAAATTTAAAAAATGATAGTTCAACACCCATGAGAACCCAACTTTTTTCCAGCTGTTGAAGAAGCGTTCAATAAAATAAATAAATTTTTTGTGTACCTATCAATAAATTAAAAGTTCTTCACCGATGAGAACAACACATTTTTACAGCTGTCAAAGATGTTTTCTATTAAATAAATCAACCTCTTGTCTACCTATAAATTAAATATATTTATTCTCCACCGATGAGAAATAAAACTTGTAGTACATCTGTTAAAGAAATGTTCAATAAGATGAATAAACTTTAGGTGTTCCAGTATATTTTCCGCTACTTTTGATTTTTCGAGATTCTGATGGACACGGCCTATCCCGCCCTAGATCAGTCATTGGGGGTCTACACAAAGAGTGACTGAACATACCTCCCTCCCACCTGTTAGGGGGCAACTCCTAGCGAAGGTTGCCCGAGGGTGTGTACTGTAAATGTCCTTGTGTTAAGAATATGTGTTTAGTTTAAAGTTTGGTGTGTGTGGCAGCTGTGTACTGAACTGTGGTCACCCGTGGGGGCGTTACTCCCCAAGTAACGGCTGCTTGCTGCACGTTACCCCTTGCGGGAGAAAAAAGAAGAAAGAAGGGAAGACATCTTTGTGTCTTCTAGAAAATAAAGGAAAAGATTTCAACACCCAAGAATGATCAAAGAGGAACAGAAAACCAAAAGGAAATTATTCTTTTAATGTTTGCCAGTAAAGAAGAGACTAGTAAAAGAAGGGAACACACCTTTGTCTTCATAATAAGAAAAGAAAAGTCGATAATCACTTGGAGTACACCAGTCGTAGACGTGTTTTATGAAATAGAATAACTTCCTCTGTTGATAAAATTTAAGCAAGTGTTCTCTCCCGATGAGAATCGCATACTGTAGAGTACAGCTTTCTAAGAGTGTTTTATAAATCAAATAAACTTATCGTGTACCTATCTATAAAATAAAACTTCTCTGCCGATGAGAAACCTAATTTTTTGCAGCTGTGAATGATAAATAAACTTTTTGTTTTCTTATAAATATAATAAAAGTTCCACAACTATGAAAACACAACATTTTTACAGCTGTTAAAATAAATATACTTTTCCTATATCCGTAAACAAAATAAAAGAGCTCCAACGAAGAGGATCAATGATAATAGCTACAGCTGTCGAAGATGTATTTTATACAATAAATCATTTTTTTTTCCACCCACGAGAATCCAAATTTTTTGCTCCTGTTGAACAAGCGTTCTATAAAATAAGTAATGTTTTCGCTGGTACTATCAATAAAATAAAAGTTCTCCACCGATGAGAATCAAAGATTGCAGTACGACTGTCGAAGATGTATTCCTTATAATAAATAACTTTTTTGTGTAGCCATAAGAAAATTTAAAAAATGATAGTTCAACACCCATGAGAACCCAACTTTTTTCCAGCTGTTGAAGAAGCGTTCAATAAAATAAATAAATTTTTTGTGTACCTATCAATAAATTAAAAGTTCTTCACCGATGAGAACCACACATTTTTACAGCTGTCAAAGATGTTTTCTATTAAATAAATTATCCTCTTGTCTACCTATAAATTAAATATATTTATTCTCCACCGATGAGAAACAAAACTTGTAGTACAGCAGTTAAAGAAATGTTTAATAAGATGAATAAACTTTAGGTGTTCCAGTATATTTTCCGCTACTTTTGATTTTTCGAGATTCTGATGGACACGGCCTA
Source organism: Arma custos (assembly GCA_037127475.1). Lineage (NCBI taxonomy): Eukaryota > Metazoa > Arthropoda > Insecta > Hemiptera > Pentatomidae > Arma > Arma custos. The sequence continues at coordinate 93,517,341 of CM073761.1, forward strand.
TCCCGCCCTGAATCAGTCATTAGGGGCCTACACAAAGGGTGACTGAACATACCTCCCTCCCACCTGTTAGGAGGCAACTCCTAGCGAAGGTTGCCCGAGGGTGTGTACTGTAAATGTCCTTGTGTTAAGAATGTGTGTTTAGTTTAATGTTATGGTGTGTGTGGCAGCTGTGTACTGAACTGTGGTCACCCGTGGGGGCGTTACTCCCCAAGTAACGGCTGCTTGCTGCACGTTACCCCTTGCGGGAGAAAAAAGAAGAAAGAAGGGAAGACATCTTTGTGTCTTCTAGAAAATAAAGGAAAAGATTTCAACACCCAAGAATGATCAAAGAGGAACAGAAAACCAAAAGGAAATTATTCTTTTAATGTTTGCCAGTAAAGAAGAGACTAGTAAAAGAAGGGAACACACCTTTGTCTTCATAATAAGAAAAGAAAAGTCGATAATCACTTGGAGTACACCAGTCGTAGACGTGTTTTATGAAATAGGATAACTTCCTCTGTTGATAAAATTCAAGTAAGTGTTCTCTCCCGATGAGAATCGCATACCGTAGAGTACAGCTTTCTAAGAGTGTTTTATAAATCAAATAAACTTTTCGTGAACCTATCTATAAAATAAAACTTCTCTGCCGATGAGAAACCTAATTTTTTGCAGCTGTCAATGATAAATAAAATTTTTGTTTTCTTATAAATATAATAAAAGTTCCACAACTATGAAAACACAACATTTTTACAGCTGATAAAATAAATATACTTTTCCTATATCCGTAAATAAAATAAAAGATCTCCAACGAAGATGATCAATGATCATAGCTACAGCCGCCGAAGATGTATTTTATACAATAAATCATTTTTTTGTCCACCCACGAGAATAAAAATAAAAGTTCTCCACCGATGAGAATCAAAGATTGCAGTCCGACTGCCAAAGATGTATTCCATATAATAAATAACTTTTTTGTGTAGACATAAAAAAACAATACTTCTCCACAGATGAGAACCCAACTTTTTTGTGCAGCAATCAAACATGTATTATATAAAATCATATATGAAATCCTTATATAAAATATTGTAGCCTACGGTAATACATAAGTTGGGTAAAAGTTCTCCACCGATGAGAAACAAAGATTGTAGTACGACTGTCGAAGATGTATTCCATATAATAAATAACTTTTTTGTGTAGCCATAAGAAAATTTAAAAAATGATAGTTCAACACCCATGAGAACCCAACTTTTTTCCAGCTGTTGAAGAAGCGTTCAATAAAATAAATAAATTTTTTGTGTACCTACCTATCAATAAATTAAAAGTTCTTCACCGATGAGAACCACACATTTTTACAGCTGTCAAAGATGTTTTCTATTAAATAAATCAACCTCTTGTCTACCTATAAATTAAATATATTTATTCTCCACCGATGAGAAACAAAACTTGTAGTACAGCTGTTAAAGAAATGTTCAATAAGATGAATAAACTTTAGGTGTTCCAGTATATTTTCCCCTACTTTTGATTTTTCGAGATTCTGATGGACACGGCCTATCCCGCCCTGGATCAGTCATTAGAGGCCTACACAAAGGGTGACTGAACATACCTCCCTCCCACCTGTTAGGAGGCAACTCCTAGCGAAGGTTGCCCGAGGGTGTGTACTGTAAATGTCCTTGTGTTAAGAATGTGTGTTTAGTTTAATGTTATGCTGTGTGTGGCAGCTGTGTACTGAACTGTGGTCACCCGTGGGGGCGTTACTCCCCAAGTAACGGCTGCTTGCTGCACGTTACCCCTTGCAGGAGAAAAAAGAAGAAAGAAGGGAAGACATCTTTGTGTCTTCTAGAAAATAAAGGAAAAGATTTCAACACCCAAGAATGATCAAAGAGGAACAGAAAACAAAAAGGAAATTATTCTTTTAATGTTTGCCAGTAAAGAAGAGACTAGTAAAAGAAGGGAACACACCATTGTCTTCATAATAAGAAAAGAAAAGTCGATAATCACTTGGAGTACACCAGTCGTAGACGTGTTTTATAAAATTGAATAACTTCCTCTGTTGATAAAATTCAAGTAAGTGTTCTCTCCCGATGAGAATCGCATACCATAGAGTACAGCTTTCTAAGAGTGTTTTATAAATCAAATAAACTTATCGTGTACCTATCTATAAAATAAAACTTCTCTGCCGATGAGAAACCTAATTTTTTGCAGCTGTCAATGATAAATAAACTTTTTGTTTTCTTATAAATATAATAAAAGTTCCACAACTATGAAAACACAACATTTTTACAGCTGTTAAAATAAATATACTTTTCCTATATCCGTAAATAAAATAAAAGATCTCCAACGAAGAGGATCAATGATAATAGCTACAACCGTCGAAGATGTATTTTATACAATAAATCATTTTTTTTTCCACCCACGAGAATAAAAATAAAAGTTCTCCACCGATGAGAATCAAAGATTGCAGTCCGACTGCCAAAGATGTATTCCATATAATAAATAACTTTTTTGTGTAGCCATAAGAAAATTTAAAAAATGATAGTTCAACACCCATGAGAACCCAACTTTTTTCCAGCTGTTGAAGAAGCGTTCAATAAAATAAATAAATTTTTTGTGTACCTATCAATAAATTAAAAGTTCTTCACCGATGAGAACAACACATTTTTACAGCTGTCAAAGATGTTTTCTATTAAATAAATCAACCTCTTGTCTACCTATAAATTAAATATATTTATTCTCCACCGATGAGAAATAAAACTTGTAGTACATCTGTTAAAGAAATGTTCAATAAGATGAATAAACTTTAGGTGTTCCAGTATATTTTCCGCTACTTTTGATTTTTCGAGATTCTGATGGACACGGCCTATCCCGCCCTAGATCAGTCATTGGGGGTCTACACAAAGAGTGACTGAACATACCTCCCTCCCACCTGTTAGGGGGCAACTCCTAGCGAAGGTTGCCCGAGGGTGTGTACTGTAAATGTCCTTGTGTTAAGAATATGTGTTTAGTTTAAAGTTTGGTGTGTGTGGCAGCTGTGTACTGAACTGTGGTCACCCGTGGGGGCGTTACTCCCCAAGTAACGGCTGCTTGCTGCACGTTACCCCTTGCGGGAGAAAAAAGAAGAAAGAAGGGAAGACATCTTTGTGTCTTCTAGAAAATAAAGGAAAAGATTTCAACACCCAAGAATGATCAAAGAGGAACAGAAAACCAAAAGGAAATTATTCTTTTAATGTTTGCCAGTAAAGAAGAGACTAGTAAAAGAAGGGAACACACCTTTGTCTTCATAATAAGAAAAGAAAAGTCGATAATCACTTGGAGTACACCAGTCGTAGACGTGTTTTATGAAATAGAATAACTTCCTCTGTTGATAAAATTTAAGCAAGTGTTCTCTCCCGATGAGAATCGCATACTGTAGAGTACAGCTTTCTAAGAGTGTTTTATAAATCAAATAAACTTATCGTGTACCTATCTATAAAATAAAACTTCTCTGCCGATGAGAAACCTAATTTTTTGCAGCTGTGAATGATAAATAAACTTTTTGTTTTCTTATAAATATAATAAAAGTTCCACAACTATGAAAACACAACATTTTTACAGCTGTTAAAATAAATATACTTTTCCTATATCCGTAAACAAAATAAAAGAGCTCCAACGAAGAGGATCAATGATAATAGCTACAGCTGTCGAAGATGTATTTTATACAATAAATCATTTTTTTTTCCACCCACGAGAATCCAAATTTTTTGCTCCTGTTGAACAAGCGTTCTATAAAATAAGTAATGTTTTCGCTGGTACTATCAATAAAATAAAAGTTCTCCACCGATGAGAATCAAAGATTGCAGTACGACTGTCGAAGATGTATTCCTTATAATAAATAACTTTTTTGTGTAGCCATAAGAAAATTTAAAAAATGATAGTTCAACACCCATGAGAACCCAACTTTTTTCCAGCTGTTGAAGAAGCGTTCAATAAAATAAATAAATTTTTTGTGTACCTATCAATAAATTAAAAGTTCTTCACCGATGAGAACCACACATTTTTACAGCTGTCAAAGATGTTTTCTATTAAATAAATTATCCTCTTGTCTACCTATAAATTAAATATATTTATTCTCCACCGATGAGAAACAAAACTTGTAGTACAGCAGTTAAAGAAATGTTTAATAAGATGAATAAACTTTAGGTGTTCCAGTATATTTTCCGCTACTTTTGATTTTTCGAGATTCTGATGGACACGGCCTATCCCGCCCTGAATCAGTCATTAGGGGCCTACACAAAGGGTGACTGAACATACCTCCCTCCCACCTGTTAGGAGGCAACTCCTAGCGAAGGTTGCCCGAGGGTGTGTACTGTAAATGTCCTTGTGTTAAGAATGTGTGTTTAGTTTAATGTTATGGTGTGTGTGGCAGCTGTGTACTGAACTGTGGTCACCCGTGGGGGCGTTACTCCCCAAGTAACGGCTGCTTGCTGCACGTTACCCCTTGCGGGAGAAAAAAGAAGAAAGAAGGGAAGACATCTTTGTGTCTTCTAGAAAATAAAGGAAAAGATTTCAACACCCAAGAATGATCAAAGAGGAACAGAAAACCAAAAGGAAATTATTCTTTTAATGTTTGCCAGTAAAGAAGAGACTAGTAAAAGAAGGGAACACACCTTTGTCTTCATAATAAGAAAAGAAAAGTCGATAATCACTTGGAGTACACCAGTCGTAGACGTGTTTTATGAAATAGGATAACTTCCTCTGTTGATAAAATTCAAGTAAGTGTTCTCTCCCGATGAGAATCGCATACCGTAGAGTACAGCTTTCTAAGAGTGTTTTATAAATCAAATAAACTTTTCGTGAACCTATCTATAAAATAAAACTTCTCTGCCGATGAGAAACCTAATTTTTTGCAGCTGTCAATGATAAATAAAATTTTTGTTTTCTTATAAATATAATAAAAGTTCCACAACTATGAAAACACAACATTTTTACAGCTGATAAAATAAATATACTTTTCCTATATCCGTAAATAAAATAAAAGATCTCCAACGAAGATGATCAATGATCATAGCTACAGCCGCCGAAGATGTATTTTATACAATAAATCATTTTTTTGTCCACCCACGAGAATAAAAATAAAAGTTCTCCACCGATGAGAATCAAAGATTGCAGTCCGACTGCCAAAGATGTATTCCATATAATAAATAACTTTTTTGTGTAGACATAAAAAAACAATACTTCTCCACAGATGAGAACCCAACTTTTTTGTGCAGCAATCAAACATGTATTATATAAAATCATATATGAAATCCTTATATAAAATATTGTAGCCTACGGTAATACATAAGTTGGGTAAAAGTTCTCCACCGATGAGAAACAAAGATTGTAGTACGACTGTCGAAGATGTATTCCATATAATAAATAACTTTTTTGTGTAGCCATAAGAAAATTTAAAAAATGATAGTTCAACACCCATGAGAACCCAACTTTTTTCCAGCTGTTGAAGAAGCGTTCAATAAAATAAATAAATTTTTTGTGTACCTACCTATCAATAAATTAAAAGTTCTTCACCGATGAGAACCACACATTTTTACAGCTGTCAAAGATGTTTTCTATTAAATAAATCAACCTCTTGTCTACCTATAAATTAAATATATTTATTCTCCACCGATGAGAAACAAAACTTGTAGTACAGCTGTTAAAGAAATGTTCAATAAGATGAATAAACTTTAGGTGTTCCAGTATATTTTCCCCTACTTTTGATTTTTCGAGATTCTGATGGACACGGCCTATCCCGCCCTGGATCAGTCATTAGAGGCCTACACAAAGGGTGACTGAACATACCTCCCTCCCACCTGTTAGGAGGCAACTCCTAGCGAAGGTTGCCCGAGGGTGTGTACTGTAAATGTCCTTGTGTTAAGAATGTGTGTTTAGTTTAATGTTATGCTGTGTGTGGCAGCTGTGTACTGAACTGTGGTCACCCGTGGGGGCGTTACTCCCCAAGTAACGGCTGCTTGCTGCACGTTACCCCTTGCAGGAGAAAAAAGAAGAAAGAAGGGAAGACATCTTTGTGTCTTCTAGAAAATAAAGGAAAAGATTTCAACACCCAAGAATGATCAAAGAGGAACAGAAAACAAAAAGGAAATTATTCTTTTAATGTTTGCCAGTAAAGAAGAGACTAGTAAAAGAAGGGAACACACCATTGTCTTCATAATAAGAAAAGAAAAGTCGATAATCACTTGGAGTACACCAGTCGTAGACGTGTTTTATAAAATTGAATAACTTCCTCTGTTGATAAAATTCAAGTAAGTGTTCTCTCCCGATGAGAATCGCATACCATAGAGTACAGCTTTCTAAGAGTGTTTTATAAATCAAATAAACTTTTCGTGAACCTATCTATACAATAAAACTTCCCTGCCGATGAGAAACCTAATTTTTTGCAGCTGTCAATGATAAATAAAATTTTTGTTTTCTTATAAATATAATAAAAGTTCCACAACTATGAAAAGACAACATTTTTACAGCTGATAAAATAAATATACTTTTCCTATATCCGTAAATAAAATAAAAGATCTCCAACGAAGATGATCAATGATCATAGCTACAGCCGTCGAAGATGTATTTTATACAATAAATCATTTTTCTGTCCACCCACGAGAATAAAAATAAAAGTTCTCCACCGATGAGAATCAAAGATTGCAGTCCGACTGCCAAAGATGTATTCCATATAATAAATAACTTTTTTGTGTAGCCATAAGAAAATTTAAAAAATGATAGTTCAACACCCATGAGAACCCAACTTTTTTCCAGCTGTTGAAGAAGCGTTCAATAAAATAAATAAATTTTTTGTGTACCTATCAATAAATTAAAAGTTCTTCACCGATGAGAACAACACATTTTTACAGCTGTCAAAGATGTTTTCTATTAAATAAATCAACCTCTTGTCTACCTATAAATTAAATATATTTATTCTCCACCGATGAGAAATAAAACTTGTAGTACATCTGTTAAAGAAATGTTCAATAAGATGAATAAACTTTAGGTGTTCCAGTATATTTTCCGCTACTTTTGATTTTTCGAGATTCTGATGGACACGGCCTATCCCGCCCTAGATCAGTCATTGTGGGTCTACACAAAGAGTGACTGAACATACCTCCCTCCCACCTGTTAGGGGGCAACTCCTAGCGAAGGTTGCCCGAGGGTGTGTACTGTAAATGTCCTTGTGTTAAGAATATGTGTTTAGTTTAAAGTTTGGTGTGTGTGGCAGCTGTGTACTGAACTGTGGTCACCCGTGGGGGCGTTACTCCCCAAGTAACGGCTGCTTGCTGCACGTTACCCCTTGCGGGAGAAAAAAGAAGAAAGAAGGGAAGACATCTTTGTGTCTTCTAGAAAATAAAGGAAAAGATTTCAACACCCAAGAATGATCAAAGAGGAACAGAAAACCAAAAGGAAATTATTCTTTTAATGTTTGCCAGTAAAGAAGAGACTAGTAAAAGAAGGGAACACACCTTTGTCTTCATAATAAGAAAAGAAAAGTCGATAATCACTTGGAGTACACCAGTCGTAGACGTGTTTTATGAAATAGGATAACTTCCTCTGTTGATAAAATTCAAGTAAGTGTTCTCTCCCGATGAGAATCGCATACCGTAGAGTACAGCTTTCTAAGAGTGTTTTATAAATCAAATAAACTTTTCGTGAACCTATCTATAAAATAAAACTTCTCTGCCGATGAGAAACCTAATTTTTTGCAGCTGTCAATGATAAATAAAATTTTTGTTTTCTTATAAATATAATAAAAGTTCCACAACTATGAAAACACAACATTTTTACAGCTGTTAAAATAAATATACTTTTCCTATATCCGTAAACAAAATAAAAGAGCTCCAACGAAGAGGATCAATGATAATAGCTACAGCTGTCGAAGATGTATTTTATACAATAAATCATTTTTTTTTCCACCCACGAGAATCCAAATTTTTTGCTCCTGTTGAACAAGCGTTCTATAAAATAAGTAATGTTTTCGCTGGTACTATCAATAAAATAAAAGTTCTCCACCGATGAGAATCAAAGATTGCAGTACGACTGTCGAAGATGTATTCCTTATAATAAATAACTTTTTTGTGTAGCCATAAGAAAATTTAAAAAATGATAGTTCAACACCCATGAGAACCCAACTTTTTTCCAGCTGTTGAAGAAGCGTTCAATAAAATAAATAAATTTTTTGTGTACCTATCAATAAATTAAAAGTTCTTCACCGATGAGAACCACACATTTTTACAGCTGTCAAAGATGTTTTCTATTAAATAAATTATCCTCTTGTCTACCTATAAATTAAATATATTTATTCTCCACCGATGAGAAACAAAACTTGTAGTACAGCAGTTAAAGAAATGTTTAATAAGATGAATAAACTTTAGGTGTTCCAGTATATTTTCCGCTACTTTTGATTTTTCGAGATTCTGATGGACACGGCCTATCCCGCCCTGAATCAGTCATTAGGGGCCTACACAAAGGGTGACTGAACATACCTCCCTCCCACCTGTTAGGAGGCAACTCCTAGCGAAGGTTGCCCGAGGGTGTGTACTGTAAATGTCCTTGTGTTAAGAATGTGTGTTTAGTTTAATGTTATGGTGTGTGTGGCAGCTGTGTACTGAACTGTGGTCACCCGTGGGGGCGTTACTCCCCAAGTAACGGCTGCTTGCTGCACGTTACCCCTTGCGGGAGAAAAAAGAAGAAAGAAGGGAAGACATCTTTGTGTCTTCTAGAAAATAAAGGAAAAGATTTCAACACCCAAGAATGATCAAAGAGGAACAGAAAACCAAAAGGAAATTATTCTTTTAATGTTTGCCAGTAAAGAAGAGACTAGTAAAAGAAGGGAACACACCTTTGTCTTCATAATAAGAAAAGAAAAGTCGATAATCACTTGGAGTACACCAGTCGTAGACGTGTTTTATGAAATAGGATAACTTCCTCTGTTGATAAAATTCAAGTAAGTGTTCTCTCCCGATGAGAATCGCATACCGTAGAGTACAGCTTTCTAGGAGTGTTTTATAAATCAAATAAACTTTTCGTGAACCTATCTATAAAATAAAACTTCTCTGCCGATGAGAAACCTAATTTTTTGCAGCTGTCAATGATAAATCAAATTTTTGTTTTCTTATAAATATAATAAAAGTTCCACAACTATGAAAACACAACATTTTTACAGCTGATAAAATAAATATACTTTTCCTATATCCGTAAATAAAATAAAAGATCTCCAACGAAGATGATCAATGATCATAGCTACAGCCGTCGAAGATGTATTTTATACAATAAATCATTTTTTTGTCCACCCACGAGAATAAAAATAAAAGTTCTCCACCGATGAGAATCAAAGATTGCAGTCCGACTGCCAAAGATGTATTCCATATAATAAATAACTTTTTTGTGTAGACATAAAAAAACAATACTTCTCCACAGATGAGAACCCAACTTTTTTGTGCAGCAATCAAACATGTATTATATAAAATCATATATGAAATCCTTATATAAAATATTGTAGCCTATGGTAATACATAAGTTGGGTAAAAGTTCTCCACCGATGAGAAACAAAGATTGTAGTACGACTGTCGAAGATGTATTCCATATAATAAATAACTTTTTTGTGTAGCCATAAGAAAATTTAAAAAATGATAGTTCAACACCCATGAGAACCCAACTTTTTTCCAGCTGTTGAAGAAGCGTTCAATAAAATAAATAAATTTTTTGTGTACCTATCAATAAATTAAAAGTTCTTCACCGATGAGAACAACACATTTTTACAGCTGTCAAAGATGTTTTCTATTAAATAAATCAACCCCTTGCCTACCTATAAATTAAATATATTTATTCTCCACCGATGAGAAATAAAACTTGTAGTACATCTGTTAAAGAAATGTTCAATAAGATGAATAAACTTTAGGTGTTCCAGTATATTTTCCCCTACTTTTGATTTTTCGAGATTCTGATGGACACGGCCTATCCCGCCCTGGATCAGTCATTAGAGGCCTACACAAAGGGTGACTGAACATACCTCCCTCCCACCTGTTAGGAGGCAACTCCTAGCGAAGGTTGCCCGAGGGTGTGTACTGTAAATGTCCTTGTGTTAAGAATGTGTGTTTAGTTTAATGTTATGCTGTGTGTGGCAGCTGTGTACTGAACTGTGGTCACCCGTGGGGGCGTTACTCCCCAAGTAACGGCTGCTTGCTGCACGTTACCCCTTGCAGGAGAAAAAAGAAGAAAGAAGGGAAGACATCTTTGTGTCTTCTAGAAAATAAGAATATGTGTTTAGTTTAATGTTATGGTGTGTGTGGCAGCTGTGTACTGAACTGTGGTCACCCGTGGGGGCGTTACTCCCCAAGTAACGGCTGCTTGCTGCACGTTACCCCTTGCGGGAGAAAAAAGAAGAATGAAGGGAAGACATCTTTGTGTCTTCTAGAAAATAAAGGAAAAGATTTCAACACCCAAGAATGATCAAAGAGGAACAGAAAACCAAAAGGAAATTATTCTTTTAATGTTTGCCAGTAAAGAAGAGACTAGTAAAAGAAGGGAACACACCTTTGTCTTCATAATAAGAAAAGAAAAGTCGATAATCACTTGGAGTACACCAGTCGTAGACGTGTTTTATGAAATAGGATAACTTCCTCTGTTGATAAAATTCAAGTAAGTGTTCTCTCCCGATGAGAATCGCATACCGTAGAGTACAGCTTTCTAAGAGTGTTTTATAAATCAAATAAACTTTTCGTGAACCTATCTATAAAATAAAACTTCTCTGCCGATGAGAAACCTAATTTTTTGCAGCTGTCAATGATAAATCAAATTTTTGTTTTCTTATAAATATAATAAAAGTTCCACAACTATGAAAACACAACATTTTTACAGCTGATAAAATAAATATACTTTTCCTATATCCGTAAATAAAATAAAAGATCTCCAACGAAGATGATCAATGATCATAGCTACAGCCGCCGAAGATGTATTTTATACAATAAATCATTTTTTTGTCCACCCACGAGAATAAAAATAAAAGTTCTCCACCGATGAGAATCAAAGATTGCAGTCCGACTGCCAAAGATGTATTCCATATAATAAATAACTTTTTTGTGTAGACATAAAAAAACAATACTTCTCCACAGATGAGAACCCAACTTTTTTGTGCAGCAATCAAACATGTATTATATAAAATCATATATGAAATCCTTATATACAATATTGTAGCCTACGGTAATACATAAGTTGGGTAAAAGTTCTCCACCGATGAGAAACAAAGATTGTAGTACGACTGTCGAAGATGTATTCCATATAATAAATAACTTTTTTGTGTAGCCATAAGAAAATTTAAAAAATGATAGTTCAACACCCATGAGAACCCAACTTTTTTCCAGCTGTTGAAGAAGCGTTCAATAAAATAAATAAATTTTTTGTGTACCTACCTATCAATAAATTAAAAGTTCTTCACCGATGAGAACCACACATTTTTACAGCTGTCAAAGATGTTTTCTATTAAATAAATCAACCCCTTGCCTACCTATAAATTAAATATATTTATTCTCCACCGATGAGAAATAAAACTTGTAGTACATCTGTTAAAGAAATGTTCAATAAGATGAATAAACTTTAGGTGTTCCAGTATATTTTCTGCTACTTTTGATTTTTCGAGATTCTGATGGACACGGCCTATCCCGCCCTAGATCAGTCATTGGGGGCCTACACAAAGAGTGACTGAACATACCTCCCTCCCACCTGTTAGGAGGCAACTCCTAGCGAAGGTTGCCCGAGGGTGTGTACTGTAAATGTCCTTGTGTTAAGAATATGTGTTTAGTTTAATGTTATGGTGTGTGTGGCAGCTGTGTACTGAACTGTGGTCACCCGTGGGGGCGTTACTCCCCAAGTAACGGCTGCTTGCTGCACGTTACCCCTTGCGGGAGAAAAAAGAAGAAAGAAGGGAAGACATCTTTGTGTCTTCTAGAAAATAAGAATATGTGTTTAGTTTAATGTTATGGTGTGTGTGGCAGCTGTGTACTGAACTGTGGTCACCCGTGGGGGCGTTACTCCCCAAGTAACGGCTGCTTGCTGCACGTTACCCCTTGCGGGAGAAAAAAGAAGAAAGAAGGGAAGACATCTTTGTGTCTTCTAGAAAATAAAGGAAAAGATTTCAACACCCAAGAATGATCAAAGAGGAACAGAAAACCAAAAGGAAATTATTCTTTTAATGTTTGCCAGTAAAGAAGAGACTAGTAAAAGAAGGGAACACACCTTTGTCTTCATAATAAGAAAAGAAAAGTCGATAATCACTTGGAGTACACCAGTCGTAGACGTGTTTTATGAAATAGAATAACTTCCTCTGTTGATAAAATTTAAGCAAGTGTTCTCTCCCGATGAGAATCGCATACTGTAGAGTACAGCTTTCTAAGAGTGTTTTATAAATCAAATAAACTTATCGTGTACCTATCTATAAAATAAAACTTCTCTGCCGATGAGAAACCTAATTTTTTGCAGCTGTCAATGATAAATAAACTTTTTGTTTTCTTATAAATATAATAAAAGTTCCACAACTATGAAAACACAACATTTTTACAGCTGTTAAAATAAATATACTTTTCCTATATCCGTAAACAAAATAAAAGAGCTCCAACGAAGAGGATCAATGATAATAGCTACAGCTGTCGAAGATGTATTTAATACAATAAATCATTTTTTTTTCCACCCACGAGAATCCAAATTTTTTGCTCCTGTTGAACAAGCGTTCTATAAAATAAGTAATGTTTTCGCTGGTACTATCAATAAAATAAAAGTTCTCCACCGATGAGAATCAAAGATTGCAGTACGACTGTCGAAGATGTATTCCTTATAATAAATAACTTTTTTGTGTAGCCATAAGAAAATTTAAAAAATGATAGTTCAACACCCATGAGAACCCAACTTTTTTCCAGCTGTTGAAGAAGCGTTCAATAAAATAAATAAATTTTTTGTGTACCTATCAATAAATTAAAAGTTCTTCACCGATGAGAACCACACATTTTTACAGCTGTCAAAGATGTTTTCTATTAAATAAATTATCCTCTTGTCTACCTATAAATTAAATATATTTATTCTCCACCGATGAGAAACAAAACTTGTAGTACAGCAGTTAAAGAAATGTTTAATAAGATGAATAAACTTTAGGTGTTCCAGTATATTTTCCGCTACTTTTGATTTTTCGAGATTCTGATGGACACGGCCTATCCCGCCCTGAATCAGTCATTAGGGGCCTACACAAAGGGTGACTGAACATACCTCCCTCCCACCTGTTAGGAGGCAACTCCTAGCGAAGGTTGCCCGAGGGTGTGTACTGTAAATGTCCTTGTGTTAAGAATGTGTGTTTAGTTTAATGTTATGGTGTGTGTGGCAGCTGTGTACTGAACTGTGGTCACCCGTGGGGGCGTTACTCCCCAAGTAACGGCTGCTTGCTGCACGTTACCCCTTGCGGGAGAAAAAAGAAGAAAGAAGGGAAGACATCTTTGTGTCTTCTAGAAAATAAAGGAAAAGATTTCAACACCCAAGAATGATCAAAGAGGAACAGAAAACCAAAAGGAAATTATTCTTTTAATGTTTGCCAGTAAAGAAGAGACTAGTAAAAGAAGGGAACACACCTTTGTCTTCATAATAAGAAAAGAAAAGTCGATAATCACTTGGAGTACACCAGTCGTAGACGTGTTTTATGAAATAGGATAACTTCCTCTGTTGATTAAATTCAAGTAAGTGTTCTCTCCCGATGAGAATCGCATACCGTAGAGTACAGCTTTCTAAGAGTGTTTTATAAATCAAATAAACTTTTCGTGAACCTATCTATAAAATAAAACATCTCTGCCGATGAGAAACCTAATTTTTTGCAGCTGTCAATGATAAATAAAATTTTTGTTTTCTTATAAATATAATAAAAGTTCCACAACTATGAAAACACAACATTTTTACAGCTGATAAAATAAATATACTTTTCCTATATCCGTAAATAAAATAAAAGATCTCCAACGAAGATGATCAATGATCATAGCTACAGCCGTCGAAGATGTATTTTATACAATAAATCATTTTTTTGTCCACCCACGAGAATAAAAATAAAAGTTCTCCACCGATGAGAATCAAAGATTGCAGTCCGACTGCCAAAGATGTATTCCATATAATAAATAACTTTTTTGTGTAGACATAAAAAAACAATACTTCTCCACAGATGAGAACCCAACTTTTTTGTGCAGCAATCAAACATGTATTATATAAAATCATATATGAAATCCTTATATAAAATATTGTAGCCTACGGTAATACATAAGTTGGGTAAAAGTTCTCCACCGATGAGAAACAAAGATTGTAGTACGACTGTCGAAGATGTATTCCATATAATAAATAACTTTTTTGTGTAGCCATAAGAAAATTTAAAAAATGATAGTTCAACACCCATGAGAACCCAACTTTTTTCCAGCTGTTGAAGAAGCGTTCAATAAAATAAATAAATTTTTTGTGTACCTATCAATAAATTAAAAGTTCTTCACCGATGAGAACAACACATTTTTACAGCTGTCAAAGATGTTTTCTATTAAATAAATCAACCCCTTGCCTACCTATAAATTAAATATATTTATTCTCCACCGATGAGAAATAAAACTTGTAGTACATCTGTTAAAGAAATGTTCAATAAGATGAATAAACTTTAGGTGTTCCAGTATATTTTCCGCTACTTTTGATTTTTCGAGATTCTGATGGACACGGCCTATCCCGCCCTAGATCAGTCATTGGGGGCCTACACAAAGAGTGACTGAACATACCTCCCTCCCACCTGTTAGGAGGCAACTCCTAGCGAAGGTTGCCCGAGGGTGTGTACTGTAAATGTCCTTGTGTTAAGAATATGTGTTTAGTTTAATGTTATGGTGTGTGTGGCAGCTGTGTACTGAACTGTGGTCACCCGTGGGGGCGTTACTCCCCAAGTAACGGCTGCTTGCTGCACGTTACCCCTTGCGGGAGAAAAAAGAAGAAAGAAGGGAAGACATCTTTGTGTCTTCTAGAAAATAAGAATATGTGTTTAGTTTAATGTTATGGTGTGTGTGGCAGCTGTGTACTGAACTGTGGTCACCCGTGGGGGCGTTACTCCCCAAGTAACGGCTGCTTGCTGCACGTTACCCCTTGCGGGAGAAAAAAGAAGAATGAAGGGAAGACATCTTTGTGTCTTCTAGAAAATAAAGGAAAAGATTTCAACACCCAAGAATGATCAAAGAGGAACAGAAAACCAAAAGGAAATTATTCTTTTAATGTTTGCCAGTAAAGAAGAGACTAGTAAAAGAAGGGAACACACCTTTGTCTTCATAATAAGAAAAGAAAAGTCGATAATCACTTGGAGTACACCAGTCGTAGACGTGTTTTATGAAATAGGATAACTTCCTCTGTTGATAAAATTCAAGTAAGTGTTCTCTCCCGATGAGAATCGCATACCGTAGAGTACAGCTTTCTAAGAGTGTTTTATAAATCAAATAAACTTTTCGTGAACCTATCTATAAAATAAAACTTCTCTGCCGATGAGAAACCTAATTTTTTGCAGCTGTCAATGATAAATCAAATTTTTGTTTTCTTATAAATATAATAAAAGTTCCACAACTATGAAAACACAACATTTTTACAGCTGATAAAATAAATATACTTTTCCTATATCCGTAAATAAAATAAAAGATCTCCAACGAAGATGATCAATGATCATAGCTACAGCCGCCGAAGATGTATTTTATACAATAAATCATTTTTTTGTCCACCCACGAGAATAAAAATAAAAGTTCTCCACCGATGAGAATCAAAGATTGCAGTCCGACTGCCAAAGATGTATTCCATATAATAAATAACTTTTTTGTGTAGACATAAAAAAACAATACTTCTCCACAGATGAGAACCCAACTTTTTTGTGCAGCAATCAAACATGTATTATATAAAATCATATATGAAATCCTTATATAAAATATTGTAGCCTACGGTAATACATAAGTTGGGTAAAAGTTCTCCACCGATGAGAAACAAAGATTGTAGTACGACTGTCGAAGATGTATTCCATATAATAAATAACTTTTTTGTGTAGCCATAAGAAAATTTAAAAAATGATAGTTCAACACCCATGAGAACCCAACTTTTTTCCAGCTGTTGAAGAAGCGTTCAATAAAATAAATAAATTTTTTGTGTACCTACCTATCAATAAATTAAAAGTTCTTCACCGATGAGAACCACACATTTTTACAGCTGTCAAAGATGTTTTCTATTAAATAAATCAACCCCTTGCCTACCTATAAATTAAATATATTTATTCTCCACCGATGAGAAATAAAACTTGTAGTACATCTGTTAAAGAAATGTTCAATAAGATGAATAAACTTTAGGTGTTCCAGTATATTTTCCGCTACTTTTGATTTTTCGAGATTCTGATGGACACGGCCTATCCCGCCCTAGATCAGTCATTGGGGGCCTACACAAAGAGTGACTGAACATACCTCCCTCCCACCTGTTAGGAGGCAACTCCTAGCGAAGGTTGCCCGAGGGTGTGTACTGTAAATGTCCTTGTGTTAAGAATATGTGTTTAGTTTAATGTTATGGTGTGTGTGGCAGCTGTGTACTGAACTGTGGTCACCCGTGGGGGCGTTACTCCCCAAGTAACGGCTGCTTGCTGCACGTTACCCCTTGCGGGAGAAAAAAGAAGAAAGAAGGGAAGACATCTTTGTGTCTTCTAGAAAATAAGAATATGTGTTTAGTTTAATGTTATGGTGTGTGTGGCAGCTGTGTACTGAACTGTGGTCACCCGTGGGGGCGTTACTCCCCAAGTAACGGCTGCTTGCTGCACGTTACCCCTTGCGGGAGAAAAAAGAAGAATGAAGGGAAGACATCTTTGTGTCTTCTAGAAAATAAAGGAAAAGATTTCAACACCCAAGAATGATCAAAGAGGAACAGAAAACCAAAAGGAAATTATTCTTTTAATGTTTGCCAGTAAAGAAGAGACTAGTAAAAGAAGGGAACACACCTTTGTCTTCATAATAAGAAAAGAAAAGTCGATAATCACTTGGAGTACACCAGTCGTAGACGTGTTTTATGAAATAGGATAACTTCCTCTGTTGATAAAATTCAAGTAAGTGTTCTCTCCCGATGAGAATCGCATACCGTAGAGTACAGCTTTCTAAGAGTGTTTTATAAATCAAATAAACTTTTCGTGAACCTATCTATAAAATAAAACTTCTCTGCCGATGAGAAACCTAATTTTTTGCAGCTGTCAATGATAAATCAAATTTTTGTTTTCTTATAAATATAATAAAAGTTCCACAACTATGAAAACACAACATTTTTACAGCTGATAAAATAAATATACTTTTCCTATATCCGTAAATAAAATAAAAGATCTCCAACGAAGATGATCAATGATCATAGCTACAGCCGCCGAAGATGTATTTTATACAATAAATCATTTTTTTGTCCACCCACGAGAATAAAAATAAAAGTTCTCCACCGATGAGAATCAAAGATTGCAGTCCGACTGCCAAAGATGTATTCCATATAATAAATAACTTTTTTGTGTAGACATAAAAAAACAATACTTCTCCACAGATGAGAACCCAACTTTTTTGTGCAGCAATCAAACATGTATTATATAAAATCATATATGAAATCCTTATATAAAATATTGTAGCCTACGGTAATACATAAGTTGGGTAAAAGTTCTCCACCGATGAGAAACAAAGATTGTAGTACGACTGTCGAAGATGTATTCCATATAATAAATAACTTTTTTGTGTAGCCATAAGAAAATTTAAAAAATGATAGTTCAACACCCATGAGAACCCAACTTTTTTCCAGCTGTTGAAGAAGCGTTCAATAAAATAAATAAATTTTTTGTGTACCTACCTATCAATAAATTAAAAGTTCTTCACCGATGAGAACCACACATTTTTACAGCTGTCAAAGATGTTTTCTATTAAATAAATCAACCCCTTGCCTACCTATAAATTAAATATATTTATTCTCCACCGATGAGAAATAAAACTTGTAGTACATCTGTTAAAGAAATGTTCAATAAGATGAATAAACTTTAGGTGTTCCAGTATATTTTCCGCTACTTTTGATTTTTCGAGATTCTGATGGACACGGCCTATCCCGCCCTAGATCAGTCATCGGGGGCCTACACAAAGAGTGACTGAACATACCTCCCTCCCACCTGTTAGGAGGCAACTCCTAGCGAAGGTTGCCCGAGGGTGTGTACTGTAAATGTCCTTGTGTTAAGAATATGTGTTTAGTTTAATGTTATGGTGTGTGTGGCAGCTGTGTACTGAACTGTGGTCACCCGTGGGGGCGTTACTCCCCAAGTAACGGCTGCTTGCTGCACGTTACCCCTTGCGGGAGAAAAAAGAAGAAAGAAGGGAAGACATCTTTGTGTCTTCTAGAAAATAAGAATATGTGTTTAGTTTAATGTTATGGTGTGTGTGGCAGCTGTGTACTGAACTGTGGTCACCCGTGGGGGCGTTACTCCCCAAGTAACGGCTGCTTGCTGCACGTTACCCCTTGCGGGAGAAAAAAGAAGAATGAAGGGAAGACATCTTTGTGTCTTCTAGAAAATAAAGGAAAAGATTTCAACACCCAAGAATGATCAAAGAGGAACAGAAAACCAAAAGGAAATTATTCTTTTAATGTTTGCCAGTAAAGAAGAGACTAGTAAAAGAAGGGAACACACCTTTGTCTTCATAATAAGAAAAGAAAAGTCGATAATCACTTGGAGTACACCAGTCGTAGACGTGTTTTATGAAATAGGATAACTTCCTCTGTTGATAAAATTCAAGTAAGTGTTCTCTCCCGATGAGAATCGCATACCGTAGAGTACAGCTTTCTAAGAGTGTTTTATAAATCAAATAAACTTTTCGTGAACCTATCTATAAAATAAAACTTCTCTGCCGATGAGAAACCTAATTTTTTGCAGCTGTCAATGATAAATCAAATTTTTGTTTTCTTATAAATATAATAAAAGTTCCACAACTATGAAAACACAACATTTTTACAGCTGATAAAATAAATATACTTTTCCTATATCCGTAAATAAAATAAAAGATCTCCAACGAAGATGATCAATGATCATAGCTACAGCCGCCGAAGATGTATTTTATACAATAAATCATTTTTTTGTCCACCCACGAGAATAAAAATAAAAGTTCTCCACCGATGAGAATCAAAGATTGCAGTCCGACTGCCAAAGATGTATTCCATATAATAAATAACTTTTTTGTGTAGACATAAAAAAACAATACTTCTCCACAGATGAGAACCCAACTTTTTTGTGCAGCAATCAAACATGTATTATATAAAATCATATATGAAATCCTTATATAAAATATTGTAGCCTACGGTAATACATAAGTTGGGTAAAAGTTCTCCACCGATGAGAAACAAAGATTGTAGTACGACTGTCGAAGATGTATTCCATATAATAAATAACTTTTTTGTGTAGCCATAAGAAAATTTAAAAAATGATAGTTCAACACCCATGAGAACCCAACTTTTTTCCAGCTGTTGAAGAAGCGTTCAATAAAATAAATAAATTTTTTGTGTACCTACCTATCAATAAATTAAAAGTTCTTCACCGATGAGAACCACACATTTTTACAGCTGTCAAAGATGTTTTCTATTAAATAAATCAACCCCTTGCCTACCTATAAATTAAATATATTTATTCTCCACCGATGAGAAATAAAACTTGTAGTACATCTGTTAAAGAAATGTTCAATAAGATGAATAAACTTTAGGTGTTCCAGTATATTTTCCGCTACTTTTGATTTTTCGAGATTCTGATGGACACGGCCTATCCCGCCCTAGATCAGTCATTGGGGGCCTACACAAAGAGTGACTGAACATACCTCCCTCCCACCTGTTAGGAGGCAACTCCTAGCGAAGGTTGCCCGAGGGTGTGTACTGTAAATGTCCTTGTGTTAAGAATATGTGTTTAGTTTAATGTTATGGTGTGTGTGGCAGCTGTGTACTGAACTGTGGTCACCCGTGGGGGCGTTACTCCCCAAGTAACGGCTGCTTGCTGCACGTTACCCCTTGCGGGAGAAAAAAGAAGAAAGAAGGGAAGACATCTTTGTGTCTTCTAGAAAATAAGAATATGTGTTTAGTTTAATGTTATGGTGTGTGTGGCAGCTGTGTACTGAACTGTGGTCACCCGTGGGGGCGTTACTCCCCAAGTAACGGCTGCTTGCTGCACGTTACCCCTTGCGGGAGAAAAAAGAAGAATGAAGGGAAGACATCTTTGTGTCTTCTAGAAAATAAAGGAAAAGATTTCAACACCCAAGAATGATCAAAGAGGAACAGAAAACCAAAAGGAAATTATTCTTTTAATGTTTGCCAGTAAAGAAGAGACTAGTAAAAGAAGGGAACACACCTTTGTCTTCATAATAAGAAAAGAAAAGTCGATAATCACTTGGAGTACACCAGTCGTAGACGTGTTTTATGAAATAGGATAACTTCCTCTGTTGATAAAATTCAAGTAAGTGTTCTCTCCCGATGAGAATCGCATACCGTAGAGTACAGCTTTCTAAGAGTGTTTTATAAATCAAATAAACTTTTCGTGAACCTATCTATAAAATAAAACTTCTCTGCCGATGAGAAACCTAATTTTTTGCAGCTGTCAATGATAAATCAAATTTTTGTTTTCTTATAAATATAATAAAAGTTCCACAACTATGAAAACACAACATTTTTACAGCTGATAAAATAAATATACTTTTCCTATATCCGTAAATAAAATAAAAGATCTCCAACGAAGATGATCAATGATCATAGCTACAGCCGCCGAAGATGTATTTTATACAATAAATCATTTTTTTGTCCACCCACGAGAATAAAAATAAAAGTTCTCCACCGATGAGAATCAAAGATTGCAGTCCGACTGCCAAAGATGTATTCCATATAATAAATAACTTTTTTGTGTAGACATAAAAAAACAATACTTCTCCACAGATGAGAACCCAACTTTTTTGTGCAGCAATCAAACATGTATTATATAAAATCATATATGAAATCCTTATATACAATATTGTAGCCTACGGTAATACATAAGTTAGGTAAAAGTTTTCCACCGATGAGAAACAAAGATTGTAGTACGACTGTCGAAGATGTATTCCATATAATAAATAACTTTTTTGTGTAGCCATAAGAAAATTTAAAAAATGATAGTTCAACACCCATGAGAACCCAACTTTTTTCCAGCTGTTGAAGAAGCGTTCAATAAAATAAATAAATTTTTTGTGTACCTACCTATCAATAAATTAAAAGTTCTTCACCGATGAGAACCACACATTTTTACAGCTGTCAAAGATGTTTTCTATTAAATAAATCAACCCCTTGCCTACCTATAAATTAAATATATTTATTCTCCACCGATGAGAAATAAAACTTGTAGTACATCTGTTAAAGAAATGTTCAATAAGATGAATAAACTTTAGGTGTTCCAGTATATTTTCCGCTACTTTTGATTTTTCGAGATTCTGATGGACACGGCCTATCCCGCCCTAGATCAGTCATTGGGGGCCTACACAAAGAGTGACTGAACATACCTCCCTCCCACCTGTTAGGAGGCAACTCCTAGCGAAGGTTGCCCGAGGGTGTGTACTGTAAATGTCCTTGTGTTAAGAATATGTGTTTAGTTTAATGTTATGGTGTGTGTGGCAGCTGTGTACTGAACTGTGGTCACCCGTGGGGGCGTTACTCCCCAAGTAACGGCTGCTTGCTGCACGTTACCCCTTGCGGGAGAAAAAAGAAGAAAGAAGGGAAGACATCTTTGTGTCTTCTAGAAAATAAGAATATTTGTTTAGTTTAATGTTATGGTGTGTGTGGCAGCTGTGTACTGAACTGTGGTCACCCGTGGGGGCGTTACTCCCCAAGTAACGGCTGCTTGCTGCACGTTACCCCTTGCGGGAGAAAAAAGAAGAAAGAAGGGAAGACATCTTTGTGTCTTCTAGAAAATAAAGGAAAAGATTTCAACACCCAAGAATGATCAAAGAGGAACAGAAAACCAAAAGGAAATTATTCTTTTAATGTTTGCCAGTAAAGAAGAGACTAGTAAAAGAAGGGAACACACCTTTGTCTTCATAATAAGAAAAGAAAAGTCGATAATCACTTGGAGTACACCAGTCGTAGACGTGTTTTATGAAATAGGATAACTTCCTCTGTTGATAAAATTCAAGTAAGTGTTCTCTCCCGATGAGAATCGCATACCGTAGAGTACAGCTTTCTAAGAGTGTTTTATAAATCAAATAAACTTTTCGTGAACCTATCTATAAAATAAAACTTCTCTGCCGATGAGAAACCTAATTTTTTGCAGCTGTCAATGATAAATAAAATTTTTGTTTTCTTATAAATATAATAAAAGTTCCACAACTATGAAAACACAACATTTTTACAGCTGATAAAATAAATATACTTTTCCTATATCCGTAAATAAAATAAAAGATCTCCAACGAAGATGATCAATGATCATAGCTACAGCCGTCGAAGATGTATTTTATACAATAAATCATTTTTTTGTCCACCCACGAGAATAAAAATAAAAGTTCTCCACCGATGAGAATCAAAGATTGCAGTCCGACTGCCAAAGATGTATTCCATATAATAAATAACTTTTTTGTTTAGACATAAAAAAACAATACTTCTCCACAGATGAGAACCCAACTTTTTTGTGCAGCAATCAAACATGTATTATATAAAATCATATATGAAATCCTTATATAAAATATTGTAGCCTACGGTAATACATAAGTTGGGTAAAAGTTCTCCACCGATGAGAAACAAAGATTGTAGTACGACTGTCGAAGATGTATTCCATATAATAAATAACTTTTTTGTGTAGCCATAAGAAAATTTAAAAAATGATAGTTCAACACCCATGAGAACCCAACTTTTTTCCAGCTGTTGAAGAAGCGTTCAATAAAATAAATAAATTTTTTGTGTACCTACCTATCAATAAATTAAAAGTTCTTCACCGATGAGAACCACACATTTTTACAGCTGTCAAAGATGTTTTCTATTAAATAAATCAACCCCTTGCCTACCTATAAATTAAATATATTTATTCTCCACCGATGAGAAATAAAACTTGTAGTACATCTGTTAAAGAAATGTTCAATAAGATGAATAAACTTTAGGTGTTCCAGTATATTTTCCGCTACTTTTGATTTTTCGAGATTCTGATGGACACGGCCTATCCCGCCCTAGATCAGTCATTGGGGGCCTACACAAAGAGTGACTGAACATACCTCCCTCCCACCTGTTAGGAGGCAACTCCTAGCGAAGGTTGCCCGAGGGTGTGTACTGTAAATGTCCTTGTGTTAAGAATATGTGTTTAGTTTAATGTTATGGTGTGTGTGGCAGCTGTGTACTGAACTGTGGTCACCCGTGGGGGCGTTACTCCCCAAGTAACGGCTGCTTGCTGCACGTTACCCCTTGCGGGAGAAAAAAGAAGAAAGAAGGGAAGACATCTTTGTGTCTTCTAGAAAATAAGAATATGTGTTTAGTTTAATGTTATGGTGTGTGTGGCAGCTGTGTACTGAACTGTGGTCACCCGTGGGGGCGTTACTCCCCAAGTAACGGCTGCTTGCTGCACGTTACCCCTTGCGGGAGAAAAAAGAAGAAAGAAGGGAAGACATCTTTGTGTCTTCTAGAAAATAAAGGAAAAGATTTCAACACCCAAGAATGATCAAAGAGGAACAGAAAACCAAAAGGAAATTATTCTTTTAATGTTTGCCAGTAAAGAAGAGACTAGTAAAAGAAGGGAACACACCTTTGTCTTCATAATAAGAAAAGAAAAGTCGATAATCACTTGGAGTACACCAGTCGTAGACGTGTTTTATGAAATAGGATAACTTCCTCTGTTGATAAAATTCAAGTAAGTGTTCTCTCCCGATGAGAATCGCATACCGTAGAGTACAGCTTTCTAAGAGTGTTTTATAAATCAAATAAACTTTTCGTGAACCTATCTATAAAATAAAACTTCTCTGCCGATGAGAAACCTAATTTTTTGCAGCTGTCAATGATAAATCAAATTTTTGTTTTCTTATAAATATAATAAAAGTTCCACAACTATGAAAACACAACATTTTTACAGCTGATAAAATAAATATACTTTTCCTATATCCGTAAATAAAATAAAAGATCTCCAACGAAGATGATCAATGATCATAGCTACAGCCGCCGAAGATGTATTTTATACAATAAATCATTTTTTTGTCCACCCACGAGAATAAAAATAAAAGTTCTCCACCGATGAGAATCAAAGATTGCAGTCCGACTGCCAAAGATGTATTCCATATAATAAATAACTTTTTTGTGTAGACATAAAAAAACAATACTTCTCCACAGATGAGAACCCAACTTTTTTGTGCAGCAATCAAACATGTATTATATAAAATCATATATGAAATCCTTATATACAATATTGTAGCCTACGGTAATACATAAGTTGGGTAAAAGTTTTCCACCGATGAGAAACAAAGATTGTAGTACGACTGTCGAAGATGTATTCCATATAATAAATAACTTTTTTGTGTAGCCATAAGAAAATTTAAAAAATGATAGTTCAACACCCATGAGAACCCAACTTTTTTCCAGCTGTTGAAGAAGCGTTCAATAAAATAAATAAATTTTTTGTGTACCTACCTATCAATAAATTAAAAGTTCTTCACCGATGAGAACCACACATTTTTACAGCTGTCAAAGATGTTTTCTATTAAATAAATCAACCCCTTGCCTACCTATAAATTAAATATATTTATTCTCCACCGATGAGAAATAAAACTTGTAGTACATCTGTTAAAGAAATGTTCAATAAGATGAATAAACTTTAGGTGTTCCAGTATATTTTCCGCTACTTTTGATTTTTCGAGATTCTGATGGACACGGCCTATCCCGCCCTAGATCAGTCATTGGGGGCCTACACAAAGAGTGACTGAACATACCTCCCTCCCACCTGTTAGGAGGCAACTCCTAGCGAAGGTTGCCCGAGGGTGTGTACTGTAAATGTCCTTGTGTTAAGAATATGTGTTTAGTTTAATGTTATGGTGTGTGTGGCAGCTGTGTACTGAACTGTGGTCACCCGTGGGGGCGTTACTCCCCAAGTTACAGCAGCTTGCTGCACGTTACCCCTTGCGGGAGAAAAAAGAAGAAAGAAGGGAAGACATCTTTGTGTCTTCTAGAAAATAAGAATATGTGTTTAGTTTAATGTTATGGTGTGTGTGGCAGCTGTGTACTGAACTGTGGTCACCCGTGGGGGCGTTACTCCCCAAGTAACGGCTGCATGCTGCACGTTACCCCTTGCGGGAGAAAAAAGAAGAAAGAAGGGAAGACATCTTTGTGTCTTCTAGAAAATAAAGGAAAAGATTTCAACACCCAAGAATGATCAAAGAGGAACAGAAAACCAAAAGGAAATTATTCTTTTAATGTTTGCCAGTAAAGAAGAGACTAGTAAAAGAAGGGAACACACCTTTGTCTTCATAATAAGAAAAGAAAAGTCGATAATCACTTGGAGTACACCAGTCGTAGACGTGTTTTATGAAATAGGATAACTTCCTCTGTTGATTAAATTCAAGTAAGGGTTCTCTCCCGATGAGAATCGCATACCGTAGAGTACAGCTTTCTAAGAGTGTTTTATAAATCAAATAAACTTTTCGTGAACCTATCTATAAAATAAAACTTCTCTGCCGATGAGAAACCTAATTTTTTGCAGCTGTCAATGATAAATATAATTTTTGTTTTCTTATAAATATAATAAAAGTTCCACAACTATGAAAACACAACATTTTTACAGCTGATAAAATAAATATACTTTTCCTATATCCGTAAATAAAATAAAAGATCTCCAACGAAGATGATCAATGATCATAGCTACAGCCGTCGAAGATGTATTTTATACAATAAATCATTTTTTTGTCCACCCACGAGAATAAAAATAAAAGTTCTCCACCGATGAGAATCAAAGATTGCAGTCCGACTGCCAAAGATGTATTCCATATAATAAATAACTTTTTTGTGTAGACATAAAAAAACAATACTTCTCCACAGATGAGAACCCAACTTTTTTGTGCAGCAATCAAACATGTATTATATAAAATCATATATGAAATCCTTATATAAAATATTGTAGCCTACGGTAATACATAAGTTGGGTAAAAGTTCTCCACCGATGAGAAACAAAGATTGTAGTACGACTGTCGAAGATGTATTCCATATAATAAATAACTTTTTTGTGTAGCCATAAGAAAATTTAAAAAATGATAGTTCAACACCCATGAGAACCCAACTTTTTTCCAGCTGTTGAAGAAGCGTTCAATAAAATAAATAAATTTTTTGTGTACCTACCTATCAATAAATTAAAAGTTCTTCACCGATGAGAACCACACATTTTTACAGCTGTCAAAGATGTTTTCTATTAAATAAATCAACCCCTTGCCTACCTATAAATTAAATATATTTATTCTCCACCGATGAGAAATAAAACTTGTAGTACATCTGTTAAAGAAATGTTCAATAAGATGAATAAACTTTAGGTGTTCCAGTATATTTTCCGCTACTTTTGATTTTTCGAGATTCTGATGGACACGGCCTATCCCGCCCTAGATCAGTCATTGGGGGCCTACACAAAGAGTGACTGAACATACCTCCCTCCCACCTGTTAGGAGGCAACTCCTAGCGAAGGTTGCCCGAGGGTGTGTACTGTAAATGTCCTTGTGTTAAGAATATGTGTTTAGTTTAATGTTATGGTGTGTGTGGCAGCTGTGTACTGAACTGTGGTCACCCGTGGGGGCGTTACTCCCCAAGTAACAGCAGCTTGCTGCACGTTACCCCTTGCGGGAGAAAAAAGAAGAAAGAAGGGAAGACATCTTTGTGTCTTCTAGAAAATAAGAATATGTGTTTAGTTTAATGTTATGGTGTGTGTGGCAGCTGTGTACTGAACTGTGGTCACCCGTGGGGGCGTTACTCCCCAAGTAACGGCTGCTTGCTGCACGTTACCCCTTGCGGGAGAAAAAAATAGAAAGAAGGGAAGATATCTTTGTGTCTTCTAGAAAATAAAGGAAAAGATTTCAACACCCAAGAATGATCAAAGAGGAACAGAAAACCAGAAGGAAATTATTCTTTTAATGTTTGCCAGTAAAGAAGAGACTAGTAAAAGAAGGGAACACACCTTTGTCTTCATAATAAGAAAAGAAAAGTCGATAATCACTTGGAGTACACCAGTCGTAGACGTGTTTTATGAAATAGGATAACTTCCTCTGTTGATAAAATTCAAGTAAGTGTTCTCTCCCGATGAGAATCGCATACCGTAGAGTACAGCTTTCTAAGAGTGTTTTATAAATCAAATAAACTTTTCGTGAACCTATCTATAAAATAAAACTTCTCTGCCGATGAGAAACCTAATTTTTTGCAGCTGTCAATGATAAATAAAATTTTTGTTTTCTTATAAATATAATAAAAGTTCCACAACTATGAAAACACAACATTTTTACAGCTGATAAAATAAATATACTTTTCCTATATCCGTAAATAAAATAAAAGATCTCCAACGAAGATGATCAATGATCATAGCTACAGCCGTCGAAGATGTATTTTATACAATAAATCATTTTTTTGTCCACCCACGAGAATAAAAATAAAAGTTCTCCACCGATGAGAATCAAAGATTGCAGTCCGACTGCCAAAGATGTATTCCATATAATAAATAACTTTTTTGTGTAGACATAAAAAAACAATACTTCTCCACAGATGAGAACCCAACTTTTTTGTGCAGCAATCAAACATGTATTATATAAAATCATATATGAAATCCTTATATAAAATATTGTAGCCTACGGTAATACATAAGTTGGGTAAAAGTTCTCCACCGATGAGAAACAAAGATTGTAGTCCGACTGTCGAAGATGTATTCCATATAATAAATAACTTTTTTGTGTAGCCATAAGAAAATTTAAAAAATGATAGTTCAACACCCATGAGAACCCAACTTTTTTCCAGCTGTTGAAGAAGCGTTCAATAAAATAAATAAATTTTTTGTGTACCTATCAATAAATTAAAAGTTCTTCACCGATGAGAACCACACATTTTTACAGCTGTCAAAGATGTTTTCTATTAAATAAATCAACCCCTTGTCTACCTATAAATTAAATATATTTATTCTCCACAGATGAGAAATAAAACTTGTAGTACATCTGTTAAAGAAATGTTCAATAAGATGAATAAACTTTAGGTGTTCCAGTATATTTTCCGCTACTTTTGATTTTTCGAGATTCTGATGGACACGGCCTATCCCGCCCTAGATCAGTCATTGGGGGCCTACACAAAGAGTGACTGAACATACCTCCCTCCCACCTGTTAGGAGGCAACTCCTAGCGAAGGTTGCCCGAGGGTGTGTACTGTAAATGTCCTTGTGTTAAGAATATGTGTTTAGTTTAATGTTATGGTGTGTGTGGCAGCTGTGTACTGAACTGTGGTCACCCGTGGGGGCGTTACTCCCCAAGTAACGGCTGCTTGCTGCACGTTACCCCTTGCGGGAGAAAAAAGAAGAAAGAAGGGAAGACATCTTTGTGTCTTCTAGAAAATAAGAATATGTGTTTAGTTTAATGTTATGGTGTGTGTGGCAGCTGTGTACTGAACTGTGGTCACCCGTGGGGGCGTTACTCCCCAAGTAACGGCTGCATGCTGCACGTTACCCCTTGCGGGAGAAAAAAGAAGAAAGAAGGGAAGACATCTTTGTGTCTTCTAGAAAATAAAGGAAAAGATTTCAACACCCAAGAATGATCAAAGAGGAACAGAAAACCAGAAGGAAATTATTCTTTTAATGTTTGCCAGTAAAGAAGAGACTAGTAAAAGAAGGGAACACACCTTTGTCTTCATAATAAGAAAAGAAAAGTCGATAATCACTTGGAGTACACAAGTCGTAGACGTGTTTTATGAAATAGGATAACTTCCTCTGTTGATAAAATTCAAGTAAGTGTTCTCTCCCGATGAGAATCGCATACCGTAGAGTACAGCTTTCTAAGAGTGTTTTATAAATCAAATAAACTTTTCGTGAACCTATCTATAAAATAAAACTTCTCTGCCGATGAGAAACCTAATTTTTTGCAGCTGTCAATGATAAATAAAATTTTTGTTTTCTTATAAATATAATAAAAGTTCCACAACTATGAAAACACAACATTTTTACAGCTGATAAAATAAATATACTTTTCCTATATCCGTAAATAAAATAAAAGATCTCCAACGAAGATGATCAATGATCATAGCTACAGCCGTCGAAGATGTATTTTATACAATAAATCATTTTTTTGTCCACCCACGAGAATAAAAATAAAAGTTCTCCACCGATGAGAATCAAAGATTGCAGTCCGACTGCCAAAGATGTATTCCATATAATAAATAACTTTTTTGTGTAGACATAAAAAAACAATACTTCTCCACAGATGAGAACCCAACTTTTTTGTGCAGCAATCAAACATGTATTATATAAAATCATATATGAAATCCTTATATAAAATATTGTAGCCTACGGTAATACATAAGTTGGGTAAAAGTTCTCCACCGATGAGAAACAAAGATTGTAGTCCGACTGTCGAAGATGTATTCCATATAATAAATAACTTTTTTGTGTAGCCATAAGAAAATTTAAAAAATGATAGTTCAACACCCATGAGAACCCAACTTTTTTCCAGCTGTTGAAGAAGCGTTCAATAAAATAAATAAATTTTTTGTGTACCTATCAATAAATTAAAAGTTCTTCACCGATGAGAACCACACATTTTTACAGCTGTCAAAGATGTTTTCTATTAAATAAATCAACCCCTTGTCTACCTATAAATTAAATATATTTATTCTCCACCGATGAGAAATAAAACTTGTAGTACATCTGTTAAAGAAATGTTCAATAAGATGAATAAACTTTAGGTGTTCCAGTATATTTTCCGCTACTTTTGATTTTTCGAGATTCTGATGGACACGGCCTATCCCGCCCTAGATCAGTCATTGGGGGCCTACACAAAGAGTGACTGAACATACCTCCCTCCCACCTGTTAGGAGGCAACTCCTAGCGAAGGTTGCCCGAGGGTGTGTACTGTAAATGTCCTTGTGTTAAGAATATGTGTTTAGTTTAATGTTATGGTGTGTGTGGCAGCTGTGTACTGAACTGTGGTCACTCGTGGGGGCGTTACTCCCCAAGTAACGGCTGCTTGCTGCACGTTACCCCTTGCGGGAGAAAAAAGAAGAAAGAAGGGAAGACATCTTTGTGTCTTCTAGAAAATAAGAATATGTGTTTAGTTTAATGTTATGGTGTGTGTGGCAGCTGTGTACTGAACTGTGGTCACCCGTG
Source organism: Arma custos (assembly GCA_037127475.1). NCBI lineage: Eukaryota > Metazoa > Arthropoda > Insecta > Hemiptera > Pentatomidae > Arma > Arma custos. The sequence goes on from CM073761.1 coordinate 93,547,699, forward strand.
GGGGCGTTACTCCCCAAGTAACGGCTGCTTGCTGCACGTTACCCCTTGCGGGAGAAAAAAGAAGAAAGAAGGGAAGACATCTTTGTGTCTTCTAGAAAATAAAGGAAAAGATTTCAACACCCAAGAATGATCAAAGAGGAACAGAAAACCAAAAGGAAATTATTCTTTTAATGTTTGCCAGTAAAGAAGAGACTAGTAAAAGAAGGGAACACACCTTTGTCTTCATAATAAGAAAAGAAAAGTCGATAATCACTTGGAGTACACCAGTCGTAGACGTGTTTTATGAAATAGGATAACTTCCTCTGTTGATAAAATTCAAGTAAGTGTTCTCTCCCGATGAGAATCGCATACCGTAGAGTACAGCTTTCTAAGAGTGTTTTATAAATCAAATAAACTTTTCGTGAACCTATCTATAAAATAAAACTTCTCTGCCGATGAGAAACCTAATTTTTTGCAGCTGTCAATGATAAATAAAATTTTTGTTTTCTTATAAATATAATAAAAGTTCCACAACTATGAAAACACAACATTTTTACAGCTGATAAAATAAATATACTTTTCCTATATCCGTAAATAAAATAAAAGATCTCCAACGAAGATGATCAATGATCATAGCTACAGCCGTCGAAGATGTATTTTATACAATAAATCATTTTTTTGTCCACCCACGAGAATAAAAATAAAAGTTCTCCACCGATGAGAATCAAAGATTGCAGTCCGACTGCCAAAGATGTATTCCATATAATAAATAACTTTTTTGTGTAGACATAAAAAAACAATACTTCTCCACAGATGAGAACCCAACTTTTTTGTGCAGCAATCAAACATGTGTTATATAAAATCATATATGAAATCCTTATATAAAATATTGTAGCCTACGGTAATACATAAGTTGGGTAAAAGTTCTCCACCGATGAGAAACAAAGATTGTAGTCCGACTGTCGAAGATGTATTCCATATAATAAATAACTTTTTTGTGTAGCCATAAGAAAATTTAAAAAATGATAGTTCAACACCCATGAGAACCCAACTTTTTTCCAGCTGTTGAAGAAGCGTTCAATAAAATAAATAAATTTTTTGTGTACCTATCAATAAATTAAAAGTTCTTCACCGATGAGAACCACACATTTTTACAGCTGTCAAAGATGTTTTCTATTAAATAAATCAACCCCTTGTCTACCTATAAATTAAATATATTTATTCTCCACCGATGAGAAATAAAACTTGTAGTACATCTGTTAAAGAAATGTTCAATAAGATGAATAAACTTTAGGTGTTCCAGTATATTTTCCGCTACTTTTGATTTTTCGAGATTCTGATGGACACGGCCTATCCCGCCCTAGATCAGTCATTGGGGGCCTACACAAAGAGTGACTGAACATACCTCCCTCCCACCTGTTAGGAGGCAACTCCTAGCGAAGGTTGCCCGAGGGTGTGTACTGTAAATGTCCTTGTGTTAAGAATATGTGTTTAGTTTAATGTTATGGTGTGTGTGGCAGCTGTGTACTGAACTGTGGTCACCCGTGGGGGCGTTACTCCCCAAGTAACGGCTGCTTGCTGCACGTTACCCCTTGCGGGAGAAAAAAGAAGAAAGAAGGGAAGACATCTTTGTGTCTTCTAGAAAATAAGAATATGTGTTTAGTTTAATGTTATGGTGTGTGTGGCAGCTGTGTACTGAACTGTGGTCACCCGTGGGGGCGTTACTCCCCAAGTAACGGCTGCTTGCTGCACGTTACCCCTTGCGGGAGAAAAAAGAAGAAAGAAGGGAAGACATCTTTGTGTCTTCTAGAAAATAAAGGAAAAGATTTCAACACCCAAGAATGATCAAAGATGAACAGAAAACCAAAAGGAAATTATTCTTTTAATGTTTGCCAGTAAAGAAGAGACTAGTAAAAGAAGGGAACACACCTTTGTCTTCATAATAAGAAAATAAAAGTCGATAATCACTTGGAGTACACCAGTCGTAGACGTGTTTTATGAAATAGGATAACTTCCTCTGTTGATAAAATTCAAGTAAGTGTTCTCTCCCGATGAGAATCGCATACCGTAGAGTACAGCTTTCTAAGAGTGTTTTATAAATCAAATAAACTTTTCGTGAACCTATCTATAAAATAAAACTTCTCTGCCGATGAGAAACCTAATTTTTTGCAGCTGTCAATGATAAATAAAATTTTTGTTTTCTTATAAATATAATAAAAGTTCCACAACTATGAAAACACAACATTTTTACAGCTGATAAAATAAATATACTTTTCCTATATCCGTAAATAAAATAAAAGATCTCCAACGAAGATGATCAATGATCATAGCTACAGCCGTCGAAGATGTATTTTATACAATAAATCATTTTTTTGTCCACCCACGAGAATAAAAATAAAAGTTCTCCACCGATGAGAATCAAAGATTGCAGTCCGACTGCCAAAGATGTATTCCATATAATAAATAACTTTTTTGTGTAGACATAAAAAAACAATACTTCTCCACAGATGAGAACCCAACTTTTTTGTGCAGCAATCAAACATGTATTATATAAAATCATATATGAAATCCTTATATAAAATATTGTAGCCTACGGTAATACATAAGTTGGGTAAAAGTTCTCCACCGATGAGAAACAAAGATTGTAGTACGACTGTCGAAGATGTATTCCATATAATAAATAACTTTTTTGTGTAGCCATAAGAAAATTTAAAAAATGATAGTTCAACACCCATGAGAACCCAACTTTTTTCCAGCTGTTGAAGAAGCGTTCAATAAAATAAATAAATTTTTTGTGTACCTATCAATAAATTAAAAGTTCTTCACCGATGAGAACCACACATTTTTACAGCTGTCAAAGATGTTTTCTATTAAATAAATCAACCCCTTGTCTACCTATAAATTAAATATATTTATTCTCCACCGATGAGAAATAAAACTTGTAGTACATCTGTTAAAGAAATGTTCAATAAGATGAATAAACTTTAGGTGTTCCAGTATATTTTCCGCTACTTTTGATTTTTCGAGATTCTGATGGACACGGCCTATCCCGCCCTAGATCAGTCATTGGGGGCCTACACAAAGAGTGACTGAACATACCTCCCTCCCACCTGTTAGGAGGCAACTCCTAGCGAAGGTTGCCCGAGGGTGTGTACTGTAAATGTCCTTGTGTTAAGAATATGTGTTTAGTTTAATGTTATGGTGTGTGTGGCAGCTGTGTACTGAACTGTGGTCACCCGTGGGGGCGTTACTCCCCAAGTAACGGCTGCTTGCTGCACGTTACCCCTTGCGGGAGAAAAAAGAAGAAAGAAGGGAAGACATCTTTGTGTCTTCTAGAAAATAAGAATATGTGTTTAGTTTAATGTTATGGTGTGTGTGGCAGCTGTGTACTGAACTGTGGTCACCCGTGGGGGCGTTACTCCCCAAGTAACGGCTGCTTGCTGCACGTTACCCCTTGCGGGAGAAAAAAGAAGAAAGAAGGGAAGACATCTTTGTGTCTTCTAGAAAATAAAGGAAAAGATTTCAACACCCAAGAATGATCAAAGAGGAACAGAAAACCAAAAGGAAATTATTCTTTTAATGTTTGCCAGTAAAGAAGAGACTAGTAAAAGAAGGGAACACACCTTTGTCTTCATAATAAGAAAAGAAAAGTCGATAATCACTTGGAGTACACCAGTCGTAGACGTGTTTTATGAAATAGGATAACTTCCTCTGTTGATAAAATTCAAGTAAGTGTTCTCTCCCGATGAGAATCGCATACCGTAGAGTACAGCTTTCTAAGAGTGTTTTATAAATCAAATAAACTTTTCGTGAACCTATCTATAAAATAAAACTTCTCTGCCGATGAGAAACCTAATTTTTTGCAGCTGTCAATGATAAATAAAATTTTTGTTTTCTTATAAATATAATAAAAGTTCCACAACTATGAAAACACAACATTTTTACAGCTGATAAAATAAATATACTTTTCCTATATCCGTAAATAAAATAAAAGATCTCCAACGAAGATGATCAATGATCATAGCTACAGCCGTCGAAGATGTATTTTATACAATAAATCATTTTTTTGTCCACCCACGAGAATAAAAATAAAAGTTCTCCACCGATGAGAATCAAAGATTGCAGTCCGACTGCCAAAGATGTATTCCATATAATAAATAACTTTTTTGTGTAGACATAAAAAAACAATACTTCTCCACAGATGAGAACCCAACTTTTTTGTGCAGCAATCAAACATGTGTTATATAAAATCATATATGAAATCCTTATATAAAATATTGTAGCCTACGGTAATACATAAGTTGGGTAAAAGTTCTCCACCGATGAGAAACAAAGATTGTAGTACGACTGTCGAAGATGTATTCCATATAATAAATAACTTTTTTGTGTAGCCATAAGAAAATTTAAAAAATGATAGTTCAACACCCATGAGAACCCAACTTTTTTCCAGCTGTTGAAGAAGCGTTCAATAAAATAAATAAATTTTTTGTGTACCTACCTATCAATAAACTAAAAGTTCTTCACCGATGAGAACCACACATTTTTACAGCTGTCAAAGATGTTTTCTATTAAATAAATCAACCCCTTGCCTACCTATAAATTAAATATATTTATTCTCCACCGATGAGAAATAAAACTTGTAGTACATCTGTTAAAGAAATGTTCAATAAGATGAATAAACTTTAGGTGTTCCAGTATATTTTCCGCTACTTTTGATTTTTCGAGATTCTGATGGACACGGCCTATCCCGCCCTAGATCAGTCATTGGGGGCCTACACAAAGAGTGACTGAACATACCTCCCTCCCACCTGTTAGGAGGCAACTCCTAGCGAAGGTTGCCCGAGGGTGTGTACTGTAAATGTCCTTGTGTTAAGAATATGTGTTTAGTTTAATGTTATGGTGTGTGTGGCAGCTGTGTACTGAACTGTGGTCACCCGTGGGGGCGTTACTCCCCAAGTAACGGCTGCTTGCTGCACGTTACCCCTTGCGGGAGAAAAAAGAAGAAAGAAGGGAAGACATCTTTGTGTCTTCTAGAAAATAAGAATATGTGTTTAGTTTAATGTTATGGTGTGTGTGGCAGCTGTGTACTGAACTGTGGTCACCCGTGGGGGCGTTACTCCCCAAGTAACGGCTGCTTGCTGCACGTTACCCCTTGCGGGAGAAAAAAGAAGAAAGAAGGGAAGACATCATTGTGTCTTCTAGAAAATAAAGGAAAAGATTTCAACACCCAAGAATGATCAAAGAGGAACAGAAAACCAAAAGGAAATTATTCTTTTAATGTTTGCCAGTAAAGAAGAGACTAGTAAAAGAAGGGAACACACCTTTGTCTTCATAATAAGAAAAGAAAAGTCGATAATCACTTGGAGTACACCAGTCGTAGACGTGTTTTATGAAATAGGATAACTTCCTCTGTTGATAAAATTCAAGTAAGTGTTCTCTCCCGATGAGAATCGCATACCGTAGAGTACAGCTTTCTAAGAGTGTTTTATAAATCAAATAAACTTTTCGTGAACCTATCTATAAAATAAAACTTCTCTGCCGATGAGAAACCTAATTTTTTGCAGCTGTCAATGATAAATAAAATTTTTGTTTTCTTATAAATATAATAAAAGTTCCACAACTATGAAAACACAACATTTTTACAGCTGATAAAATAAATATACTTTTCCTATATCCGTAAATAAAATAAAAGATCTCCAACGAAGATGATCAATGATCATAGCTACAGCCGTCGAAGATGTATTTTATACAATAAATCATTTTTTTGTCCACCCACGAGAATAAAAATAAAAGTTCTCCACCGATGAGAATCAAAGATTGCAGTCCGACTGCCAAAGATGTATTCCATATAATAAATAACTTTTTTGTGTAGACATAAAAAAACAATACTTCTCCACAGATGAGAACCCAACTTTTTTGTGCAGCAATCAAACATGTATTATATAAAATCATATATGAAATCCTTATATAAAATATTGTAGCCTACGGTAATACATAAGTTGGGTAAAAGTTCTCCACCGATGAGAAACAAAGATTGTAGTACGACTGTCGAAGATGTATTCCATATAATAAATAACTTTTTTGTGTAGCCATAAGAAAATTTAAAAAATGATAGTTCAACACCCATGAGAACCCAACTTTTTTCCAGCTGTTGAAGAAGCGTTCAATAAAATAAATAAATTTTTTGTGTACCTACCTATCAATAAATTAAAAGTTCTTCACCGATGAGAACCACACATTTTTACAGCTGTCAAAGATGTTTTCTATTAAATAAATCAACCCCTTGTCTACCTATAAATTAAATATATTTATTCTCCACCGATGAGAAATAAAACTTGTAGTACATCTGTTAAAGAAATGTTCAATAAGATGAATAAACTTTAGGTGTTCCAGTATATTTTCCGCTACTTTTGATTTTTCGAGATTCTGATGGACACGGCCTATCCCGCCCTAGATCAGTCATTGGGGGCCTACACAAAGAGTGACTGAACATACCTCCCTCCCACCTGTTAGGAGGCAACTCCTAGCGAAGGTTGCCCGAGGGTGTGTACTGTAAATGTCCTTGTGTTAAGAATATGTGTTTAGTTTAATGTTATGGTGTGTGTGGCAGCTGTGTACTGAACTGTGGTCACCCGTGGGGGCGTTACTCCCCAAGTAACGGCTGCTTGCTGCACGTTACCCCTTGCGGGAGAAAAAAGAAGAAAGAAGGGAAGACATCTTTGTGTCTTCTAGAAAATAAGAATATGTGTTTAGTTTAATGTTATGGTGTGTGTGGCAGCTGTGTACTGAACTGTGGTCACCCGTGGGGGCGTTACTCCCCAAGTAACGGCTGCATGCTGCACGTTACCCCTTGCGGGAGAAAAAAGAAGAAAGAAGGGAAGACATCTTTGTGTCTTCTAGAAAATAAAGGAAAAGATTTCAACACCCAAGAATGATCAAAGAGGAACAGAAAACCAAAAGGAAATTATTCTTTTAATGTTTGCCAGTAAAGAAGAGACTAGTAAAAGAAGGGAACACACCTTTGTCTTCATAATAAGAAAAGAAAAGTCGATAATCACTTGGAGTACACCAGTCGTAGACGTGTTTTATGAAATAGGATAACTTCCTCTGTTGATTAAATTCAAGTAAGGGTTCTCTCCCGATGAGAATCGCATACCGTAGAGTACAGCTTTCTAAGAGTGTTTTATAAATCAAATAAACTTTTCGTGAACCTATCTATAAAATAAAACTTCTCTGCCGATGAGAAACCTAATTTTTTGCAGCTGTCAATGATAAATAAAATTTTTGTTTTCTTATAAATATAATAAAAGTTCCACAACTATGAAAACACAACATTTTTACAGCTGATAAAATAAATATACTTTTCCTATATCCGTAAATAAAATAAAAGATCTCCAATGAAGATGATCAATGATCATAGCTACAGCCGTCGAAGATGTATTTTATACAATAAATCATTTTTTTGTCCACCCACGAGAATAAAAATAAAAGTTCTCCACCGATGAGAATCAAAGATTGCAGTCCGACTGCCAAAGATGTATTCCATATAATAAATAACTTTTTTGTGTAGACATAAAAAAACAATACTTCTCCACAGATGAGAACCCAACTTTTTTGTGCAGCAATCAAACATGTATTATATAAAATCATATATGAAATCCTTATATAAAATATTGTAGCCTACGGTAATACATAAGTTGGGTAAAAGTTCTCCACCGATGAGAAACAAAGATTGTAGTACGACTGTCGAAGATGTATTCCATATAATAAATAACTTTTTTGTGTAGCCATAAGAAAATTTAAAAAATGATAGTTCAACACCCATGAGAACCCAACTTTTTTCCAGCTGTTGAAGAAGCGTTCAATAAAATAAATAAATTTTTTGTGTACCTACCTATCAATAAATTAAAAGTTCTTCACCGATGAGAACCACACATTTTTACAGCTGTCAAAGATGTTTTCTATAAAATAAATCAACCCCTTGCCTACCTATAAATTAAATATATTTATTCTCCACCGATGAGAAATAAAACTTGTAGTACATCTGTTAAAGAAATGTTCAATAAGATGAATAAACTTTAGGTGTTCCAGTATATTTTCCGCTACTTTTGATTTTTCGAGATTCTGATGGACACGGCCTATCCCGCCCTAGATCAGTCATTGGGGGCCTACACAAAGATTTAAAGAGTTAGGAGGCAACTCCTAGCGAAGGTTGCCCGAGGGTGTGTACTGTAAATGTCCTTGTGTTAAGAATATGTGTTTAGTTTAATGTTATGGTGTGTGTGGCAGCTGTGTACTGAACTGTGGTCACCCGTGGGGGCGTTACTCCCCAAGTAACGGCTGCTTGCTGCACGTTACCCCTTGCGGGAGAAAAAAGAAGAAAGAAGGGAAGACATCTTTGTGTCTTCTAGAAAATAAGAATATGTGTTTAGTTTAATGTTATGGTGTGTGTGGCAGCTGTGTACTGAACTGTGGTCACCCGTGGGGGCGTTACTCCCCAAGTAACGGCTGCATGCTGCACGTTACCCCTTGCGGGAGAAAAAAGAAGAAAGAAGGGAAGACATCTTTGTGTCTTCTAGAAAATAAAGGAAAAGATTTCAACACCCAAGAATGATCAAAGAGGAACAGAAAACCAAAAGGAAATTATTCTTTTAATGTTTGCCAGTAAAGAAGAGACTAGTAAAAGAAGGGAACACACCTTTGTCTTCATAATAAGAAAAGAAAAGTCGATAATCACTTGGACTGTCGAAGATGTATTCCATATAATAAATAACTTTTTTGTGTAGCCATAAGAAAATTTAAAAAATGATAGTTCAACACCCATGAGAACCCAACTTTTTTCCAGCTGTTGAAGAAGCGTTCAATAAAATAAATAAATTTTTTGTGTACCTACCTATCAATAAATTAAAAGTTCTTCACCGATGAGAACCACACATTTTTACAGCTGTCAAAGATGTTTTCTATAAAATAAATCAACCCCTTGCCTACCTATAAATTAAATATATTTATTCTCCACCGATGAGAAATAAAACTTGTAGTACATCTGTTAAAGAAATGTTCAATAAGATGAATAAACTTTAGGTGTTCCAGTATATTTTCCGCTACTTTTGATTTTTCGAGATTCTGATGGACACGGCCTATCCCGCCCTAGATCAGTCATTGGGGGCCTACACAAAGAGTGACTGAACATACCTCCCTCCCACCTGTTAGGAGGCAACTCCTAGCGAAGGTTGCCCGAGGGTGTGTACTGTAAATGTCCTTGTGTTAAGAATATGTGTTTAGTTTAATGTTATGGTGTGTGTGGCAGCTGTGTACTGAACTGTGGTCACCCGTGGGGGCGTTACTCCCCAAGTAACGGCTGCTTGCTGCACGTTACCCCTTGCGGGAGAAAAAAGAAGAAAGAAGGGAAGACATCTTTGTGTCTTCTAGAAAATAAGAATATGTGTTTAGTTTAATGTTATGGTGTGTGTGGCAGCTGTGTACTGAACTGTGGTCACCCGTGGGGGCGTTACTCCCCAAGTAACGGCTGCATGCTGCACGTTACCCCTTGCGGGAGAAAAAAGAAGAAAGAAGGGAAGACATCTTTGTGTCTTCTAGAAAATAAAGGAAAAGATTTCAACACCCAAGAATGATCAAAGAGGAACAGAAAACCAAAAGGAAATTATTCTTTTAATGTTTGCCAGTAAAGAAGAGACTAGTAAAAGAAGGGAACACACCTTTGTCTTCATAATAAGAAAAGAAAAGTCGATAATCACTTGGAGTACACCAGTCGTAGACGTGTTTTATGAAATAGGATAACTTCCTCTGTTGATTAAATTCAAGTAAGGGTTCTCTCCCGATGAGAATCGCATACCGTAGAGTACAGCTTTCTAAGAGTGTTTTATAAATCAAATAAACTTTTCGTGAACCTATCTATAAAATAAAACTTCTCTGCCGATGAGAAACCTAATTTTTTGCAGCTGTCAATGATAAATAAAATTTTTGTTTTCTTATAAATATAATAAAAGTTCCACAACTATGAAAACACAACATTTTTACAGCTGATAAAATAAATATACTTTTCCTATATCCGTAAATAAAATAAAAGATCTCCAACGAAGATGATCAATGATCATAGCTACAGCCGTCGAAGATGTATTTTATACAATAAATCATTTTTTTGTCCACCCACGAGAATAAAAATAAAAGTTCTCCACCGATGAGAATCAAAGATTGCAGTCCGACTGCCAAAGATGTATTCCATATAATAAATAACTTTATTGTGTAGACATAAAAAAACAATACTTCTCCACAGATGAGAACCCAACTTTTTTGTGCAGCAATCAAACATGTATTATATAAAATCATATATGAAATCCTTATATAAAATATTGTAGCCTACGGTAATACATAAGTTGGGTAAAAGTTCTCCACCGATGAGAAACAAAGATTGTAGTAAGACTGTCGAAGATGTATTCCATATAATAAATAACTTTTTTGTGTAGCCATAAGAAAATTTAAAAAATGATATTTCAACACCCATGAGAACCCAACTTTTTTCCAGCTGTTGAAGAAGCGTTCAATAAAATAAATCAATTTTTTGTGTACCTACCTATCAATAAATTAAAAGTTCTTCACCGATGAGAACCACACATTTTTACAGCTGTCAAAGATGTTTTCTATTAAATAAAACAACCCCTTGCCTACCTATAAATTAAATATATTTATTCTCCACCGATGAGAAATAAAACTTGTAGTACATCTGTTAAAGAAATGTTCAATAAGATGAATAAACTTTAGGTGTTCCAGTATATTTTCCGCTACTTTTGATTTTTCGAGATTCTGATGGACACGGCCTATCCCGCCCTAGATCAGTCATTGGGGGCCTACACAAAGAGTGACTGAACATACCTCCCTCCCACCTGTTAGGAGGCAACTCCTAGCGAAGGTTGCCCGAGGGTGTGTACTGTAAATGTCCTTGTGTTAAGAATATGTGTTTAGTTTAATGTTATGGTGTGTGTGGCAGCTGTGTACTGAACTGTGGTCACCCGTGGGGGCGTTACTCCCCAAGTAACGGCTGCTTGCTGCACGTTACCCCTTGCGGGAGAAAAAAGAAGAAAGAAGGGAAGACATCTTTGTGTCTTCTAGAAAATAAGAATATGTGTTTAGTTTAATGTTATGGTGTGTGTGGCAGCTGTGTACTGAACTGTGGTCACCCGTGGGGGCGTTACTCCCCAAGTAACGGCTGCATGCTGCACGTTACCCCTTGCGGGAGAAAAAAGAAGAAAGAAGGGAAGACATCTTTGTGTCTTCTAGAAAATAAAGGAAAAGATTTCAACACCCAAGAATGATCAAAGAGGAACAGAAAACCAAAAGGAAATTATTCTTTTAATGTTTGCCAGTAAAGAAGAGACTAGTAAAAGAAGGGAACACACCTTTGTCTTCATAATAAGAAAAGAAAAGTCGATAATCACTTGGAGTACACAAGTCGTAGACGTGTTTTATGAAATAGGATAACTTCCTCTGTTGATAAAATTCAAGTAAGTGTTCTCTCCCGATGAGAATCGCATACCGTAGAGTACAGCTTTCTAAGAGTGTTTTATAAATCAAATAAACTTTTCGTGAACCTATCTATAAAATAAAACTTCTCTGCCGATGAGAAACCTAATTTTTTGCAGCTGTCAATGATAAATAAAATTTTTGTTTTCATATAAATATAATAAAAGTTCCACAACTATGAAAACACAACATTTTTACAGCTGATAAAATAAATATACTTTTCCTATATCCGTAAATAAAATAAAAGATCTCCAACGAAGATGATCAATGATCATAGCTACAGCCGTCGAAGATGTATTTTATACAATAAATCATTTTTTTGTCCACCCACGAGAATAAAAATAAAAGTTCTCCACCGATGAGAATCAAAGATTGCAGTCCGACTGCCAAAGATGTATTCCATATAATAAATAACTTTTTTGTGTAGACATAAAAAAACAATACTTCTCCACAGATGAGAACCCAACTTTTTTGTGCAGCAATCAAACATGTATTATATAAAATCATATATGAAATCCTTATATAAAATATTGTAGCCTACGGTAATACATAAGTTGGGTAAAAGTTCTCCACCGATGAGAAACAAAGATTGTAGTACGACTGTCGAAGATGTATTCCATATAATAAATAACTTTTTTGTGTAGCCATAAGAAAATTTAAAAAATGATAGTTCAACACCCATGAGAACCCAACTTTTTTCCAGCTGTTGAAGAAGCGTTCAATAAAATAAATAAATTTTTTGTGTACCTACCTATCAATAAATTAAAAGTTCTTCACCGATGAGAACCACACATTTTTACAGCTGTCAAAGATGTTTTCTATTAAATAAATCAACCCCTTGCCTACCTATAAATTAAATATATTTATTCTCCACCGATGAGAAATAAAACTTGTAGTACATCTGTTAAAGAAATGTTCAATAAGATGAATAAACTTTAGGTGTTCCAGTATATTTTCCGCTACTTTTGATTTTTAGAGATTCTGATGGACACGGCCTATCCCGCCCTAGATCAGTCATTGGGGGCCTACACAAAGAGTGACTGAACATACCTCCCTCCCACCTGTTAGGAGGCAACTCCTAGCGAAGGTTGCCCGAGGGTGTGTGCTGTAAATGTCCTTGTGTTAAGAATATGTGTTTAGTTTAATGTTATGGTGTGTGTGGCAGCTGTGTACTGAACTGTGGTCACCCGTGGGGGCGTTACTCCCCAAGTAACGGCTGCTTGCTGCACGTTACCCCTTGCGGGAGAAAAAAGAAGAAAGAAGGGAAGACATCTTTGTGTCTTCTAGAAAATAAGAATATGTGTTTAGTTTAATGTTATGGTGTGTGTGGCAGCTGTGTACTGAACTGTGGTCACCCGTGGGGGCGTTACTCCCCAAGTAACGGCTGCTTGCTGCACGTTACCCCTTGCGGGAGAAAAAAGAAGAAAGAAGGGAAGACATCTTTGTGTCTTCTAGAAAATAAAGGAAAAGATTTCAACACCCAAGAATGATCAAAGAGGAACAGAAAACCAAAAGGAAATTATTCTTTTAATGTTTGCCAGTAAAGAAGAGACTAGTAAAAGAAGGGAACACACCTTTGTCTTCATAATAAGAAAAGAAAAGTCGATAATCACTTGGAGTACACCAGTCGTAGACGTGTTTTATGAAATAGGATAACTTCCTCTGTTGATAAAATTCAAGTAAGTGTTCTCTCCCGATGAGAATCGCATACCGTAGAGTACAGCTTTCTAAGAGTGTTTTATAAATCAAATAAACTTTTCGTGAACCTATCTATAAAATAAAACTTCTCTGCCGATGAGAAACCTAATTTTTTGCAGCTGTCAATGATAAATAAAATTTTTGTTTTCTTATAAATATAATAAAAGTTCCACAACTATGAAAACACAACATTTTTACAGCTGATAAAATAAATATACTTTTCCTATATCCGTAAATAAAATAAAAGATCTCCAACGAAGATGATCAATGATCATAGCTACAGCCGTCGAAGATGTATTTTATACAATAAATCATTTTTTTGTCCACCCACGAGAATAAAAATAAAAGTTCTCCACCGATGAGAATCAAAGATTGCAGTCCGACTGCCAAAGATGTATTCCATATAATAAATAACTTTTTTGTGTAGACATAAAAAAACAATACTTCTCCACAGATGAGAACCCAACTTTTTTGTGCAGCAATCAAACATGTGTTATATAAAATCATATATGAAATCCTTATATAAAATATTGTAGCCTACGGTAATACATAAGTTGGGTAAAAGTTCTCCACCGATGAGAAACAAAGATTGTAGTACGACTGTCGAAGATGTATTCCATATAATAAATAACTTTTTTGTGTAGCCATAAGAAAATTTAAAAAATGATAGTTCAACACCCATGAGAACCCAACTTTTTTCCAGCTGTTGAAGAAGCGTTCAATAAAATAAATCAATTTTTTGTGTACCTACCTATCAATAAATTAAAAGTTCTTCACCGATGAGAACCACACATTTTTACAGCTGTCAAAGATGTTTTCTATTAAATAAATCAACCCCTTGTCTACCTATAAATTAAATATATTTATTCTCCCCCGTGAGAAATAAAACTTGTAGCACATCTGTTAAAGAAATGTTCAATAAGATGAATAAACTTTAGGTGTTCCAGTATATTTTCCGCTACTTTTGATTTTTCGAGATTCTGATGGACACGGCCTATCCCGCCCTAGATCAGTCATTGGGGGCCTACACAAAGAGTGACTGAACATACCTCCCTCCCACCTGTTAGGAGGCAACTCCTAGCGAAGGTTGCCCGAGGGTGTGTACTGTAAATGTCCTTGTGTTAAGAATATGTGTTTAGTTTAATGTTATGGTGTGTGTGGCAGCTGTGTACTGAACTGTGGTCACCCGTGGGGGCGTTACTCCCCAAGTAACGGCTGCTTGCTGCACGTTACCCCTTGCGGGAGAAAAAAGAAGAAAGAAGGGAAGACATCTTTGTGTCTTCTAGAAAATAAAGGAAAAGATTTCAACACCCAAGAATGATCAAAGAGGAACAGAAAACCAAAAGGAAATTATTCTTTTAATGTTTGCCAGTAAAGAAGAGACTAGTAAAAGAAGGGAACACACCTTTGTCTTCATAATAAGAAAAGAAAAGTCGATAATCACTTGGAGTACACCAGTCGTAGACGTGTTTTATGAAATAGGATAACTTCCTCTGTTGATAAAATTCAAGTAAGTGTTCTCTCCCGATGAGAATCGCATACCGTAGAGTACAGCTTTCTAAGAGTGTTTTATAAATCAAATAAACTTTTCGTGAACCTATCTATAAAATAAAACTTCTCTGCCGATGAGAAACCTAATTTTTTGCAGCTGTCAATGATAAATAAAATTTTTGTTTTCTTATAAATATAATAAAAGTTCCACAACTATGAAAACACAACATTTTTACAGCTGATAAAATAAATATACTTTTCCTATATCCGTAAATAAAATAAAAGATCTCCAACGAAGATGATCAATGATCATAGCTACAGCCGTCGAAGATGTATTTTATACAATAAATCATTTTTTTGTCCACCCACGAGAATAAAAATAAAAGTTCTCCACCGATGAGAATCAAAGATTGCAGTCCGACTGCCAAAGATGTATTCCATATAATAAATAACTTTTTTGTGTAGACATAAAAAAACAATACTTCTCCACAGATGAGAACCCAACTTTTTTGTGCAGCAATCAAACATGTTTTATATAAAATCATATATGAAATCCTTATATAAAATATTGTAGCCTACGGTAATACATAAGTTGGGTAAAAGTTCTCCACCGATGAGAAACAAAGATTGTAGTACGACTGTCGAAGATGTATTCCATATAATAAATAACTTTTTTGTGTAGCCATAAGAAAATTTAAAAAATGATAGTTCAACACCCATGAGAACCCAACTTTTTTCCAGCTGTTGAAGAAGCGTTCAATAAAATAAATAAATTTTTTGTGTACCTACCTATCAATAAATTAAAAGTTCTTCACCGATGAGAACCACACATTTTTACAGCTGTCAAAGATGTTTTCTATTAAATAAATCAACCCCTTGTCTACCTATAAATTAAATATATTTATTCTCCACCGATGAGAAATAATACTTGTAGCACATCTGTTAAAGAAATGTTCAATAAGATGAATAAACTTTAGGTGTTCCAGTATATTTTCCGCTACTTTTGATTTTTCGAGATTCTGATGGACACGGCCTATCCCGCCCTAGATCAGTCATTGGGGGCCTACACAAAGAGTGACTGAACATACCTCCCTCCCACCTGTTAGGAGGCAACTCCTAGCGAAGGTTGCCCGAGGGTGTGTACTGTAAATGTCCTTGTGTTAAGAATATGTGTTTAGTTTAATGTTATGGTGTGTGTGGCAGCTGTGTACTGAACTGTGGTCACCCGTGGGGGCGTTACTCCCCAAGTAACGGCTGCTTGCTGCACGTTACCCCTTGCGGGAGAAAAAAGAAGAAAGAAGGGAAGACATCTTTGTGTCTTCTAGAAAATAAAGGAAAAGATTTCAACACCCAAGAATGATCAAAGAGGAACAGAAAACCAAAAGGAAATTATTCTTTTAATGTTTGCCAGTAAAGAAGAGACTAGTAAAAGAAGGGAACACACCTTTGTCTTCATAATAAGAAAAGAAAAGTCGATAATCACTTGGAGTACACCAGTCGTAGACGTGTTTTATGAAATAGGATAACTTCCTCTGTTGATTAAATTCAAGTAAGGGTTCTCTCCCGATGAGAATCGCATACCGTAGAGTACAGCTTTCTAAGAGTGTTTTATAAATCAAATAAACTTTTCGTGAACCTATCTATAAAATAAAACTTCTCTGCCGATGAGAAACCTAATTTTTTGCAGCTGTCAATGATAAATAAAATTTTTGTTTTCTTATAAATATAATAAAAGTTCCACAACTATGAAAACACAACATTTTTACAGCTGATAAAATAAATATACTTTTCCTATATCCGTAAATAAAATAAAAGATCTCCAACGAAGATGATCAATGATCATAGCTACAGCCGTCGAAGATGTATTTTATACAATAAATCATTTTTTTGTCCACCCACGAGAATAAAAATAAAAGTTCTCCACCGATGAGAATCAAAGATTGCAGTCCGACTGCCAAAGATGTATTCCATATAATAAATAACTTTTTTGTGTAGACATAAAAAAACAATACTTCTCCACAGATGAGAACCCAACTTTTTTGTGCAGCAATCAAACATGTTTTATATAAAATCATATATGAAATCCATATATAAAATATTGTAGCCTACGGTAATACATAAGTTGGGTAAAAGTTCTCCACCGATGAGAAACAAAGATTGTAGTACGACTGTCGAAGATGTATTCCATATAATAAATAACTTTTTTGTGTAGCCATAAGAAAATTTAAAAAATGATAGTTCAACACCCATGAGAACCCAACTTTTTTCCAGCTGTTGAAGAAGCGTTCAATAAAATAAATAAATTTTTTGTGTACCTACCTATCAATAAATTAAAAGTTCTTCACCGATGAGAACCACACATTTTTACAGCTGTCAAAGATGTTTTCTATTAAATAAATCAACCCCTTGTCTACCTATAAATTAAATATATTTATTCTCCACCGATGAGAAATAATACTTGTAGCACATCTGTTAAAGAAATGTTCAATAAGATGAATAAACTTTAGGTGTTCCAGTATATTTTCCGCTACTTTTGATTTTTCGAGATTCTGATGGACACGGCCTATCCCGCCCTAGATCAGTCATTGGGGGCCTACACAAAGAGTGACTGAACATACCTCCCTCCCACCTGTTAGGAGGCAACTCCTAGCGAAGGTTGCCCGAGGGTGTGTACTGTAAATGTCCTTGTGTTAAGAATATGTGTTTAGTTTAATGTTATGGTGTGTGTGGCAGCTGTGTACTGAACTGTGGTCACCCGTGGGGGCGTTACTCCCCAAGTAACGGCTGCTTGCTGCACGTTACCCCTTGCGGGAGAAAAAAGAAGAAAGAAGGGAAGACATCTTTGTGTCTTCTAGAAAATAAAGGAAAAGATTTCAACACCCAAGAATGATCAAAGAGGAACAGAAAACCAAAAGGAAATTATTCTTTTAATGTTTGCCAGTAAAGAAGAGACTAGTAAAAGAAGGGAACACACCTTTGTCTTCATAATAAGAAAAGAAAAGTCGATAATCACTTGGAGTACACCAGTCGTAGACGTGTTTTATGAAATAGGATAACTTCCTCTGTTGATTAAATTCAAGTAAGGGTTCTCTCCCGATGAGAATCGCATACCGTAGAGTACAGCTTTCTAAGAGTGTTTTATAAATCAAATAAACTTTTCGTGAACCTATCTATAAAATAAAACTTCTCTGCCGATGAGAAACCTAATTTTTTGCAGCTGTCAATGATAAATAAAATTTTTGTTTTCTTATAAATATAATAAAAGTTCCACAACTATGAAAACACAACATTTTTACAGCTGATAAAATAAATATACTTTTCCTATATCCGTAAATAAAATAAAAGATCTCCAACGAAGATGATCAATGATCATAGCTACAGCCGTCGAAGATGTATTTTATACAATAAATCATTTTTTTGTCCACCCACGAGAATAAAAATAAAAGTTCTCCACCGATGAGAATCAAAGATTGCAGTCCGACTGCCAAAGATGTATTCCATATAATAAATAACTTTTTTGTGTAGACATAAAAAAACAATACTTCTCCACAGATGAGAACCCAACTTTTTTGTGCAGCAATCAAACATGTATTATATAAAATCATATATGAAATCCTTATATAAAATATTGTAGCCTACGGTAATACATAAGTTGGGTAAAAGTTCTCCACCGATGAGAAACAAAGATTGTAGTACGACTGTCGAAGATGTATTCCATATAATAAATAACTTTTTTGTGTAGCCATAAGAAAATTTAAAAAATGATAGTTCAACACCCATGAGAACCCAACTTTTTTCCAGCTGTTGAAGAAGCGTTCAATAAAATAAATAAATTTTTTGTGTACCTACCTATCAATAAATTAAAAGTTCTTCACCGATGAGAACCACACATTTTTACAGCTGTCAAAGATGTTTTCTATTAAATAAATCAACCCCTTGTCTACCTATAAATTAAATATATTTATTCTCCACCGATGAGAAATAAAACTTGTAGCACATCTGTTAAAGAAATGTTCAATAAGATGAATAAACTTTAGGTGTTCCAGTATATTTTCGGCTACTTTTGATTTTTCGAGATTCTGATGGACACGGCCTATCCCGCCCTAGATCAGTCATTGGGGGCCTACACAAAGAGTGACTGAACATACCTCCCTCCCACCTGTTAGGAGGCAACTCCTAGCGAAGGTTGCCCGAGGGTGTGTGCTGTAAATGTCCTTGTGTTAAGAATATGTGTTTAGTTTAATGTTATGGTGTGTGTGGCAGCTGTGTACTGAACTGTGGTCACCCGTGGGGGCGTTACTCCCCAAGTAACGGCTGCTTGCTGCACGTTACCCCTTGCGGGAGAAAAAAGAAGAAAGAAGGGAAGACATCTTTGTGTCTTCTAGAAAATAAGAATATGTGTTTAGTTTAATGTTATGGTGTGTGTGGCAGCTGTGTACTGAACTGTGGTCACCCGTGGGGGCGTTACTCCCCAAGTAACGGCTGCATGCTGCACGTTACTCCTTGCGGGAGAAAAAAGAAAAAAGAAGGGAAGACATCTTTGTGTCTTCTAGAAAATAAAGGAAAAGATTTCAACACCCAAGAATGATCAAAGATGAACAGAAAACCAAAAGGAAATTATTCTTTTAATGTTTGCCAGTAAAGAAGAGACTAGTAAAAGAAGGGAACACACCTTTGTCTTCATAATAAGAAAATAAAAGTCGATAATCACTTGGAGTACACCAGTCGTAGACGTGTTTTATGAAATAGGATAACTTCCTCTGTTGATAAAATTCAAGTAAGTGTTCTCTCCCGATGAGAATCGCATACCGTAGAGTACAGCTTTCTAAGAGTGTTTTATAAATCAAATAAACTTTTCGTGAACCTATCTATAAAATAAAACTTCTCTGCCGATGAGAAACCTAATTTTTTGCAGCTGTCAATGATAAATAAAATTTTTGTTTTCTTATAAATATAATAAAAGTTCCACAACTATGAAAACACAACATTTTTACAGCTGATAAAATAAATATACTTTTCCTATATCCGTAAATAAAATAAAAGATCTCCAACGAAGATGATCAATGATCATAGCTACAGCCGTCGAAGATGTATTTTATACAATAAATCATTTTTTTGTCCACCCACGAGAATAAAAATAAAAGTTCTCCACCGATGAGAATCAAAGATTGCAGTCCGACTGCCAAAGATGTATTCCATATAATAAATAACTTTTTTGTGTAGACATAAAAAAACAATACTTCTCCACAGATGAGAACCCAACTTTTTTGTGCAGCAATCAAACATGTATTATATAAAATCATATATGAAATCCTTATATAAAATATTGTAGCCTACGGTAATACATAAGTTGGGTAAAAGTTCTCCACCGATGAGAAACAAAGATTGTAGTACGACTGTCGAAGATGTATTCCATATAATAAATAACTTTTTTGTGTAGCCATAAGAAAATTTAAAAAATGATAGTTCAACACCCATGAGAACCCAACTTTTTTCCAGCTGTTGAAGAAGCGTTCAATAAAATAAATAAATTTTTTGTGTACCTATCAATAAATTAAAAGTTCTTCACCGATGAGAACCACACATTTTTACAGCTGTCAAAGATGTTTTCTATTAAATAAATCAACCCCTTGTCTACCTATAAATTAAATATATTTATTCTCCACCGATGAGAAATAAAACTTGTAGTACATCTGTTAAAGAAATGTTCAATAAGATGAATAAACTTTAGGTGTTCCAGTATATTTTCCGCTACTTTTGATTTTTCGAGATTCTGATGGACACGGCCTATCCCGCCCTAGATCAGTCATTGGGGGCCTACACAAAGAGTGACTGAACATACCTCCCTCCCACCTGTTAGGAGGCAACTCCTAGCGAAGGTTGCCCGAGGGTGTGTACTGTAAATGTCCTTGTGTTAAGAATATGTGTTTAGTTTAATGTTATGGTGTGTGTGGCAGCTGTGTACTGAACTGTGGTCACCCGTGGGGGCGTTACTCCCCAAGTAACGGCTGCTTGCTGCACGTTACCCCTTGCGGGAGAAAAAAGAAGAAAGAAGGGAAGACATCTTTGTGTCTTCTAGAAAATAAGAATATGTGTTTAGTTTAATGTTATGGTGTGTGTGGCAGCTGTGTACTGAACTGTGGTCACCCGTGGGGGCGTTACTCCCCAAGTAACGGCTGCTTGCTGCACGTTACCCCTTGCGGGAGAAAAAAGAAGAAAGAAGGGAAGACATCTTTGTGTCTTCTAGAAAATAAAGGAAAAGATTTCAACACCCAAGAATGATCAAAGAGGAACAGAAAACCAAAAGGAAATTATTCTTTTAATGTTTGCCAGTAAAGAAGAGACTAGTAAAAGAAGGGAACACACCTTTGTCTTCATAATAAGAAAAGAAAAGTCGATAATCACTTGGAGTACACCAGTCGTAGACGTGTTTTATGAAATAGGATAACTTCCTCTGTTGATAAAATTCAAGTAAGTGTTCTCTCCCGATGAGAATCGCATACCGTAGAGTACAGCTTTCTAAGAGTGTTTTATAAATCAAATAAACTTTTCGTGAACCTATCTATAAAATAAAACTTCTCTGCCGATGAGAAACCTAATTTTTTGCAGCTGTCAATGATAAATAAAATTTTTGTTTTCTTATAAATATAATAAAAGTTCCACAACTATGAAAACACAACATTTTTACAGCTGATAAAATAAATATACTTTTCCTATATCCGTAAATAAAATAAAAGATCTCCAACGAAGATGATCAATGATCATAGCTACAGCCGTCGAAGATGTATTTTATACAATAAATCATTTTTTTGTCCACCCACGAGAATAAAAATAAAAGTTCTCCACCGATGAGAATCAAAGATTGCAGTCCGACTGCCAAAGATGTATTCCATATAATAAATAACTTTTTTGTGTAGACATAAAAAAACAATACTTCTCCACAGATGAGAACCCAACTTTTTTGTGCAGCAATCAAACATGTGTTATATAAAATCATATATGAAATCCTTATATAAAATATTGTAGCCTACGGTAATACATAAGTTGGGTAAAAGTTCTCCACCGATGAGAAACAAAGATTGTAGTACGACTGTCGAAGATGTATTCCATATAATAAATAACTTTTTTGTGTAGCCATAAGAAAATTTAAAAAATGATAGTTCAACACCCATGAGAACCCAACTTTTTTCCAGCTGTTGAAGAAGCGTTCAATAAAATAAATAAATTTTTTGTGTACCTACCTATCAATAAACTAAAAGTTCTTCACCGATGAGAACCACACATTTTTACAGCTGTCAAAGATGTTTTCTATTAAATAAATCAACCCCTTGCCTACCTATAAATTAAATATATTTATTCTCCACCGATGAGAAATAAAACTTGTAGTACATCTGTTAAAGAAATGTTCAATAAGATGAATAAACTTTAGGTGTTCCAGTATATTTTCCGCTACTTTTGATTTTTCGAGATTCTGATGGACACGGCCTATCCCGCCCTAGATCAGTCATTGGGGGCCTACACAAAGAGTGACTGAACATACCTCCCTCCCACCTGTTAGGAGGCAACTCCTAGCGAAGGTTGCCCGAGGGTGTGTACTGTAAATGTCCTTGTGTTAAGAATATGTGTTTAGTTTAATGTTATGGTGTGTGTGGCAGCTGTGTACTGAACTGTGGTCACCCGTGGGGGCGTTACTCCCCAAGTAACGGCTGCTTGCTGCACGTTACCCCTTGCGGGAGAAAAAAGAAGAAAGAAGGGAAGACATCTTTGTGTCTTCTAGAAAATAAGAATATGTGTTTAGTTTAATGTTATGGTGTGTGTGGCAGCTGTGTACTGAACTGTGGTCACCCGTGGGGGCGTTACTCCCCAAGTAACGGCTGCTTGCTGCACGTTACCCCTTGCGGGAGAAAAAAGAAGAAAGAAGGGAAGACATCATTGTGTCTTCTAGAAAATAAAGGAAAAGATTTCAACACCCAAGAATGATCAAAGAGGAACAGAAAACCAAAAGGAAATTATTCTTTTAATGTTTGCCAGTAAAGAAGAGACTAGTAAAAGAAGGGAACACACCTTTGTCTTCATAATAAGAAAAGAAAAGTCGATAATCACTTGGAGTACACCAGTCGTAGACGTGTTTTATGAAATAGGATAACTTCCTCTGTTGATAAAATTCAAGTAAGTGTTCTCTCCCGATGAGAATCGCATACCGTAGAGTACAGCTTTCTAAGAGTGTTTTATAAATCAAATAAACTTTTCGTGAACCTATCTATAAAATAAAACTTCTCTGCCGATGAGAAACCTAATTTTTTGCAGCTGTCAATGATAAATAAAATTTTTGTTTTCTTATAAATATAATAAAAGTTCCACAACTATGAAAACACAACATTTTTACAGCTGATAAAATAAATATACTTTTCCTATATCCGTAAATAAAATAAAAGATCTCCAACGAAGATGATCAATGATCATAGCTACAGCCGTCGAAGATGTATTTTATACAATAAATCATTTTTTTGTCCACCCACGAGAATAAAAATAAAAGTTCTCCACCGATGAGAATCAAAGATTGCAGTCCGACTGCCAAAGATGTATTCCATATAATAAATAACTTTTTTGTGTAGACATAAAAAAACAATACTTCTCCACAGATGAGAACCCAACTTTTTTGTGCAGCAATCAAACATGTATTATATAAAATCATATATGAAATCCTTATATAAAATATTGTAGCCTACGGTAATACATAAGTTGGGTAAAAGTTCTCCACCGATGAGAAACAAAGATTGTAGTACGACTGTCGAAGATGTATTCCATATAATAAATAACTTTTTTGTGTAGCCATAAGAAAATTTAAAAAATGATAGTTCAACACCCATGAGAACCCAACTTTTTTCCAGCTGTTGAAGAAGCGTTCAATAAAATAAATAAATTTTTTGTGTACCTACCTATCAATAAATTAAAAGTTCTTCACCGATGAGAACCACACATTTTTACAGCTGTCAAAGATGTTTTCTATTAAATAAATCAACCCCTTGTCTACCTATAAATTAAATATATTTATTCTCCACCGATGAGAAATAAAACTTGTAGTACATCTGTTAAAGAAATGTTCAATAAGATGAATAAACTTTAGGTGTTCCAGTATATTTTCCGCTACTTTTGATTTTTCGAGATTCTGATGGACACGGCCTATCCCGCCCTAGATCAGTCATTGGGGGCCTACACAAAGAGTGACTGAACATACCTCCCTCCCACCTGTTAGGAGGCAACTCCTAGCGAAGGTTGCCCGAGGGTGTGTACTGTAAATGTCCTTGTGTTAAGAATATGTGTTTAGTTTAATGTTATGGTGTGTGTGGCAGCTGTGTACTGAACTGTGGTCACCCGTGGGGGCGTTACTCCCCAAGTAACGGCTGCTTGCTGCACGTTACCCCTTGCGGGAGAAAAAAGAAGAAAGAAGGGAAGACATCTTTGTGTCTTCTAGAAAATAAGAATATGTGTTTAGTTTAATGTTATGGTGTGTGTGGCAGCTGTGTACTGAACTGTGGTCACCCGTGGGGGCGTTACTCCCCAAGTAACGGCTGCATGCTGCACGTTACCCCTTGCGGGAGAAAAAAGAAGAAAGAAGGGAAGACATCTTTGTGTCTTCTAGAAAATAAAGGAAAAGATTTCAACACCCAAGAATGATCAAAGAGGAACAGAAAACCAAAAGGAAATTATTCTTTTAATGTTTGCCAGTAAAGAAGAGACTAGTAAAAGAAGGGAACACACCTTTGTCTTCATAATAAGAAAAGAAAAGTCGATAATCACTTGGAGTACACCAGTCGTAGACGTGTTTTATGAAATAGGATAACTTCCTCTGTTGATTAAATTCAAGTAAGGGTTCTCTCCCGATGAGAATCGCATACCGTAGAGTACAGCTTTCTAAGAGTGTTTTATAAATCAAATAAACTTTTCGTGAACCTATCTATAAAATAAAACTTCTCTGCCGATGAGAAACCTAATTTTTTGCAGCTGTCAATGATAAATAAAATTTTTGTTTTCTTATAAATATAATAAAAGTTCCACAACTATGAAAACACAACATTTTTACAGCTGATAAAATAAATATACTTTTCCTATATCCGTAAATAAAATAAAAGATCTCCAATGAAGATGATCAATGATCATAGCTACAGCCGTCGAAGATGTATTTTATACAATAAATCATTTTTTTGTCCACCCACGAGAATAAAAATAAAAGTTCTCCACCGATGAGAATCAAAGATTGCAGTCCGACTGCCAAAGATGTATTCCATATAATAAATAACTTTTTTGTGTAGACATAAAAAAACAATACTTCTCCACAGATGAGAACCCAACTTTTTTGTGCAGCAATCAAACATGTATTATATAAAATCATATATGAAATCCTTATATAAAATATTGTAGCCTACGGTAATACATAAGTTGGGTAAAAGTTCTCCACCGATGAGAAACAAAGATTGTAGTACGACTGTCGAAGATGTATTCCATATAATAAATAACTTTTTTGTGTAGCCATAAGAAAATTTAAAAAATGATAGTTCAACACCCATGAGAACCCAACTTTTTTCCAGCTGTTGAAGAAGCGTTCAATAAAATAAATAAATTTTTTGTGTACCTACCTATCAATAAATTAAAAGTTCTTCACCGATGAGAACCACACATTTTTACAGCTGTCAAAGATGTTTTCTATAAAATAAATCAACCCCTTGCCTACCTATAAATTAAATATATTTATTCTCCACCGATGAGAAATAAAACTTGTAGTACATCTGTTAAAGAAATGTTCAATAAGATGAATAAACTTTAGGTGTTCCAGTATATTTTCCGCTACTTTTGATTTTTCGAGATTCTGATGGACACGGCCTATCCCGCCCTAGATCAGTCATTGGGGGCCTACACAAAGATTTAAAGAGTTAGGAGGCAACTCCTAGCGAAGGTTGCCCGAGGGTGTGTACTGTAAATGTCCTTGTGTTAAGAATATGTGTTTAGTTTAATGTTATGGTGTGTGTGGCAGCTGTGTACTGAACTGTGGTCACCCGTGGGGGCGTTACTCCCCAAGTAACGGCTGCTTGCTGCACGTTACCCCTTGCGGGAGAAAAAAGAAGAAAGAAGGGAAGACATCTTTGTGTCTTCTAGAAAATAAGAATATGTGTTTAGTTTAATGTTATGGTGTGTGTGGCAGCTGTGTACTGAACTGTGGTCACCCGTGGGGGCGTTACTCCCCAAGTAACGGCTGCATGCTGCACGTTACCCCTTGCGGGAGAAAAAAGAAGAAAGAAGGGAAGACATCTTTGTGTCTTCTAGAAAATAAAGGAAAAGATTTCAACACCCAAGAATGATCAAAGAGGAACAGAAAACCAAAAGGAAATTATTCTTTTAATGTTTGCCAGTAAAGAAGAGACTAGTAAAAGAAGGGAACACACCTTTGTCTTCATAATAAGAAAAGAAAAGTCGATAATCACTTGGACTGTCGAAGATGTATTCCATATAATAAATAACTTTTTTGTGTAGCCATAAGAAAATTTAAAAAATGATAGTTCAACACCCATGAGAACCCAACTTTTTTCCAGCTGTTGAAGAAGCGTTCAATAAAATAAATAAATTTTTTGTGTACCTACCTATCAATAAATTAAAAGTTCTTCACCGATGAGAACCACACATTTTTACAGCTGTCAAAGATGTTTTCTATAAAATAAATCAACCCCTTGCCTACCTATAAATTAAATATATTTATTCTCCACCGATGAGAAATAAAACTTGTAGTACATCTGTTAAAGAAATGTTCAATAAGATGAATAAACTTTAGGTGTTCCAGTATATTTTCCGCTACTTTTGATTTTTCGAGATTCTGATGGACACGGCCTATCCCGCCCTAGATCAGTCATTGGGGGCCTACACAAAGAGTGACTGAACATACCTCCCTCCCACCTGTTAGGAGGCAACTCCTAGCGAAGGTTGCCCGAGGGTGTGTACTGTAAATGTCCTTGTGTTAAGAATATGTGTTTAGTTTAATGTTATGGTGTGTGTGGCAGCTGTGTACTGAACTGTGGTCACCCGTGGGGGCGTTACTCCCCAAGTAACGGCTGCTTGCTGCACGTTACCCCTTGCGGGAGAAAAAAGAAGAAAGAAGGGAAGACATCTTTGTGTCTTCTAGAAAATAAGAATATGTGTTTAGTTTAATGTTATGGTGTGTGTGGCAGCTGTGTACTGAACTGTGGTCACCCGTGGGGGCGTTACTCCCCAAGTAACGGCTGCATGCTGCACGTTACCCCTTGCGGGAGAAAAAAGAAGAAAGAAGGGAAGACATCTTTGTGTCTTCTAGAAAATAAAGGAAAAGATTTCAACACCCAAGAATGATCAAAGAGGAACAGAAAACCAAAAGGAAATTATTCTTTTAATGTTTGCCAGTAAAGAAGAGACTAGTAAAAGAAGGGAACACACCTTTGTCTTCATAATAAGAAAAGAAAAGTCGATAATCACTTGGAGTACACCAGTCGTAGACGTGTTTTATGAAATAGGATAACTTCCTCTGTTGATTAAATTCAAGTAAGGGTTCTCTCCCGATGAGAATCGCATACCGTAGAGTACAGCTTTCTAAGAGTGTTTTATAAATCAAATAAACTTTTCGTGAACCTATCTATAAAATAAAACTTCTCTGCCGATGAGAAACCTAATTTTTTGCAGCTGTCAATGATAAATAAAATTTTTGTTTTCTTATAAATATAATAAAAGTTCCACAACTATGAAAACACAACATTTTTACAGCTGATAAAATAAATATACTTTTCCTATATCCGTAAATAAAATAAAAGATCTCCAACGAAGATGATCAATGATCATAGCTACAGCCGTCGAAGATGTATTTTATACAATAAATCATTTTTTTGTCCACCCACGAGAATAAAAATAAAAGTTCTCCACCGATGAGAATCAAAGATTGCAGTCCGACTGCCAAAGATGTATTCCATATAATAAATAACTTTATTGTGTAGACATAAAAAAACAATACTTCTCCACAGATGAGAACCCAACTTTTTTGTGCAGCAATCAAACATGTATTATATAAAATCATATATGAAATCCTTATATAAAATATTGTAGCCTACGGTAATACATAAGTTGGGTAAAAGTTCTCCACCGATGAGAAACAAAGATTGTAGTAAGACTGTCGAAGATGTATTGCATATAATAAATAACTTTTTTGTGTAGCCATAAGAAAATTTAAAAAATGATATTTCAACACCCATGAGAACCCAACTTTTTTCCAGCTGTTGAAGAAGCGTTCAATAAAATAAATCAATTTTTTGTGTACCTACCTATCAATAAATTAAAAGTTCTTCACCGATGAGAACCACACATTTTTACAGCTGTCAAAGATGTTTTCTATTAAATAAAACAACCCCTTGCCTACCTATAAATTAAATATATTTATTCTCCACCGATGAGAAATAAAACTTGTAGTACATCTGTTACAGAAATGTTCAATAAGATGAATAAACTTTAGGTGTTCCAGTATATTTTCCGCTACTTTTGATTTTTCGAGATTCTGATGGACACGGCCTATCCCGCCCTAGATCAGTCATTGGGGGCCTACACAAAGAGTGACTGAACATACCTCCCTCCCACCTGTTAGGAGGCAACTCCTAGCGAAGGTTGCCCGAGGGTGTGTACTGTAAATGTCCTTGTGTTAAGAATATGTGTTTAGTTTAATGTTATGGTGTGTGTGGCAGCTGTGTACTGAACTGTGGTCACCCGTGGGGGCGTTACTCCCCAAGTAACGGCTGCTTGCTGCACGTTACCCCTTGCGGGAGAAAAAAGAAGAAAGAAGGGAAGACATCTTTGTGTCTTCTAGAAAATAAGAATATGTGTTTAGTTTAATGTTATGGTGTGTGTGGCAGCTGTGTACTGAACTGTGGTCACCCGTGGGGGCGTTACTCCCCAAGTAACGGCTGCATGCTGCACGTTACCCCTTGCGGGAGAAAAAAGAAGAAAGAAGGGAAGACATCTTTGTGTCTTCTAGAAAATAAAGGAAAAGATTTCAACACCCAAGAATGATCAAAGAGGAACAGAAAACCAAAAGGAAATTATTCTTTTAATGTTTGCCAGTAAAGAAGAGACTAGTAAAAGAAGGGAACACACCTTTGTCTTCATAATAAGAAAAGAAAAGTCGATAATCACTTGGAGTACACAAGTCGTAGACGTGTTTTATGAAATAGGATAACTTCCTCTGTTGATAAAATTCAAGTAAGTGTTCTCTCCCGATGAGAATCGCATACCGTAGAGTACAGCTTTCTAAGAGTGTTTTATAAATCAAATAAACTTTTCGTGAACCTATCTATAAAATAAAACTTCTCTGCCGATGAGAAACCTAATTTTTTGCAGCTGTCAATGATAAATAAAATTTTTGTTTTCATATAAATATAATAAAAGTTCCACAACTATGAAAACACAACATTTTTACAGCTGATAAAATAAATATACTTTTCCTATATCCGTAAATAAAATAAAAGATCTCCAACGAAGATGATCAATGATCATAGCTACAGCCGTCGAAGATGTATTTTATACAATAAATCATTTTTTTGTCCACCCACGAGAATAAAAATAAAAGTTCTCCACCGATGAGAATCAAAGATTGCAGTCCGACTGCCAAAGATGTATTCCATATAATAAATAACTTTTTTGTGTAGACATAAAAAAACAATACTTCTCCACAGATGAGAACCCAACTTTTTTGTGCAGCAATCAAACATGTATTATATAAAATCATATATGAAATCCTTATATAAAATATTGTAGCCTACGGTAATACATAAGTTGGGTAAAAGTTCTCCACCGATGAGAAACAAAGATTGTAGTACGACTGTCGAAGATGTATTCCATATAATAAATAACTTTTTTGTGTAGCCATAAGAAAATTTAAAAAATGATAGTTCAACACCCATGAGAACCCAACTTTTTTCCAGCTGTTGAAGAAGCGTTCAATAAAATAAATAAATTTTTTGTGTACCTACCTATCAATAAATTAAAAGTTCTTCACCGATGAGAACCACACATTTTTACAGCTGTCAAAGATGTTTTCTATTAAATAAATCAACCCCTTGCCTACCTATAAATTAAATATATTTATTCTCCACCGATGAGAAATAAAACTTGTAGTACATCTGTTAAAGAAATGTTCAATAAGATGAATAAACTTTAGGTGTTCCAGTATATTTTCCGCTACTTTTGATTTTTAGAGATTCTGATGGACACGGCCTATCCCGCCCTAGATCAGTCATTGGGGGCCTACACAAAGAGTGACTGAACATACCTCCCTCCCACCTGTTAGGAGGCAACTCCTAGCGAAGGTTGCCCGAGGGTGTGTGCTGTAAATGTCCTTGTGTTAAGAATATGTGTTTAGTTTAATGTTATGGTGTGTGTGGCAGCTGTGTACTGAACTGTGGTCACCCGTGGGGGCGTTACTCCCCAAGTAACGGCTGCTTGCTGCACGTTACCCCTTGCGGGAGAAAAAAGAAGAAAGAAGGGAAGACATCTTTGTGTCTTCTAGAAAATAAGAATATGTGTTTAGTTTAATGTTATGGTGTGTGTGGCAGCTGTGTACTGAACTGTGGTCACCCGTGGGGGCGTTACTCCCCAAGTAACGGCTGCTTGCTGCACGTTACCCCTTGCGGGAGAAAAAAGAAGAAAGAAGGGAAGACATCTTTGTGTCTTCTAGAAAATAAAGGAAAAGATTTCAACACCCAAGAATGATCAAAGAGGAACAGAAAACCAAAAGGAAATTATTCTTTTAATGTTTGCCAGTAAAGAAGAGACTAGTAAAAGAAGGGAACACACCTTTGTCTTCATAATAAGAAAAGAAAAGTCGATAATCACTTGGAGTACACCAGTCGTAGACGTGTTTTATGAAATAGGATAACTTCCTCTGTTGATAAAATTCAAGTAAGTGTTCTCTCCCGATGAGAATCGCATACCGTAGAGTACAGCTTTCTAAGAGTGTTTTATAAATCAAATAAACTTTTCGTGAACCTATCTATAAAATAAAACTTCTCTGCCGATGAGAAACCTAATTTTTTGCAGCTGTCAATGATAAATAAAATTTTTGTTTTCTTATAAATATAATAAAAGTTCCACAACTATGAAAACACAACATTTTTACAGCTGATAAAATAAATATACTTTTCCTATATCCGTAAATAAAATAAAAGATCTCCAACGAAGATGATCAATGATCATAGCTACAGCCGTCGAAGATGTATTTTATACAATAAATCATTTTTTTGTCCACCCACGAGAATAAAAATAAAAGTTCTCCACCGATGAGAATCAAAGATTGCAGTCCGACTGCCAAAGATGTATTCCATATAATAAATAACTTTTTTGTGTAGACATAAAAAAACAATACTTCTCCACAGATGAGAACCCAACTTTTTTGTGCAGCAATCAAACATGTGTTATATAAAATCATATATGAAATCCTTATATAAAATATTGTAGCCTACGGTAATACATAAGTTGGGTAAAAGTTCTCCACCGATGAGAAACAAAGATTGTAGTACGACTGTCGAAGATGTATTCCATATAATAAATAACTTTTTTGTGTAGCCATAAGAAAATTTAAAAAATGATAGTTCAACACCCATGAGAACCCAACTTTTTTCCAGCTGTTGAAGAAGCGTTCAATAAAATAAATCAATTTTTTGTGTACCTACCTATCAATAAATTAAAAGTTCTTCACCGATGAGAACCACACATTTTTACAGCTGTCAAAGATGTTTTCTATTAAATAAATCAACCCCTTGTCTACCTATAAATTAAATATATTTATTCTCCCCCGTGAGAAATAAAACTTGTAGCACATCTGTTAAAGAAATGTTCAATAAGATGAATAAACTTTAGGTGTTCCAGTATATTTTCCGCTACTTTTGATTTTTCGAGATTCTGATGGACACGGCCTATCCCGCCCTAGATCAGTCATTGGGGGCCTACACAAAGAGTGACTGAACATACCTCCCTCCCACCTGTTAGGAGGCAACTCCTAGCGAAGGTTGCCCGAGGGTGTGTACTGTAAATGTCCTTGTGTTAAGAATATGTGTTTAGTTTAATGTTATGGTGTGTGTGGCAGCTGTGTACTGAACTGTGGTCACCCGTGGGGGCGTTACTCCCCAAGTAACGGCTGCTTGCTGCACGTTACCCCTTGCGGGAGAAAAAAGAAGAAAGAAGGGAAGACATCTTTGTGTCTTCTAGAAAATAAAGGAAAAGATTTCAACACCCAAGAATGATCAAAGAGGAACAGAAAACCAAAAGGAAATTATTCTTTTAATGTTTGCCAGTAAAGAAGAGACTAGTAAAAGAAGGGAACACACCTTTGTCTTCATAATAAGAAAAGAAAAGTCGATAATCACTTGGAGTACACCAGTCGTAGACGTGTTTTATGAAATAGGATAACTTCCTCTGTTGATAAAATTCAAGTAAGTGTTCTCTCCCGATGAGAATCGCATACCGTAGAGTACAGCTTTCTAAGAGTGTTTTATAAATCAAATAAACTTTTCGTGAACCTATCTATAAAATAAAACTTCTCTGCCGATGAGAAACCTAATTTTTTGCAGCTGTCAATGATAAATAAAATTTTTGTTTTCTTATAAATATAATAAAAGTTCCACAACTATGAAAACACAACATTTTTACAGCTGATAAAATAAATATACTTTTCCTATATCCGTAAATAAAATAAAAGATCTCCAACGAAGATGATCAATGATCATAGCTACAGCCGTCGAAGATGTATTTTATACAATAAATCATTTTTTTGTCCACCCACGAGAATAAAAATAAAAGTTCTCCACCGATGAGAATCAAAGATTGCAGTCCGACTGCCAAAGATGTATTCCATATAATAAATAACTTTTTTGTGTAGACATAAAAAAACAATACTTCTCCACAGATGAGAACCCAACTTTTTTGTGCAGCAATCAAACATGTTTTATATAAAATCATATATGAAATCCTTATATAAAATATTGTAGCCTACGGTAATACATAAGTTGGGTAAAAGTTCTCCACCGATGAGAAACAAAGATTGTAGTACGACTGTCGAAGATGTATTCCATATAATAAATAACTTTTTTGTGTAGCCATAAGAAAATTTAAAAAATGATAGTTCAACACCCATGAGAACCCAACTTTTTTCCAGCTGTTGAAGAAGCGTTCAATAAAATAAATAAATTTTTTGTGTACCTACCTATCAATAAATTAAAAGTTCTTCACCGATGAGAACCACACATTTTTACAGCTGTCAAAGATGTTTTCTATTAAATAAATCAACCCCTTGTCTACCTATAAATTAAATATATTTATTCTCCACCGATGAGAAATAATACTTGTAGCACATCTGTTAAAGAAATGTTCAATAAGATGAATAAACTTTAGGTGTTCCAGTATATTTTCCGCTACTTTTGATTTTTCGAGATTCTGATGGACACGGCCTATCCCGCCCTAGATCAGTCATTGGGGGCCTACACAAAGAGTGACTGAACATACCTCCCTCCCACCTGTTAGGAGGCAACTCCTAGCGAAGGTTGCCCGAGGGTGTGTACTGTAAATGTCCTTGTGTTAAGAATATGTGTTTAGTTTAATGTTATGGTGTGTGTGGCAGCTGTGTACTGAACTGTGGTCACCCGTGGGGGCGTTACTCCCCAAGTAACGGCTGCTTGCTGCACGTTACCCCTTGCGGGAGAAAAAAGAAGAAAGAAGGGAAGACATCTTTGTGTCTTCTAGAAAATAAAGGAAAAGATTTCAACACCCAAGAATGATCAAAGAGGAACAGAAAACCAAAAGGAAATTATTCTTTTAATGTTTGCCAGTAAAGAAGAGACTAGTAAAAGAAGGGAACACACCTTTGTCTTCATAATAAGAAAAGAAAAGTCGATAATCACTTGGAGTACACCAGTCGTAGACGTGTTTTATGAAATAGGATAACTTCCTCTGTTGATTAAATTCAAGTAAGGGTTCTCTCCCGATGAGAATCGCATACCGTAGAGTACAGCTTTCTAAGAGTGTTTTATAAATCAAATAAACTTTTCGTGAACCTATCTATAAAATAAAACTTCTCTGCCGATGAGAAACCTAATTTTTTGCAGCTGTCAATGATAAATAAAATTTTTGTTTTCTTATAAATATAATAAAAGTTCCACAACTATGAAAACACAACATTTTTACAGCTGATAAAATAAATATACTTTTCCTATATCCGTAAATAAAATAAAAGATCTCCAACGAAGATGATCAATGATCATAGCTACAGCCGTCGAAGATGTATTTTATACAATAAATCATTTTTTTGTCCACCCACGAGAATAAAAATAAAAGTTCTCCACCGATGAGAATCAAAGATTGCAGTCCGACTGCCAAAGATGTATTCCATATAATAAATAACTTTTTTGTGTAGACATAAAAAAACAATACTTCTCCACAGATGAGAACCCAACTTTTTTGTGCAGCAATCAAACATGTTTTATATAAAATCATATATGAAATCCATATATAAAATATTGTAGCCTACGGTAATACATAAGTTGGGTAAAAGTTCTCCACCGATGAGAAACAAAGATTGTAGTACGACTGTCGAAGATGTATTCCATATAATAAATAACTTTTTTGTGTAGCCATAAGAAAATTTAAAAAATGATAGTTCAACACCCATGAGAACCCAACTTTTTTCCAGCTGTTGAAGAAGCGTTCAATAAAATAAATAAATTTTTTGTGTACCTACCTATCAATAAATTAAAAGTTCTTCACCGATGAGAACCACACATTTTTACAGCTGTCAAAGATGTTTTCTATTAAATAAATCAACCCCTTGTCTACCTATAAATTAAATATATTTATTCTCCACCGATGAGAAATAATACTTGTAGCACATCTGTTAAAGAAATGTTCAATAAGATGAATAAACTTTAGGTGTTCCAGTATATTTTCCGCTACTTTTGATTTTTCGAGATTCTGATGGACACGGCCTATCCCGCCCTAGATCAGTCATTGGGGGCCTACACAAAGAGTGACTGAACATACCTCCCTCCCACCTGTTAGGAGGCAACTCCTAGCGAAGGTTGCCCGAGGGTGTGTACTGTAAATGTCCTTGTGTTAAGAATATGTGTTTAGTTTAATGTTATGGTGTGTGTGGCAGCTGTGTACTGAACTGTGGTCACCCGTGGGGGCGTTACTCCCCAAGTAACGGCTGCTTGCTGCACGTTACCCCTTGCGGGAGAAAAAAGAAGAAAGAAGGGAAGACATCTTTGTGTCTTCTAGAAAATAAAGGAAAAGATTTCAACACCCAAGAATGATCAAAGAGGAACAGAAAACCAAAAGGAAATTATTCTTTTAATGTTTGCCAGTAAAGAAGAGACTAGTAAAAGAAGGGAACACACCTTTGTCTTCATAATAAGAAAAGAAAAGTCGATAATCACTTGGAGTACACCAGTCGTAGACGTGTTTTATGAAATAGGATAACTTCCTCTGTTGATTAAATTCAAGTAAGGGTTCTCTCCCGATGAGAATCGCATACCGTAGAGTACAGCTTTCTAAGAGTGTTTTATAAATCAAATAAACTTTTCGTGAACCTATCTATAAAATAAAACTTCTCTGCCGATGAGAAACCTAATTTTTTGCAGCTGTCAATGATAAATAAAATTTTTGTTTTCTTATAAATATAATAAAAGTTCCACAACTATGAAAACACAACATTTTTACAGCTGATAAAATAAATATACTTTTCCTATATCCGTAAATAAAATAAAAGATCTCCAACGAAGATGATCAATGATCATAGCTACAGCCGTCGAAGATGTATTTTATACAATAAATCATTTTTTTGTCCACCCACGAGAATAAAAATAAAAGTTCTCCACCGATGAGAATCAAAGATTGCAGTCCGACTGCCAAAGATGTATTCCATATAATAAATAACTTTTTTGTGTAGACATAAAAAAACAATACTTCTCCACAGATGAGAACCCAACTTTTTTGTGCAGCAATCAAACATGTATTATATAAAATCATATATGAAATCCTTATATAAAATATTGTAGCCTACGGTAATACATAAGTTGGGTAAAAGTTCTCCACCGATGAGAAACAAAGATTGTAGTACGACTGTCGAAGATGTATTCCATATAATAAATAACTTTTTTGTGTAGCCATAAGAAAATTTAAAAAATGATAGTTCAACACCCATGAGAACCCAACTTTTTTCCAGCTGTTGAAGAAGCGTTCAATAAAATAAATAAATTTTTTGTGTACCTACCTATCAATAAATTAAAAGTTCTTCACCGATGAGAACCACACATTTTTACAGCTGTCAAAGATGTTTTCTATTAAATAAATCAACCCCTTGTCTACCTATAAATTAAATATATTTATTCTCCACCGATGAGAAATAAAACTTGTAGCACATCTGTTAAAGAAATGTTCAATAAGATGAATAAACTTTAGGTGTTCCAGTATATTTTCGGCTACTTTTGATTTTTCGAGATTCTGATGGACACGGCCTATCCCGCCCTAGATC
This sequence comes from Arma custos, assembly GCA_037127475.1. Classification (NCBI taxonomy): domain Eukaryota; kingdom Metazoa; phylum Arthropoda; class Insecta; order Hemiptera; family Pentatomidae; genus Arma; species Arma custos. The sequence continues at coordinate 93,583,985 of CM073761.1, forward strand.
AGTCATTGGGGGCCTACACAAAGAGTGACTGAACATACCTCCCTCCCACCTGTTAGGAGGCAACTCCTAGCGAAGGTTGCCCGAGGGTGTGTGCTGTAAATGTCCTTGTGTTAAGAATATGTGTTTAGTTTAATGTTATGGTGTGTGTGGCAGCTGTGTACTGAACTGTGGTCACCCGTGGGGGCGTTACTCCCCAAGTAACGGCTGCTTGCTGCACGTTACCCCTTGCGGGAGAAAAAAGAAGAAAGAAGGGAAGACATCTTTGTGTCTTCTAGAAAATAAGAATATGTGTTTAGTTTAATGTTATGGTGTGTGTGGCAGCTGTGTACTGAACTGTGGTCACCCGTGGGGGCGTTACTCCCCAAGTAACGGCTGCATGCTGCACGTTACTCCTTGCGGGAGAAAAAAGAAAAAAGAAGGGAAGACATCTTTGTGTCTTCTAGAAAATAAAGGAAAAGATTTCAACACCCAAGAATGATCAAAGAGGAACAGAAAACCAAAAGGAAATTATTCTTTTAATGTTTGCCAGTAAAGAAGAGACTAGTAAAAGAAGGGAACACACCTTTGTCTTCATAATAAGAAAAGAAAAGTCGATAATCACTTGGAGTACACCAGTCATAGACGTGTTTTATGAAATAGGATAACTTCCTCTGTTGATTAAATTCAAGTAAGTGTTCTCTCCCGATGAGAATCGCATACCGTAGAGTACAGCTTTCTAAGAGTGTTTTATAAATCAAATAAACTTTTCGTGAACCTATCTATAAAATAAAACTTCTCTGCCGATGAGAAACCTAATTTTTTGCAGCTGTCAATGATAAATAAAATTTTTGTTTTCTTATAAATATAATAAAAGTTCCACAACTATGAAAACACAACATTTTTACATCTGATAAAATAAATATACTTTTCCTATATCCGTAAATAAAATAAAAGATCTCCAACGAAGATGATCAATGATCATAGCTACAGCCGTCGAAGATGTATTTTATACAATAAATCATTTTTTTGTCCACCCACGAGAATAAAAATAAAAGTTCTCCACCGATGAGAATCAAAGATTGCAGTCCGACTGCCAAAGATGTATTCCATATAATAAATAACTTTTTTGTGTAGACATAAAAAAACAATACTTCTCCACAGATGAGAACCCAACTTTTTTGTGCAGCAATCAAACATGTGTTATATAAAATCATATATGAAATCCTTATATAAAATATTGTAGCCTACGGTAATACATAAGTTGGGTAAAAGTTCTCCACCGATGAGAAACAAAGATTGTAGTACGACTGTCGAAGATGTATTCCATATAATAAATAACTTTTTTGTGTAGCCATAAGAAAATTTAAAAAATGATAGTTCAACACCCATGAGAACCCAACTTTTTTCCAGCTGTTGAAGAAGCGTTCAATAAAATAAATAAATTTTTTGTGTACCTACCTATCAATAAATTAAAAGTTCTTCACCGATGAGAACCACACATTTTTACAGCTGTCAAAGATGTTTTCTATTAAATAAATCAACCCCTTGCCTACCTATAAATTAAATATATTTATTCTCCACCGATGAGAAATAAAACTTGTAGTACATCTGTTAAAGAAATGTTCAATAAGATGAATAAACTTTAGGTGTTCCAGTATATTTTCCGCTACTTTTGATTTTTCGAGATTCTGATGGACACGGCCTATCCCGCCCTAGATCAGTCATTGGGGGCCTACACAAAGAGTGACTGAACATACCTCCCTCCCACCTGTTAGGAGGCAACTCCTAGCGAAGGTTGCCCGAGGGTGTGTACTGTAAATGTCCTTGTGTTAAGAATATGTGTTTAGTTTAATGTTATGGTGTGTGTGGCAGCTGTGTACTGAACTGTGGTCACCCGTGGGGGCGTTACTCCCCAAGTAACGGCTGCTTGCTGCACGTTACCCCTTGCGGGAGAAAAAAGAAGAAAGAAGGGAAGACATCTTTGTGTCTTCTAGAAAATAAGAATATGTGTTTAGTTTAATGTTATGGTGTGTGTGGCAGCTGTGTACTGAACTGTGGTCACCCGTGGGGGCGTTACTCCCCAAGTAACGGCTGCTTGCTGCACGTTACCCCTTGCGGGAGAAAAAAGAAGAAAGAAGGGAAGACATCATTGTGTCTTCTAGAAAATAAAGGAAAAGATTTCAACACCCAAGAATGATCAAAGAGGAACAGAAAACCAAAAGGAAATTATTCTTTTAATGTTTGCCAGTAAAGAAGAGACTAGTAAAAGAAGGGAACACACCTTTGTCTTCATAATAAGAAAAGAAAAGTCGATAATCACTTGGAGTACACCAGTCGTAGACGTGTTTTATGAAATAGGATAACTTCCTCTGTTGATAAAATTCAAGTAAGTGTTCTCTCCCGATGAGAATCGCATACCGTAGAGTACAGCTTTCTAAGAGTGTTTTATAAATCAAATAAACTTTTCGTGAACCTATCTATAAAATAAAACTTCTCTGCCGATGAGAAACCTAATTTTTTGCAGCTGTCAATGATAAATAAAATTTTTGTTTTCTTATAAATATAATAAAAGTTCCACAACTATGAAAACACAACATTTTTACAGCTGATAAAATAAATATACTTTTCCTATATCCGTAAATAAAATAAAAGATCTCCAACGAAGATGATCAATGATCATAGCTACAGCCGTCGAAGATGTATTTTATACAATAAATCATTTTTTTGTCCACCCACGAGAATAAAAATAAAAGTTCTCCACCGATGAGAATCAAAGATTGCAGTCCGACTGCCAAAGATGTATTCCATATAATAAATAACTTTTTTGTGTAGACATAAAAAAACAATACTTCTCCACAGATGAGAACCCAACTTTTTTGTGCAGCAATCAAACATGTATTATATAAAATCATATATGAAATCCTTATATAAAATATTGTAGCCTACGGTAATACATAAGTTGGGTAAAAGTTCTCCACCGATGAGAAACAAAGATTGTAGTCCGACTGTCGAAGATGTATTCCATATAATAAATAACTTTTTTGTGTAGCCATAAGAAAATTTAAAAAATGATAGTTCAACACCCATGAGAACCCAACTTTTTTCCAGCTGTTGAAGAAGCGTTCAATAAAATAAATAAATTTTTTGTGTACCTATCAATAAATTAAAAGTTCTTCACCGATGAGAACCACACATTTTTACAGCTGTCAAAGATGTTTTCTATTAAATAAATCAACCCCTTGTCTACCTATAAATTAAATATATTTATTCTCCACCGATGAGAAATAAAACTTGTAGTACATCTGTTAAAGAAATGTTCAATAAGATGAATAAACTTTAGGTGTTCCAGTATATTTTCCGCTACTTTTGATTTTTCGAGATTCTGATGGACACGGCCTATCCCGCCCTAGATCAGTCATTGGGGGCCTACACAAAGAGTGACTGAACATACCTCCCTCCCACCTGTTAGGAGGCAACTCCTAGCGAAGGTTGCCCGAGGGTGTGTACTGTAAATGTCCTTGTGTTAAGAATATGTGTTTAGTTTAATGTTATGGTGTGTGTGGCAGCTGTGTACTGAACTGTGGTCACTCGTGGGGGCGTTACTCCCCAAGTAACGGCTGCTTGCTGCACGTTACCCCTTGCGGGAGAAAAAAGAAGAAAGAAGGGAAGACATCTTTGTGTCTTCTAGAAAATAAGAATATGTGTTTAGTTTAATGTTATGGTGTGTGTGGCAGCTGTGTACTGAACTGTGGTCACCCGTGGGGGCGTTACTCCCCAAGTAACGGCTGCTTGCTGCACGTTACCCCTTGCGGGAGAAAAAAGAAGAAAGAAGGGAAGACGTCTTTGTGTCTTCTAGAAAATAAAGGAAAAGATTTCAACACCCAAGAATGATCAAAGAGGAACAGAAAACCAAAAGGAAATTATTCTTTTAATGTTTGCCAGTAAAGAAGAGACTAGTAAAAGAAGGGAACACACCTTTGTCTTCATAATAAGAAAAGAAAAGTCGATAATCACTTGGAGTACACCAGTCGTAGACGTGTTTTATGAAATAGGATAACTTCCTCTGTTGATAAAATTCAAGTAAGTGTTCTCTCCCAATGAGAATCGCATACCGTAGAGTACAGCTTTCTAAGAGTGTTTTATAAATCAAATAAACTTTTCGTGAACCTATCTATAAAATAAAACTTCTCTGCCGATGAGAAACCTAATTTTTTGCAGCTGTCAATGATAAATAAAATTTTTGTTTTCTTATAAATATAATAAAAGTTCCACAACTATGAAAACACAACATTTTTACAGCTGATAAAATAAATATACTTTTCCTATATCCGTAAATAAAATAAAAGATCTCCAACGAAGATGATCAATGATCATAGCTACAGCCGTCGAAGATGTATTTTATACAATAAATCATTTTTTTGTCCACCCACGAGAATAAAAATAAAAGTTCTCCACCGATGAGAATCAAAGATTGCAGTCCGACTGCCAAAGATGTATTCCATATAATAAATAACTTTTTTGTGTAGACATAAAAAAACAATACTTCTCCACAGATGAGAACCCAACTTTTTTGTGCAGCAATCAAACATGTGTTATATAAAATCATATATGAAATCCTTATATAAAATATTGTAGCCTACGGTAATACATAAGTTGGGTAAAAGTTCTCCACCGATGAGAAACAAAGATTGTAGTCCGACTGTCGAAGATGTATTCCATATAATAAATAACTTTTTTGTGTAGCCATAAGAAAATTTAAAAAATGATAGTTCAACACCCATGAGAACCCAACTTTTTTCCAGCTGTTGAAGAAGCGTTCAATAAAATAAATAAATTTTTTGTGTACCTATCAATAAATTAAAAGTTCTTCACCGATGAGAACCACACATTTTTACAGCTGTCAAAGATGTTTTCTATTAAATAAATCAACCCCTTGTCTGCCTATAAATTAAATATATTTATTCTCCACCGATGAGAAATAAAACTTGTAGTACATCTGTTAAAGAAATGTTCAATAAGATGAATAAACTTTAGGTGTTCCAGTATATTTTCCGCTACTTTTGATTTTTCGAGATTCTGATGGACACGGCCTATCCCGCCCTAGATCAGTCATTGGGGGCCTACACAAAGAGTGACTGAACATACCTCCCTCCCACCTGTTAGGAGGCAACTCCTAGCGAAGGTTGCCCGAGGGTGTGTACTGTAAATGTCCTTGTGTTAAGAATATGTGTTTAGTTTAATGTTATGGTGTGTGTGGCAGCTGTGTACTGAACTGTGGTCACCCGTGGGGGCGTTACTCCCCAAGTAACGGCTGCTTGCTGCACGTTACCCCTTGCGGGAGAAAAAAGAAGAAAGAAGGGAAGACATCTTTGTGTCTTCTAGAAAATAAGAATATGTGTTTAGTTTAATGTTATGGTGTGTGTGGCAGCTGTGTACTGAACTGTGGTCACCCGTGGGGGCGTTACTCCCCAAGTAACGGCTGCTTGCTGCACGTTACCCCTTGCGGGAGAAAAAAGAAGAAAGAAGGGAAGACATCATTGTGTCTTCTAGAAAATAAAGGAAAAGATTTCAACACCCAAGAATGATCAAAGAGGAACAGAAAACCAAAAGGAAATTATTCTTTTAATGTTTGCCAGTAAAGAAGAGACTAGTAAAAGAAGGGAACACACCTTTGTCTTCATAATAAGAAAAGAAAAGTCGATAATCACTTGGAGTACACCAGTCGTAGACGTGTTTTATGAAATAGGATAACTTCCTCTGTTGATAAAATTCAAGTAAGTGTTCTCTCCCGATGAGAATCGCATACCGTAGAGTACAGCTTTCTAAGAGTGTTTTATAAATCAAATAAACTTTTCGTGAACCTATCTATAAAATAAAACTTCTCTGCCGATGAGAAACCTAATTTTTTGCAGCTGTCAATGATAAATAAAATTTTTGTTTTCTTATAAATATAATAAAAGTTCCACAACTATGAAAACACAACATTTTTACAGCTGATAAAATAAATATACTTTTCCTATATCCGTAAATAAAATAAAAGATCTCCAACGAAGATGATCAATGATCATAGCTACAGCCGTCGAAGATGTATTTTATACAATAAATCATTTTTTTGTCCACCCACGAGAATAAAAATAAAAGTTCTCCACCGATGAGAATCAAAGATTGCAGTCCGACTGCCAAAGATGTATTCCATATAATAAATAACTTTTTTGTGTAGACATAAAAAAACAATACTTCTCCACAGATGAGAACCCAACTTTTTTGTGCAGCAATCAAACATGTATTATATAAAATCATATATGAAATCCTTATATAAAATATTGTAGCCTACGGTAATACATAAGTTGGGTAAAAGTTCTCCACCGATGAGAAACAAAGATTGTAGTCCGACTGTCGAAGATGTATTCCATATAATAAATAACTTTTTTGTGTAGCCATAAGAAAATTTAAAAAATGATAGTTCAACACCCATGAGAACCCAACTTTTTTCCAGCTGTTGAAGAAGCGTTCAATAAAATAAATAAATTTTTTGTGTACCTATCAATAAATTAAAAGTTCTTCACCGATGAGAACCACACATTTTTACAGCTGTCAAAGATGTTTTCTATTAAATAAATCAACCCCTTGTCTACCTATAAATTAAATATATTTATTCTCCACCGATGAGAAATAAAACTTGTAGTACATCTGTTAAAGAAATGTTCAATAAGATGAATAAACTTTAGGTGTTCCAGTATATTTTCCGCTACTTTTGATTTTTCGAGATTCTGATGGACACGGCCTATCCCGCCCTAGATCAGTCATTGGGGGCCTACACAAAGAGTGACTGAACATACCTCCCTCCCACCTGTTAGGAGGCAACTCCTAGCGAAGGTTGCCCGAGGGTGTGTACTGTAAATGTCCTTGTGTTAAGAATATGTGTTTAGTTTAATGTTATGGTGTGTGTGGCAGCTGTGTACTGAACTGTGGTCACTCGTGGGGGCGTTACTCCCCAAGTAACGGCTGCTTGCTGCACGTTACCCCTTGCGGGAGAAAAAAGAAGAAAGAAGGGAAGACATCTTTGTGTCTTCTAGAAAATAAGAATATGTGTTTAGTTTAATGTTATGGTGTGTGTGGCAGCTGTGTACTGAACTGTGGTCACCCGTGGGGGCGTTACTCCCCAAGTAACGGCTGCTTGCTGCACGTTACCCCTTGCGGGAGAAAAAAGAAGAAAGAAGGGAAGACGTCTTTGTGTCTTCTAGAAAATAAAGGAAAAGATTTCAACACCCAAGAATGATCAAAGAGGAACAGAAAACCAAAAGGAAATTATTCTTTTAATGTTTGCCAGTAAAGAAGAGACTAGTAAAAGAAGGGAACACACCTTTGTCTTCATAATAAGAAAAGAAAAGTCGATAATCACTTGGAGTACACCAGTCGTAGACGTGTTTTATGAAATAGGATAACTTCCTCTGTTGATAAAATTCAAGTAAGTGTTCTCTCCCAATGAGAATCGCATACCGTAGAGTACAGCTTTCTAAGAGTGTTTTATAAATCAAATAAACTTTTCGTGAACCTATCTATAAAATAAAACTTCTCTGCCGATGAGAAACCTAATTTTTTGCAGCTGTCAATGATAAATAAAATTTTTGTTTTCTTATAAATATAATAAAAGTTCCACAACTATGAAAACACAACATTTTTACAGCTGATAAAATAAATATACTTTTCCTATATCCGTAAATAAAATAAAAGATCTCCAACGAAGATGATCAATGATCATAGCTACAGCCGTCGAAGATGTATTTTATACAATAAATCATTTTTTTGTCCACCCACGAGAATAAAAATAAAAGTTCTCCACCGATGAGAATCAAAGATTGCAGTCCGACTGCCAAAGATGTATTCCATATAATAAATAACTTTTTTGTGTAGACATAAAAAAACAATACTTCTCCACAGATGAGAACCCAACTTTTTTGTGCAGCAATCAAACATGTATTATATAAAATCATATATGAAATCCTTATATAAAATATTGTAGCCTACGGTAATACATAAGTTGGGTAAAAGTTCTCCACCGATGAGAAACAAAGATTGTAGTACGACTGTCGAAGATGTATTCCATATAATAAATAACTTTTTTGTGTAGCCATAAGAAAATTTAAAAAATGATAGTTCAACACCCATGAGAACCCAACTTTTTTCCAGCTGTTGAAGAAGCGTTCAATAAAATAAATAAATTTTTTGTGTACCTATCAATAAATTAAAAGTTCTTCACCGATGAGAACAACACATTTTTACAGCTGTCAAAGATGTTTTCTATTAAATAAATCAACCCCTTGCCTACCTATAAATTAAATATATTTATTCTCCACCGATGAGAAATAAAACTTGTAGTACATCTGTTAAAGAAATGTTCAATAAGATGAATAAACTTTAGGTGTTCCAGTATATTTTCCGCTACTTTTGATTTTTCGAGATTCTGATGGACACGGCCTATCCCGCCCTAGATCAGTCATTGGGGGCCTACACAAAGAGTGACTGAACATACCTCCCTCCCACCTGTTAGGAGGCAACTCCTAGCGAAGGTTGCCCGAGGGTGTGTACTGTAAATGTCCTTGTGTTAAGAATATGTGTTTAGTTTAATGTTATGGTGTGTGTGGCAGCTGTGTACTGAACTGTGGTCACCCGTGGGGGCGTTACTCCCCAAGTAACGGCTGCTTGCTGCACGTTACCCCTTGCGGGAGAAAAAAGAAGAAAGAAGGGAAGACATCTTTGTGTCTTCTAGAAAATAAGAATATGTGTTTAGTTTAATGTTATGGTGTGTGTGGCAGCTGTGTACTGAACTGTGGTCACCCGTGGGGGCGTTACTCCCCAAGTAACGGCTGCTTGCTGCACGTTACCCCTTGCGGGAGAAAAAAGAAGAAAGAAGGGAAGACATCTTTGTGTCTTCTAGAAAATAAAGGAAAAGATTTCAACACCCAAGAATGATCAAAGAGGAACAGAAAACCAAAAGGAAATTATTCTTTTAATGTTTGCCAGTAAAGAAGAGACTAGTAAAAGAAGGGAACACACCTTTGTCTTCATAATAAGAAAAGAAAAGTCGATAATCACTTGGAGTACACCAGTCGTAGACGTGTTTTATGAAATAGGATAACTTCCTCTGTTGATAAAATTCAAGTAAGTGTTCTCTCCCGATGAGAATCGCATACCGTAGAGTACAGCTTTCTAAGAGTGTTTTATAAATCAAATAAACTTTTCGTGAACCTATCTATAAAATAAAACTTCTCTGCCGATGAGAAACCTAATTTTTTGCAGCTGTCAATGATAAATAAAATTTTTGTTTTCTTATAAATATAATAAAAGTTCCACAACTATGAAAACACAACATTTTTACAGCTGATAAAATAAATATACTTTTCCTATATCCGTAAATAAAATAAAAGATCTCCAACGAAGATGATCAATGATCATAGCTACAGCCGTCGAAGATGTATTTTATACAATAAATCATTTTTTTGTCCACCCACGAGAATAAAAATAAAAGTTCTCCACCGATGAGAATCAAAGATTGCAGTCCGACTGCCAAAGATGTAATCCATATAATAAATAACTTTTTTGTGTAGACATAAAAAAACAATACTTCTCCACAGATGAGAACCCAACTTTTTTGTGCAGCAATCAAACATGTATTATATAAAATCATATATGAAATCCTTATATAAAATATTGTAGCCTACGGTAATACATAAGTTGGGTAAAAGTTCTCCACCGATGAGAAACAAAGATTGTAGTACGACTGTCGAAGATGTATTCCATATAATAAATAACTTTTTTGTGTAGCCATAAGAAAATTTAAAAAATGATAGTTCAACACCCATGAGAACCCAACTTTTTTCCAGCTGTTGAAGAAGCGTTCAATAAAATAAATAAATTTTTTGTGTACCTACCTATCAATAAATTAAAAGTTCTTCACCGATGAGAACCACACATTTTTACAGCTGTCAAAGATGTTTTCTATTAAATAAATCAACCCCTTGCCTACCTATAAATTAAATATATTTATTCTCCACCGATGAGAAATAAAACTTGTAGTACATCTGTTAAAGAAATGTTCAATAAGATGAATAAACTTTAGGTGTTCCAGTATATTTTCCGCTACTTTTGATTTTTCGAGATTCTGATGGACACGGCCTATCCCGCCCTAGATCAGTCATTGGGGGCCTACACAAAGAGTGACTGAACATACCTCCCTCCCACCTGTTAGGAGGCAACTCCTAGCGAAGGTTGCCCGAGGGTGTGTACTGTAAATGTCCTTGTGTTAAGAATATGTGTTTAGTTTAATGTTATGGTGTGTGTGGCAGCTGTGTACTGAACTGTGGTCACCCGTGGGGGCGTTACTCCCCAAGTAACGGCTGCTTGCTGCACGTTACCCCTTGCGGGAGAAAAAAGAAGAAAGAAGGGAAGACATCTTTGTGTCTTCTAGAAAATAAGAATATGTGTTTAGTTTAATGTTATGGTGTGTGTGGCAGCTGTGTACTGAACTGTGGTCACTCGTGGGGGCGTTACTCCCCAAGTAACGGCTGCTTGCTGCACGTTACCCCTTGCGGGAGAAAAAAGAAGAAAGAAGGGAAGACATCTTTGTGTCTTCTAGAAAATAAGAATATGTGTTTAGTTTAATGTTATGGTGTGTGTGGCAGCTGTGTACTGAACTGTGGTCACCCGTGGGGGCGTTACTCCCCAAGTAACGGCTGCTTGCTGCACGTTACCCCTTGCGGGAGAAAAAAGAAGAAAGAAGGGAAGACGTCTTTGTGTCTTCTAGAAAATAAAGGAAAAGATTTCAACACCCAAGAATGATCAAAGAGGAACAGAAAACCAAAAGGAAATTATTCTTTTAATGTTTGCCAGTAAAGAAGAGACTAGTAAAAGAAGGGAACACACCTTTGTCTTCATAATAAGAAAAGAAAAGTCGATAATCACTTGGAGTACACCAGTCGTAGACGTGTTTTATGAAATAGGATAACTTCCTCTGTTGATAAAATTCAAGTAAGTGTTCTCTCCCGATGAGAATCGCATACCGTAGAGTACAGCTTTCTAAGAGTGTTTTATAAATCAAATAAACTTTTCGTGAACCTATCTATAAAATAAAACTTCTCTGCCGATGAGAAACCTAATTTTTTGCAGCTGTCAATGATAAATAAAATTTTTGTTTTCTTATAAATATAATAAAAGTTCCACAACTATGAAAACACAACATTTTTACAGCTGATAAAATAAATATACTTTTCCTATATCCGTAAATAAAATAAAAGATCTCCAACGAAGATGATCAATGATCATAGCTACAGCCGTCGAAGATGTATTTTATACAATAAATCATTTTTTTGTCCACCCACGAGAATAAAAATAAAAGTTCTCCACCGATGAGAATCAAAGATTGCAGTCCGACTGCCAAAGATGTAATCCATATAATAAATAACTTTTTTGTGTAGACATAAAAAAACAATACTTCTCCACAGATGAGAACCCAACTTTTTTGTGCAGCAATCAAACATGTATTATATAAAATCATATATGAAATCCTTATATAAAATATTGTAGCCTACGGTAATACATAAGTTGGGTAAAAGTTCTCCACCGATGAGAAACAAAGATTGTAGTACGACTGTCGAAGATGTATTCCATATAATAAATAACTTTTTTGTGTAGCCATAAGAAAATTTAAAAAATGATAGTTCAACACCCATGAGAACCCAACTTTTTTCCAGCTGTTGAAGAAGCGTTCAATAAAATAAATAAATTTTTTGTGTACCTACCTATCAATAAATTAAAAGTTCTTCACCGATGAGAACCACACATTTTTACAGCTGTCAAAGATGTTTTCTATTAAATAAATCAACCCCTTGCCTACCTATAAATTAAATATATTTATTCTCCACCGATGAGAAATAAAACTTGTAGTACATCTGTTAAAGAAATGTTCAATAAGATGAATAAACTTTAGGTGTTCCAGTATATTTTCCGCTACTTTTGATTTTTCGAGATTCTGATGGACACGGCCTATCCCGCCCTAGATCAGTCATTGGGGGCCTACACAAAGAGTGACTGAACATACCTCCCTCCCACCTGTTAGGAGGCAACTCCTAGCGAAGGTTGCCCGAGGGTGTGTACTGTAAATGTCCTTGTGTTAAGAATATGTGTTTAGTTTAATGTTATGGTGTGTGTGGCAGCTGTGTACTGAACTGTGGTCACCCGTGGGGGCGTTACTCCCCAAGTAACGGCTGCTTGCTGCACGTTACCCCTTGCGGGAGAAAAAAGAAGAAAGAAGGGAAGACATCTTTGTGTCTTCTAGAAAATAAGAATATGTGTTTAGTTTAATGTTATGGTGTGTGTGGCAGCTGTGTACTGAACTGTGGTCACCCGTGGGGGCGTTACTCCCCAAGTAACGGCTGCATGCTGCACGTTACCCCTTGCGGGAGAAAAAAGAAGAAAGAAGGGAAGACATCTTTGTGTCTTCTAGAAAATAAAGGAAAAGATTTCAACACCCAAGAATGATCAAAGAGGAACAGAAAACCAGAAGGAAATTATTCTTTTAATGTTTGCCAGTAAAGAAGAGACTAGTAAAAGAAGGGAACACACCTTTGTCTTCATAATAAGAAAAGAAAAGTCGATAATCACTTGGAGTACACCAGTCGTAGACGTGTTTTATGAAATAGGATAACTTCCTCTGTTGATTAAATTCAAGTAAGGGTTCTCTCCCGATGAGAATCGCATACCGTAGAGTACAGCTTTCTAAGAGGGTTTTATAAATCAAATAAACTTTTCGTGAACCTATCTATAAAATAAAACTTCTCTGCCGATGAGAAACCTAATTTTTTGCAGCTGTCAATGATAAATAAAATTTTTGTTTTCTTATAAATATAATAAAAGTTCCACAACTATGAAAACACAACATTTTTACAGCTGATAAAATAAATATACTTTTCCTATATCCGTAAATAAAATAAAAGATCTCCAACGAAGATGATCAATGATCATAGCTACAGCCGTCGAAGATGTATTTTATACAATAAATCATTTTTTTGTCCACCCACGAGAATAAAAATAAAAGTTCTCCACCGATGAGAATCAAAGATTGCAGTCCGACTGCCAAAGATGTATTCCATATAATAAATAACTTTTTTGTGTAGACATAAAAAAACAATACTTCTCCACAGATGAGAACCCAACTTTTTTGTGCAGCAATCAAACATGTATTATATAAAATCATATATGAAATCCTTATATAAAATATTGTAGCCTACGGTAATACATAAGTTGGGTAAAAGTTCTCCACCGATGAGAAACAAAGATTGTAGTACGACTGTCGAAGATGTATTCCATATAATAAATAACTTTTTTGTGTAGCCATAAGAAAATTTAAAAAATGATAGTTCAACACCCATGAGAACCCAACTTTTTTCCAGATGTTGAAGAAGCGTTCAATAAAATAAATAAATTTTTTGTGTACCTACCTATCAATAAATTAAAAGTTCTTCACCGATGAGAACCACACATTTTTACAGCTGTCAAAGATGTTTTCTATTAAATAAATCAACCCCTTGTCTACCTATAAATTAAATATATTTATTCTCCACCGATGAGAAATAAAACTTGTAGTACATCTGTTAAAGAAATGTTCAATAAGATGAATAAACTTTAGGTGTTCCAGTATATTTTCCGCTACTTTTGATTTTTCGAGATTCTGATGGACACGGCCTATCCCGCCCTAGATCAGTCATTGGGGGCCTACACAAAGAGTGACTGAACATACCTCCCTCCCACCTGTTAGGAGGCAACTCCTAGCGAAGGTTGCCCGAGGGTGTGTACTGTAAATGTCCTTGTGTTAAGAATATGTGTTTAGTTTAATGTTATGGTGTGTGTGGCAGCTGTGTACTGAACTGTGGTCACCCGTGGGGGCGTTACTCCCCAAGTAACGGCTGCTTGCTGCACGTTACCCCTTGCGGGAGAAAAAAGAAGAAAGAAGGGAAGACATCTTTGTGTCTTCTAGAAAATAAGAATATGTGTTTAGTTTAATGTTATGGTGTGTGTGGCAGCTGTGTACTGAACTGTGGTCACCCGTGGGGGCGTTACTCCCCAAGTAACGGCTGCTTGCTGCACGTTACCCCTTGCGGGAGAAAAAAGAAGAAAGAAGGGAAGACATCATTGTGTCTTCTAGAAAATAAAGGAAAAGATTTCAACACCCAAGAATGATCAAAGAGGAACAGAAAACCAAAAGGAAATTATTCTTTTAATGTTTGCCAGTAAAGAAGAGACTAGTAAAAGAAGGGAACACACCTTTGTCTTCATAATAAGAAAAGAAAAGTCGATAATCACTTGGAGTACACCAGTCGTAGACGTGTTTTATGAAATAGGATAACTTCCTCTGTTGATAAAATTCAAGTAAGTGTTCTCTCCCGATGAGAATCGCATACCGTAGAGTACAGCTTTCTAAGAGTGTTTTATAAATCAAATAAACTTTTCGTGAACCTATCTATAAAATAAAACTTCTCTGCCGATGAGAAACCTAATTTTTTGCAGCTGTCAATGATAAATAAAATTTTTGTTTTCTTATAAATATAATAAAAGTTCCACAACTATGAAAACACAACATTTTTACAGCTGATAAAATAAATATACTTTTCCTATATCCGTAAATAAAATAAAAGATCTCCAACGAAGATGATCAATGATCATAGCTACAGCCGTCGAAGATGTATTTTATACAATAAATCATTTTTTTGTCCACCCACGAGAATAAAAATAAAAGTTCTCCACCGATGAGAATCAAAGATTGCAGTCCGACTGCCAAAGATGTATTCCATATAATAAATAACTTTTTTGTGTAGACATAAAAAAACAATACTTCTCCACAGATGAGAACCCAACTTTTTTGTGCAGCAATCAAACATGTGTTATATAAAATCATATATGAAATCCTTATATAAAATATTGTAGCCTACGGTAATACATAAGTTGGGTAAAAGTTCTCCACCGATGAGAAACAAAGATTGTAGTACGACTGTCGAAGATGTATTCCATATAATAAATAACTTTTTTGTGTAGCCATAAGAAAATTTAAAAAATGATAGTTCAACACCCATGAGAACCCAACTTTTTTCCAGCTGTTGAAGAAGCGTTCAATAAAATAAATAAATTTTTTGTGTACCTACCTATCAATAAATTAAAAGTTCTTCACCGATGAGAACCACACATTTTTACAGCTGTCAAAGATGTTTTCTATTAAATAAATCAACCCCTTGCCTACCTATAAATTAAATATATTTATTCTCCACCGATGAGAAATAAAACTTGTAGTACATCTGTTAAAGAAATGTTCAATAAGATGAATAAACTTTAGGTGTTCCAGTATATTTTCCGCTACTTTTGATTTTTCGAGATTCTGATGGACACGGCCTATCCCGCCCTAGATCAGTCATTGGGGGCCTACACAAAGAGTGACTGAACATACCTCCCTCCCACCTGTTAGGAGGCAACTCCTAGCGAAGGTTGCCCGAGGGTGTGTACTGTAAATGTCCTTGTGTTAAGAATATGTGTTTAGTTTAATGTTATGGTGTGTGTGGCAGCTGTGTACTAAACTGTGGTCACCCGTGGGGGCGTTACTCCCCAAGTAACGGCTGCTTGCTGCACGTTACCCCTTGCAGGAGAAAAAAGAAGAAAGAAGGGAAGACATCTTTGTGTCTTCTAGAAAATAAGAATATGTGTTTAGTTTAATGTTATGGTGTGTGTGGCAGCTGTGTACTGAACTGTGGTCACCCGTGGGGGCGTTACTCCCCAAGTAACGGCTGCTTGCTGCACGTTACCCCTTGCGGGAGAAAAAAGAAGAAAGAAGGGAAGACATCATTGTGTCTTCTAGAAAATAAAGGAAAAGATTTCAACACCCAAGAATGATCAAAGAGGAACAGAAAACCAAAAGGAAATTATTCTTTTAATGTTTGCCAGTAAAGAAGAGACTAGTAAAAGAAGGGAACACACCTTTGTCTTCATAATAAGAAAAGAAAAGTCGATAATCACTTGGAGTACACCAGTCGTAGACGTGTTTTATGAAATAGGATAACTTCCTCTGTTGATAAAATTCAAGTAAGTGTTCTCTCCCGATGAGAATCGCATACCGTAGAGTACAGCTTTCTAAGAGTGTTTTATAAATCAAATAAACTTTTCGTGAACCTATCTATAAAATAAAACTTCTCTGCCGATGAGAAACCTAATTTTTTGCAGCTGTCAATGATAAATAAAATTTTTGTTTTCTTATAAATATAATAAAAGTTCCACAACTATGAAAACACAACATTTTTACAGCTGATAAAATAAATATACTTTTCCTATATCCGTAAATAAAATAAAAGATCTCCAACGAAGATGATCAATGATCATAGCTACAGCCGTCGAAGATGTATTTTATACAATAAATCATTTTTTTGTCCACCCACGAGAATAAAAATAAAAGTTCTCCACCGATGAGAATCAAAGATTGCAGTCCGACTGCCAAAGATGTAATCCATATAATAAATAACTTTTTTGTGTAGACATAAAAAAACAATACTTCTCCACAGATGAGAACCCAACTTTTTTGTGCAGCAATCAAACATGTATTATATAAAATCATATATGAAATCCTTATATAAAATATTGTAGCCTACGGTAATACATAAGTTGGGTAAAAGTTCTCCACCGATGAGAAACAAAGATTGTAGTACGACTGTCGAAGATGTATTCCATATAATAAATAACTTTTTTGTGTAGCCATAAGAAAATTTAAAAAATGATAGTTCAACACCCATGAGAACCCAACTTTTTTCCAGCTGTTGAAGAAGCGTTCAATAAAATAAATAAATTTTTTGTGTACCTACCTATCAATAAATTAAAAGTTCTTCACCGATGAGAACCACACATTTTTACAGCTGTCAAAGATGTTTTCTATTAAATAAATCAACCCCTTGTCTACCTATAAATTAAATATATTTATTCTCCACCGATGAGAAATAAAACTTGTAGTACATCTGTTAAAGAAATGTTCAATAAGATGAATAAACTTTAGGTGTTCCAGTATATTTTCCGCTACTTTTGATTTTTCGAGATTCTGATGGACACGGCCTATCCCGCCCTAGATCAGTCATTGGGGGCCTACACAAAGAGTGACTGAACATACCTCCCTCCCACCTGTTAGGAGGCAACTCCTAGCGAAGGTTGCCCGAGGGTGTGTACTGTAAATGTCCTTGTGTTAAGAATATGTGTTTAGTTTAATGTTATGGTGTGTGTGGCAGCTGTGTACTGAACTGTGGTCACCCGTGGGGGCGTTACTCCCCAAGTAACGGCTGCTTGCTGCACGTTACCCCTTGCGGGAGAAAAAAGAAGAAAGAAGGGAAGACATCTTTGTGTCTTCTAGAAAATAAGAATATGTGTTTAGTTTAATGTTATGGTGTGTGTGGCAGCTGTGTACTGAACTGTGGTCACCCGTGGGGGCGTTACTCCCCAAGTAACGGCTGCATGCTGCACGTTACCCCTTGCGGGAGAAAAAAGAAGAAAGAAGGGAAGACATCTTTGTGTCTTCTAGAAAATAAAGGAAAAGATTTCAACACCCAAGAATGATCAAAGAGGAACAGAAAACCAAAAGGAAATTATTCTTTTAATGTTTGCCAGTAAAGAAGAGACTAGTAAAAGAAGGGAACACACCTTTGTCTTCATAATAAGAAAAGAAAAGTCGATAATCACTTGGAGTACACAAGTCGTAGACGTGTTTTATGAAATAGGATAACTTCCTCTGTTGATAAAATTCAAGTAAGTGTTCTCTCCCGATGAGAATCGCATACCGTAGAGTACAGCTTTCTAAGAGTGTTTTATAAATCAAATAAACTTTTCGTGAACCTATCTATAAAATAAAACTTCTCTGCCGATGAGAAACCTAATTTTTTGCAGCTGTCAATGATAAATAAAATTTTTGTTTTCTTATAAATATAATAAAAGTTCCACAACTATGAAAACACAACATTTTTACAGCTGATAAAATAAATATACTTTTCCTATATCCGTAAATAAAATAAAAGATCTCCAATGAAGATGATCAATGATCATAGCTACAGCCGTCGAAGATGTATTTTATACAATAAATCATTTTTTTGTCCACCCACGAGAATAAAAATAAAAGTTCTCCACCGATGAGAATCAAAGATTGCAGTCCGAGTGCCAAAGATGTATTCCATATAATAAATAACTTTTTTGTGTAGACATAAAAAAACAATACTTCTCCACAGATGAGAACCCAACTTTTTTGTGCAGCAATCAAACATGTGTTATATAAAATCATATATGAAATCCTTATATAAAATATTGTAGCCTACGGTAATACATAAGTTGGGTAAAAGTTCTCCACCGATGAGAAACAAAGATTGTAGTACGACTGTCGAAGATGTATTCCATATAATAAATAACTTTTTTGTGTAGCCATAAGAAAATTTAAAAAATGATAGTTCAACACCCATGAGAACCCAACTTTTTTCCAGCTGTTGAAGAAGCGTTCAATAAAATAAATAAATTTTTTGTGTACCTACCTATCAATAAATTAAAAGTTCTTCACCGATGAGAACCACACATTTTTACAGCTGTCAAAGATGTTTTCTATTAAATAAATCAACCCCTTGCCTACCTATAAATTAAATATATTTATTCTCCACCGATGAGAAATAAAACTTGTAGTACATCTGTTAAAGAAATGTTCAATAAGATGAATAAACTTTAGGTGTTCCAGTATATTTTCCGCTACTTTTGATTTTTCGAGATTCTGATGGACACGGCCTATCCCGCCCTAGATCAGTCATTGGGGGCCTACACAAAGAGTGACTGAACATACCTCCCTCCCACCTGTTAGGAGGCAACTCCTAGCGAAGGTTGCCCGAGGGTGTGTACTGTAAATGTCCTTGTGTTAAGAATATGTGTTTAGTTTAATGTTATGGTGTGTGTGGCAGCTGTGTACTAAACTGTGGTCACCCGTGGGGGCGTTACTCCCCAAGTAACGGCTGCTTGCTGCACGTTACCCCTTGCAGGAGAAAAAAGAAGAAAGAAGGGAAGACATCTTTGTGTCTTCTAGAAAATAAGAATATGTGTTTAGTTTAATGTTATGGTGTGTGTGGCAGCTGTGTACTGAACTGTGGTCACCCGTGGGGGCGTTACTCCCCAAGTAACGGCTGCTTGCTGCACGTTACCCCTTGCGGGAGAAAAAAGAAGAAAGAAGGGAAGACATCATTGTGTCTTCTAGAAAATAAAGGAAAAGATTTCAACACCCAAGAATGATCAAAGAGGAACAGAAAACCAAAAGGAAATTATTCTTTTAATGTTTGCCAGTAAAGAAGAGACTAGTAAAAGAAGGGAACACACCTTTGTCTTCATAATAAGAAAAGAAAAGTCGATAATCACTTGGAGTACACCAGTCGTAGACGTGTTTTATGAAATAGGATAACTTCCTCTGTTGATAAAATTCAAGTAAGTGTTCTCTCCCGATGAGAATCGCATACCGTAGAGTACAGCTTTCTAAGAGTGTTTTATAAATCAAATAAACTTTTCGTGAACCTATCTATAAAATAAAACTTCTCTGCCGATGAGAAACCTAATTTTTTGCAGCTGTCAATGATAAATAAAATTTTTGTTTTCTTATAAATATAATAAAAGTTCCACAACTATGAAAACACAACATTTTTACAGCTGATAAAATAAATATACTTTTCCTATATCCGTAAATAAAATAAAAGATCTCCAACGAAGATGATCAATGATCATAGCTACAGCCGTCGAAGATGTATTTTATACAATAAATCATTTTTTTGTCCACCCACGAGAATAAAAATAAAAGTTCTCCACCGATGAGAATCAAAGATTGCAGTCCGACTGCCAAAGATGTAATCCATATAATAAATAACTTTTTTGTGTAGACATAAAAAAACAATACTTCTCCACAGATGAGAACCCAACTTTTTTGTGCAGCAATCAAACATGTATTATATAAAATCATATATGAAATCCTTATATAAAATATTGTAGCCTACGGTAATACATAAGTTGGGTAAAAGTTCTCCACCGATGAGAAACAAAGATTGTAGTACGACTGTCGAAGATGTATTCCATATAATAAATAACTTTTTTGTGTAGCCATAAGAAAATTTAAAAAATGATAGTTCAACACCCATGAGAACCCAACTTTTTTCCAGCTGTTGAAGAAGCGTTCAATAAAATAAATAAATTTTTTGTGTACCTACCTATCAATAAATTAAAAGTTCTTCACCGATGAGAACCACACATTTTTACAGCTGTCAAAGATGTTTTCTATTAAATAAATCAACCCCTTGCCTACCTATAAATTAAATATATTTATTCTCCACCGATGAGAAATAAAACTTGTAGTACATCTGTTAAAGAAATGTTCAATAAGATGAATAAACTTTAGGTGTTCCAGTATATTTTCCGCTACTTTTGATTTTTCGAGATTCTGATGGACACGGCCTATCCCGCCCTAGATCAGTCATTGGGGGCCTACACAAAGAGTGACTGAACATACCTCCCTCCCACCTGTTAGGAGGCAACTCCTAGCGAAGGTTGCCCGAGGGTGTGTACTGTAAATGTCCTTGTGTTAAGAATATGTGTTTAGTTTAATGTTATGGTGTGTGTGGCAGCTGTGTACTAAACTGTGGTCACCCGTGGGGGCGTTACTCCCCAAGTAACGGCTGCTTGCTGCACGTTACCCCTTGCAGGAGAAAAAAGAAGAAAGAAGGGAAGACATCTTTGTGTCTTCTAGAAAATAAGAATATGTGTTTAGTTTAATGTTATGGTGTGTGTGGCAGCTGTGTACTGAACTGTGGTCACCCGTGGGGGCGTTACTCCCCAAGTAACGGCTGCTTGCTGCACGTTACCCCTTGCGGGAGAAAAAAGAAGAAAGAAGGGAAGACATCATTGTGTCTTCTAGAAAATAAAGGAAAAGATTTCAACACCCAAGAATGATCAAAGAGGAACAGAAAACCAAAAGGAAATTATTCTTTTAATGTTTGCCAGTAAAGAAGAGACTAGTAAAAGAAGGGAACACACCTTTGTCTTCATAATAAGAAAAGAAAAGTCGATAATCACTTGGAGTACACCAGTCGTAGACGTGTTTTATGAAATAGGATAACTTCCTCTGTTGATAAAATTCAAGTAAGTGTTCTCTCCCGATGAGAATCGCATACCGTAGAGTACAGCTTTCTAAGAGTGTTTTATAAATCAAATAAACTTTTCGTGAACCTATCTATAAAATAAAACTTCTCTGCCGATGAGAAACCTAATTTTTTGCAGCTGTCAATGATAAATAAAATTTTTGTTTTCTTATAAATATAATAAAAGTTCCACAACTATGAAAACACAACATTTTTACAGCTGATAAAATAAATATACTTTTCCTATATCCGTAAATAAAATAAAAGATCTCCAACGAAGATGATCAATGATCATAGCTACAGCCGTCGAAGATGTATTTTATACAATAAATCATTTTTTTGTCCACCCACGAGAATAAAAATAAAAGTTCTCCACCGATGAGAATCAAAGATTGCAGTCCGACTGCCAAAGATGTAATCCATATAATAAATAACTTTTTTGTGTAGACATAAAAAAACAATACTTCTCCACAGATGAGAACCCAACTTTTTTGTGCAGCAATCAAACATGTATTATATAAAATCATATATGAAATCCTTATATAAAATATTGTAGCCTACGGTAATACATAAGTTGGGTAAAAGTTCTCCACCGATGAGAAACAAAGATTGTAGTACGACTGTCGAAGATGTATTCCATATAATAAATAACTTTTTTGTGTAGCCATAAGAAAATTTAAAAAATGATAGTTCAACACCCATGAGAACCCAACTTTTTTCCAGCTGTTGAAGAAGCGTTCAATAAAATAAATAAATTTTTTGTGTACCTACCTATCAATAAATTAAAAGTTCTTCACCGATGAGAACCACACATTTTTACAGCTGTCAAAGATGTTTTCTATTAAATAAATCAACCCCTTGTCTACCTATAAATTAAATATATTTATTCTCCACCGATGAGAAATAAAACTTGTAGTACATCTGTTAAAGAAATGTTCAATAAGATGAATAAACTTTAGGTGTTCCAGTATATTTTCCGCTACTTTTGATTTTTCGAGATTCTGATGGACACGGCCTATCCCGCCCTAGATCAGTCATTGGGGGCCTACACAAAGAGTGACTGAACATACCTCCCTCCCACCTGTTAGGAGGCAACTCCTAGCGAAGGTTGCCCGAGGGTGTGTACTGTAAATGTCCTTGTGTTAAGAATATGTGTTTAGTTTAATGTTATGGTGTGTGTGGCAGCTGTGTACTGAACTGTGGTCACCCGTGGGGGCGTTACTCCCCAAGTAACGGCTGCTTGCTGCACGTTACCCCTTGCGGGAGAAAAAAGAAGAAAGAAGGGAAGACATCTTTGTGTCTTCTAGAAAATAAGAATATGTGTTTAGTTTAATGTTATGGTGTGTGTGGCAGCTGTGTACTGAACTGTGGTCACCCGTGGGGGCGTTACTCCCCAAGTAACGGCTGCATGCTGCACGTTACCCCTTGCGGGAGAAAAAAGAAGAAAGAAGGGAAGACATCTTTGTGTCTTCTAGAAAATAAAGGAAAAGATTTCAACACCCAAGAATGATCAAAGAGGAACAGAAAACCAAAAGGAAATTATTCTTTTAATGTTTGCCAGTAAAGAAGAGACTAGTAAAAGAAGGGAACACACCTTTGTCTTCATAATAAGAAAAGAAAAGTCGATAATCACTTGGAGTACACAAGTCGTAGACGTGTTTTATGAAATAGGATAACTTCCTCTGTTGATAAAATTCAAGTAAGTGTTCTCTCCCGATGAGAATCGCATACCGTAGAGTACAGCTTTCTAAGAGTGTTTTATAAATCAAATAAACTTTTCGTGAACCTATCTATAAAATAAAACTTCTCTGCCGATGAGAAACCTAATTTTTTGCAGCTGTCAATGATAAATAAAATTTTTGTTTTCTTATAAATATAATAAAAGTTCCACAACTATGAAAACACAACATTTTTACAGCTGATAAAATAAATATACTTTTCCTATATCCGTAAATAAAATAAAAGATCTCCAATGAAGATGATCAATGATCATAGCTACAGCCGTCGAAGATGTATTTTATACAATAAATCATTTTTTTGTCCACCCACGAGAATAAAAATAAAAGTTCTCCACCGATGAGAATCAAAGATTGCAGTCCGACTGCCAAAGATGTATTCCATATAATAAATAACTTTTTTGTGTAGACATAAAAAAACAATACTTCTCCACAGATGAGAACCCAACTTTTTTGTGCAGCAATCAAACATGTATTATATAAAATCATATATGAAATCCTTATATAAAATATTGTAGCCTACGGTAATACATAAGTTGGGTAAAAGTTCTCCACCGATGAGAAACAAAGATTGTAGTACGACTGTCGAAGATGTATTCCATATAATAAATAACTTTTTTGTGTAGCCATAAGAAAATTTAAAAAATGATAGTTCAACACCCATGAGAACCCAACTTTTTTCCAGCTGTTGAAGAAGCGTTCAATAAAATAAATAAATTTTTTGTGTACCTACCTATCAATAAATTAAAAGTTCTTCACCGATGAGAACCACACATTTTTACAGCTGTTAAAGATGTTTTCTATAAAATAAATCAACCCCTTGCCTACCTATAAATTAAATATATTTATTCTCCACCGATGAGAAATAAAACTTGTAGTACATCTGTTAAAGAAATGTTCAATAAGATGAATAAACTTTAGGTGTTCCAGTATATTTTCCGCTACTTTTGATTTTTCGAGATTCTGATGGACACGGCCTATCCCGCCCTAGATCAGTCATTGGGGGCCTACACAAAGAGTGACTGAACATACCTCCCTCCCACCTGTTAGGAGGCAACTCCTAGCGAAGGTTGCCCGAGGGTGTGTACTGTAAATGTCCTTGTGTTAAGAATATGTGTTTAGTTTAATGTTATGGTGTGTGTGGCAGCTGTGTACTGAACTGTGGTCACCCGTGGGGGCGTTACTCCCCAAGTAACGGCTGCTTGCTGCACGTTACCCCTTGCGGGAGAAAAAAGAAGAAAGAAGGGAAGACATCTTTGTGTCTTCTAGAAAATAAGAATATGTGTTTAGTTTAATGTTATGGTGTGTGTGGCAGCTGTGTACTGAACTGTGGTCACCCGTGGGGGCGTTACTCCCCAAGTAACGGCTGCATGCTGCACGTTACCCCTTGCGGGAGAAAAAAGAAGAAAGAAGGGAAGACATCTTTGTGTCTTCTAGAAAATAAAGGAAAAGATTTCAACACCCAAGAATGATCAAAGAGGAACAGAAAACCAGAAGGAAATTATTCTTTTAATGTTTGCCAGTAAAGAAGAGACTAGTAAAAGAAGGGAACACACCTTTGTCTTCATAATAAGAAAAGAAAAGTCGATAATCACTTGGAGTACACCAGTCGTAGACGTGTTTTATGAAATAGGATAACTTCCTCTGTTGATAAAATTCAAGTAAGTGTTCTCTCCCGATGAGAATCGCATACCGTAGAGTACAGCTTTCTAAGAGTGTTTTATAAATCAAATAAACTTTTCGTGAACCTATCTATAAAATAAAACTTCTCTGCCGATGAGAAACCTAATTTTTTGCAGCTGTCAATGATAAATAAAATTTTTGTTTTCTTATAAATATAATAAAAGTTCCACAACTATGAAAACACAACATTTTTACAGCTGATAAAATAAATATACTTTTCCTATATCCGTAAATAAAATAAAAGATCTCCAACGAAGATGATCAATGATCATAGCTACAGCCGTCGAAGATGTATTTTATACAATAAATCATTTTTTTGTCCACCCACGAGAATAAAAATAAAAGTTCTCCACCGATGAGAATCAAAGATTGCAGTCCGACTGCCAAAGATGTATTCCATATAATAAATAACTTTTTTGTGTAGACATAAAAAAACAATACTTCTCCACAGATGAGAACCCAACTTTTTTGTGCAGCAATCAAACATGTATTATATAAAATCATATATGAAATCCTTATATAAAATATTGTAGCCTACGGTAATACATAAGTTGGGTAAAAGTTCTCCACCGATGAGAAACAAAGATTGTAGTACGACTGTCGAAGATGTATTCCATATAATAAATAACTTTTTTGTGTAGCCATAAGAAAATTTAAAAAATGATAGTTCAACACCCATGAGAACCCAACTTTTTTCCAGCTGTTGAAGAAGCGTTCAATAAAATAAATAAATTTTTTGTGTACCTACCTATCAATAAATTAAAAGTTCTTCACCGATGAGAACCACACATTTTTACAGCTGTCAAAGATGTTTTCTATTAAATAAATCAACCCCTTGCCTACCTATAAATTAAATATATTTATTCTCCACCGATGAGAAATAAAACTTGTAGTACATCTGTTAAAGAAATGTTCAATAAGATGAATAAACTTTAGGTGTTCCAGTATATTTTCCGCTACTTTTGATTTTTAGAGATTCTGATGGACACGGCCTATCCCGCCCTAGATCAGTCATTGGGGGCCTACACAAAGAGTGACTGAACATACCTCCCTCCCACCTGTTAGGAGGCAACTCCTAGCGAAGGTTGCCCGAGGGTGTGTACTGTAAATGTCCTTGTGTTAAGAATATGTGTTTAGTTTAATGTTATGGTGTGTGTGGCAGCTGTGTACTGAACTGTGGTCACCCGTGGGGGCGTTACTCCCCAAGTAACGGCTGCTTGCTGCACGTTACCCCTTGCGGGAGAAAAAAGAAGAAAGAAGGGAAGACATCTTTGTGTCTTCTAGAAAATAAGAATATGTGTTTAGTTTAATGTTATGGTGTGTGTGGCAGCTGTGTACTGAACTGTGGTCACCCGTGGGGGCGTTACTCCCCAAGTAACGGCTGCATGCTGCACGTTACCCCTTGCGGGAGAAAAAAGAAGAAAGAAGGGAAGACATCTTTGTGTCTTCTAGAAAATAAAGGAAAAGATTTCAACACCCAAGAATGATCAAAGAGGAACAGAAAACCAAAAGGAAATTATTCTTTTAATGTTTGCCAGTAAAGAAGAGACTAGTAAAAGAAGGGAACACACCTTTGTCTTCATAATAAGAAAAGAAAAGTCGATAATCACTTGGAGTACACCAGTCGTAGACGTGTTTTATGAAATAGGATAACTTCCTCTGTTGATTAAATTCAAGTAAGGGTTCTCTCCCGATGAGAATCGCATACCGTAGAGTACAGCTTTCTAAGAGGGTTTTATAAATCAAATAAACTTTTCGTGAACCTATCTATAAAATAAAACTTCTCTGCCGATGAGAAACCTAATTTTTTGCAGCTGTCAATGATAAATAAAATTTTTGTTTTCTTATAAATATAATAAAAGTTCCACAACTATGAAAACACAACATTTTTACAGCTGATAAAATAAATATACTTTTCCTATATCCGTAAATAAAATAAAAGATCTCCAACGAAGATGATCAATGATCATAGCTACAGCCGTCGAAGATGTATTTTATACAATAAATCATTTTTTTGTCCACCCACGAGAATAAAAATAAAAGTTCTCCACCGATGAGAATCAAAGATTGCAGTCCGACTGCCAAAGATGTATTCCATATAATAAATAACTTTATTGTGTAGACATAAAAAAACAATACTTCTCCACAGATGAGAACCCAACTTTTTTGTGCAGCAATCAAACATGTATTATATAAAATCATATATGAAATCCTTATATAAAATATTGTAGCCTACGGTAATACATAAGTTGGGTAAAAGTTCTCCACCGATGAGAAACAAAGATTGTAGTAAGACTGTCGAAGATGTATTCCATATAATAAATAACTTTTTTGTGTAGCCATAAGAAAATTTAAAAAATGATACTTCAACACCCATGAGAACCCAACTTTTTTCCAGCTGTTGAAGAAGCGTTCAATAAAATAAATAAATTTTTTGTGTACCTACCTATCAATAAATTAAAAGTTCTTCACCGATGAGAACCACACATTTTTACAGCTGTCAAAGATGTTTTCTATTAAATAAAACAACCCCTTGCCTACCTATAAATTAAATATATTTATTCTCCACCGATGAGAAATAAAACTTGTAGTACATCTGTTAAAGAAATGTTCAATAAGATGAATAAACTTTAGGTGTTCCAGTATATTTTCCGCTACTTTTGATTTTTCGAGATTCTGATGGACACGGCCTATCCCGCCCTAGATCAGTCATTGGGGGCCTACACAAAGAGTGACTGAACATACCTCCCTCCCACCTGTTAGGAGGCAACTCCTAGCGAAGGTTGCCCGAGGGTGTGTACTGTAAATGTCCTTGTGTTAAGAATATGTGTTTAGTTTAATGTTATGGTGTGTGTGGCAGCTGTGTACTGAACTGTGGTCACCCGTGGGGGCGTTACTCCCCAAGTAACGGCTGCTTGCTGCACGTTACCCCTTGCGGGAGAAAAAAGAAGAAAGAAGGGAAGACATCTTTGTGTCTTCTAGAAAATAAGAATATGTGTTTAGTTTAATGTTATGGTGTGTGTGGCAGCTGTGTACTGAACTGTGGTCACCCGTGGGGGCGTTACTCC
This sequence comes from Arma custos, assembly GCA_037127475.1. Lineage (NCBI taxonomy): Eukaryota > Metazoa > Arthropoda > Insecta > Hemiptera > Pentatomidae > Arma > Arma custos. The sequence goes on from CM073761.1 coordinate 93,611,666, forward strand.
CCAAGTAACGGCTGCATGCTGCACGTTACCCCTTGCGGGAGAAAAAAGAAGAAAGAAGGGAAGACATCTTTGTGTCTTCTAGAAAATAAAGGAAAAGATTTCAACACCCAAGAATGATCAAAGAGGAACAGAAAACCAAAAGGAAATTATTCTTTTAATGTTTGCCAGTAAAGAAGAGACTAGTAAAAGAAGGGAACACACCTTTGTCTTCATAATAAGAAAAGAAAAGTCGATAATCACTTGGAGTACACCAGTCGTAGACGTGTTTTATGAAATAGGATAACTTCCTCTGTTGATTAAATTCAAGTAAGGGTTCTCTCCCGATGAGAATCGCATACCGTAGAGTACAGCTTTCTAAGAGGGTTTTATAAATCAAATAAACTTTTCGTGAACCTATCTATAAAATAAAACTTCTCTGCCGATGAGAAACCTAATTTTTTGCAGCTGTCAATGATAAATAAAATTTTTGTTTTCTTATAAATATAATAAAAGTTCCACAACTATGAAAACACAACATTTTTACAGCTGATAAAATAAATATACTTTTCCTATATCCGTAAATAAAATAAAAGATCTCCAACGAAGATGATCAATGATCATAGCTACAGCCGTCGAAGATGTATTTTATACAATAAATCATTTTTTTGTCCACCCACGAGAATAAAAATAAAAGTTCTCCACCGATGAGAATCAAAGATTGCAGTCCGACTGCCAAAGATGTATTCCATATAATAAATAACTTTATTGTGTAGACATAAAAAAACAATACTTCTCCACAGATGAGAACCCAACTTTTTTGTGCAGCAATCAAACATGTATTATATAAAATCATATATGAAATCCTTATATAAAATATTGTAGCCTACGGTAATACATAAGTTGGGTAAAAGTTCTCCACCGATGAGAAACAAAGATTGTAGTAAGACTGTCGAAGATGTATTCCATATAATAAATAACTTTTTTGTGTAGCCATAAGAAAATTTAAAAAATGATACTTCAACACCCATGAGAACCCAACTTTTTTCCAGCTGTTGAAGAAGCGTTCAATAAAATAAATAAATTTTTTGTGTACCTACCTATCAATAAATTAAAAGTTCTTCACCGATGAGAACCACACATTTTTACAGCTGTCAAAGATGTTTTCTATTAAATAAAACAACCCCTTGCCTACCTATAAATTAAATATATTTATTCTCCACCGATGAGAAATAAAACTTGTAGTACATCTGTTAAAGAAATGTTCAATAAGATGAATAAACTTTAGGTGTTCCAGTATATTTTCCGCTACTTTTGATTTTTCGAGATTCTGATGGACACGGCCTATCCCGCCCTAGATCAGTCATTGGGGGCCTACACAAAGAGTGACTGAACATACCTCCCTCCCACCTGTTAGGAGGCAACTCCTAGCGAAGGTTGCCCGAGGGTGTGTACTGTAAATGTCCTTGAGTTAAGAATATGTGTTTAGTTTAATGTTATGGTGTGTGTGGCAGCTGTGTACTGAACTGTGGTCACCCGTGGGGGCGTTACTCCCCAAGTAACGGCTGCATGCTGCACGTTACCCCTTGCGGGAGAAAAAAGAAGAAAGAAGGGAAGACATCTTTGTGTCTTCTAGAAAATAAAGGAAAAGATTTCAACACCCAAGAATGATCAAAGAGGAACAGAAAACCAAAAGGAAATTATTCTTTTAATGTTTGCCAGTAAAGAAGAGACTAGTAAAAGAAGGGAACACACCTTTGTCTTCATAATAAGAAAAGAAAAGTCGATAATCACTTGGAGTACACCAGTCGTAGACGTGTTTTATGAAATAGGATAACTTCCTCTGTTGATTAAATTCAAGTAAGGGTTCTCTCCCGATGAGAATCGCATACCGTAGAGTACAGCTTTCTAAGAGGGTTTTATAAATCAAATAAACTTTTCGTGAACCTATCTATAAAATAAAACTTCTCTGCCGATGAGAAACCTAATTTTTTGCAGCTGTCAATGATAAATAAAATTTTTGTTTTCTTATAAATATAATAAAAGTTCCACAACTATGAAAACACAACATTTTTACAGCTGATAAAATAAATATACTTTTCCTATATCCGTAAATAAAATAAAAGATCTCCAACGAAGATGATCAATGATCATAGCTACAGCCGTCGAAGATGTATTTTATACAATAAATCATTTTTTTGTCCACCCACGAGAATAAAAATAAAAGTTCTCCACCGATGAGAATCAAAGATTGCAGTCCGACTGCCAAAGATGTAATCCATATAATAAATAACTTTTTTGTGTAGACATAAAAAAACAATACTTCTCCACAGATGAGAACCCAACTTTTTTGTGCAGCAATCAAACATGTATTATATAAAATCATATATGAAATCCTTATATAAAATATTGTAGCCTACGGTAATACATAAGTTGGGTAAAAGTTCTCCACCGATGAGAAACAAAGATTGTAGTACGACTGTCGAAGATGTATTCCATATAATAAATAACTTTTTTGTGTAGCCATAAGAAAATTTAAAAAATGATAGTTCAACACCCATGAGAACCCAACTTTTTTCCAGCTGTTGAAGAAGTGTTCAATAAAATAAATAAATTTTTTGTGTACCTACCTATCAATAAATTAAAAGTTCTTCACCGATGAGAACCACACATTTTTACAGCTGTCAAAGATGTTTTCTATTAAATAAATCAACCCCTTGCCTACCTATAAATTAAATATATTTATTCTCCACCGATGAGAAATAAAACTTGTAGTACATCTGTTAAAGAAATGTTCAATAAGATGAATAAACTTTAGGTGTTCCAGTATATTTTCCGCTACTTTTGATTTTTCGAGATTCTGATGGACACGGCCTATCCCGCCCTAGATCAGTCATTGGGGGCCTACACAAAGAGTGACTGAACATACCTCCCTCCCACCTGTTAGGAGGCAACTCCTAGCGAAGGTTGCCCGAGGGTGTGTACTGTAAATGTCCTTGTGTTAAGAATATGTGTTTAGTTTAATGTTATGGTGTGTGTGGCAGCTGTGTACTGAACTGTGGTCACCCGTGGGGGCGTTACTCCCCAAGTAACGGCTGCTTGCTGCACGTTACCCCTTGCGGGAGAAAAAAGAAGAAAGAAGGGAAGACATCTTTGTGTCTTCTAGAAAATAAGAATATGTGTTTAGTTTAATGTTATGGTGTGTGTGGCAGCTGTGTACTGAACTGTGGTCACCCGTGGGGGCGTTACTCCCCAAGTAACGGCTGCATGCTGCACGTTACCCCTTGCGGGAGAAAAAAGAAGAAAGAAGGGAAGACATCTTTGTGTCTTCTAGAAAATAAAGGAAAAGATTTCAACACCCAAGAATGATCAAAGAGGAACAGAAAACCAGAAGGAAATTATTCTTTTAATGTTTGCCAGTAAAGAAGAGACTAGTAAAAGAAGGGAACACACCTTTGTCTTCATAATAAGAAAAGAAAAGTCGATAATCACTTGGAGTACACCAGTCGTAGACGTGTTTTATGAAATAGGATAACTTCCTCTGTTGATAAAATTCAAGTAAGTGTTCTCTCCCTATGAGAATCGCATACCGTAGAGTACAGCTTTCTAAGAGTGTTTTATAAATCAAATAAACTTTTCGTGAACCTATCTATAAAATAAAACTTCTCTGCCGATGAGAAACCTAATTTTTTGCAGCTGTCAATGATAAATAAAATTTTTGTTTTCTTATAAATATAATAAAAGTTCCACAACTATGAAAACACAACATTTTTACAGCTGATAAAATAAATATACTTTTCCTATATCCGTAAATAAAATAAAAGATCTCCAACGAAGATGATCAATGATCATAGCTACAGCCGTCGAAGATGTATTTTATACAATAAATCATTTTTTTGTCCACCCACGAGAATAAAAATAAAAGTTCTCCACCGATGAGAATCAAAGATTGCAGTCCGACTGCCAAAGATGTATTCCATATAATAAATAACTTTTTTGTGTAGACATAAAAAAACAATACTTCTCCACAGATGAGAACCCAACTTTTTTGTGCAGCAATCAAACATGTATTATATAAAATCATATATGAAATCCTTATATAAAATATTGTAGCCTACGGTAATACATAAGTTGGGTAAAAGTTCTCCACCGATGAGAAACAAAGATTGTAGTCCGACTGTCGAAGATGTATTCCATATAATAAATAACTTTTTTGTGTAGCCATAAGAAAATTTAAAAAATGATAGTTCAACACCCATGAGAACCCAACTTTTTTCCAGCTGTTGAAGAAGCGTTCAATAAAATAAATAAATTTTTTGTGTACCTACCTATCAATAAATTAAAAGTTCTTCACCGATGAGAACCACACATTTTTACAGCTGTCAAAGATGTTTTCTATTAAATAAATCAACCCCTTGCCTACCTATAAATTAAATATATTTATTCTCCACCGATGAGAAATAAAACTTGTAGTACATCTGTTAAAGAAATGTTCAATAAGATGAATAAACTTTAGGTGTTCCAGTATATTTTCCGCTACTTTTGATTTTTCGAGATTCTGATGGACACGGCCTATCCCGCCCTAGATCAGTCATTGGGGGCCTACACAAAGAGTGACTGAACATACCTCCCTCCCACCTGTTAGGAGGCAACTCCTAGCGAAGGTTGCCCGAGGGTGTGTACTGTAAATGTCCTTGTGTTAAGAATATGTGTTTAGTTTAATGTTATGGTGTGTGTGGCAGCTGTGTACTGAACTGTGGTCACCCGTGGGGGCGTTACTCCCCAAGTAACGGCTGCTTGCTGCACGTTACCCCTTGCGGGAGAAAAAAGAAGAAAGAAGGGAAGACATCTTTGTGTCTTCTAGAAAATAAGAATATGTGTTTAGTTTAATGTTATGGTGTGTGTGGCAGCTGTGTACTGAACTGTGGTCACCCGTGGGGGCGTTACTCCCCAAGTAACGGCTGCATGCTGCACGTTACCCCTTGCGGGAGAAAAAAGAAGAAAGAAGGGAAGACATCTTTGTGTCTTCTAGAAAATAAAGGAAAAGATTTCAACACCCAAGAATGATCAAAGAGGAACAGAAAACCAAAAGGAAATTATTCTTTTAATGTTTGCCAGTAAAGAAGAGACTAGTAAAAGAAGGGAACACACCTTTGTCTTCATAATAAGAAAAGAAAAGTCGATAATCACTTGGAGTACACCAGTCGTAGACGTGTTTTATGAAATAGGATAACTTCCTCTGTTGATTAAATTCAAGTAAGGGTTCTCTCCCGATGAGAATCGCATACCGTAGAGTACAGCTTTCTAAGAGGGTTTTATAAATCAAATAAACTTTTCGTGAACCTATCTATAAAATAAAACTTCTCTGCCGATGAGAAACCTAATTTTTTGCAGCTGTCAATGATAAATAAAATTTTTGTTTTCTTATAAATATAATAAAAGTTCCACAACTATGAAAACACAACATTTTTACAGCTGATAAAATAAATATACTTTTCCTATATCCGTAAATAAAATAAAAGATCTCCAACGAAGATGATCAATGATCATAGCTACAGCCGTCGAAGATGTATTTTATACAATAAATCATTTTTTTGTCCACCCACGAGAATAAAAATAAAAGTTCTCCACCGATGAGAATCAAAGATTGCAGTCCGACTGCCAAAGATGTATTCCATATAATAAATAACTTTATTGTGTAGACATAAAAAAACAATACTTCTCCACAGATGAGAACCCAACTTTTTTGTGCAGCAATCAAACATGTATTATATAAAATCATATATGAAATCCTTATATAAAATATTGTAGCCTACGGTAATACATAAGTTGGGTAAAAGTTCTCCACCGATGAGAAACAAAGATTGTAGTAAGACTGTCGAAGATGTATTCCATATAATAAATAACTTTTTTGTGTAGCCATAAGAAAATTTAAAAAATGATACTTCAACACCCATGAGAACCCAACTTTTTTCCAGCTGTTGAAGAAGCGTTCAATAAAATAAATAAATTTTTTGTGTACCTACCTATCAATAAATTAAAAGTTCTTCACCGATGAGAACCACACATTTTTACAGCTGTCAAAGATGTTTTCTATTAAATAAATCAACCCCTTGTCTACCTATAAATTAAATATATTTATTCTCCACCGATGAGAAATAAAACTTGTAGTACATCTGTTAATGAAATGTTCAATAAGATGAATAAACTTTAGGTGTTCCAGTATATTTTCCGCTACTTTTGATTTTTCGAGATTCTGATGGACACGGCCTATCCCGCCCTAGATCAGTCATTGGGGGCCTACACAAAGAGTGACTGAACATACCTCCCTCCCGCCTGTTAGGAGGCAACTCCTAGCGAAGGTTGCCCGAGGGTGTGTACTGTAAATGTCCTTGAGTTAAGAATATGTGTTTAGTTTAATGTTATGGTGTGTGTGGCAGCTGTGTACTGAACTGTGGTCACCCGTGGGGGCGTTACTCCCCAAGTAACGGCTGCATGCTGCACGTTACCCCTTGCGGGAGAAAAAAGAAGAAAGAAGGGAAGACATCTTTGTGTCTTCTAGAAAATAAAGGAAAAGATTTCAACACCCAAGAATGATCAAAGAGGAACAGAAAACCAAAAGGAAATTATTCTTTTAATGTTTGCCAGTAAAGAAGAGACTAGTAAAAGAAGGGAACACACCTTTGTCTTCATAATAAGAAAAGAAAAGTCGATAATCACTTGGAGTACACCAGTCGTAGACGTGTTTTATGAAATAGGATAACTTCCTCTGTTGATTAAATTCAAGTAAGGGTTCTCTCCCGATGAGAATCGCATACCGTAGAGTACAGCTTTCTAAGAGGGTTTTATAAATCAAATAAACTTTTCGTGAACCTATCTATAAAATAAAACTTCTCTGCCGATGAGAAACCTAATTTTTTGCAGCTGTCAATGATAAATAAAATTTTTGTTTTCTTATAAATATAATAAAAGTTCCACAACTATGAAAACACAACATTTTTACAGCTGATAAAATAAATATACTTTTCCTATATCCGTAAATAAAATAAAAGATCTCCAACGAAGATGATCAATGATCATAGCTACAGCCGTCGAAGATGTATTTTATACAATAAATCATTTTTTTGTCCACCCACGAGAATAAAAATAAAAGTTCTCCACCGATGAGAATCAAAGATTGCAGTCCGACTGCCAAAGATGTATTCCATATAATAAATAACTTTATTGTGTAGACATAAAAAAACAATACTTCTCCACAGATGAGAACCCAACTTTTTTGTGCAGCAATCAAACATGTATTATATAAAATCATATATGAAATCCTTATATAAAATATTGTAGCCTACGGTAATACATAAGTTGGGTAAAAGTTCTCCACCGATGAGAAACAAAGATTGTAGTAAGACTGTCGAAGATGTATTCCATATAATAAATAACTTTTTTGTGTAGCCATAAGAAAATTTAAAAAATGATACTTCAACACCCATGAGAACCCAACTTTTTTCCAGCTGTTGAAGAAGCGTTCAATAAAATAAATAAATTTTTTGTGTACCTACCTATCAATAAATTAAAAGTTCTTCACCGATGAGAACCACACATTTTTACAGCTGTCAAAGATGTTTTCTATTAAATAAAACAACCCCTTGCCTACCTATAAATTAAATATATTTATTCTCCACCGATGAGAAATAAAACTTGTAGTACATCTGTTAAAGAAATGTTCAATAAGATGAATAAACTTTAGGTGTTCCAGTATATTTTCCGCTACTTTTGATTTTTCGAGATTCTGATGGACACGGCCTATCCCGCCCTAGATCAGTCATTGGGGGCCTACACAAAGAGTGACTGAACATACCTCCCTCCCACCTGTTAGGAGGCAACTCCTAGCGAAGGTTGCCCGAGGGTGTGTACTGTAAATGTCCTTGTGTTAAGAATATGTGTTTAGTTTAATGTTATGGTGTGTGTGGCAGCTGTGTACTGAACTGTGGTCACCCGTGGGGGCGTTACTCCCCAAGTAACGGCTGCTTGCTGCACGTTACCCCTTGCGGGAGAAAAAAGAAGAAAGAAGGGAAGACATCTTTGTGTCTTCTAGAAAATAAGAATATGTGTTTAGTTTAATGTTATGGTGTGTGTGGCAGCTGTGTACTGAACTGTGGTCACCCGTGGGGGCGTTACTCCCCAAGTAACGGCTGCATGCTGCACGTTACCCCTTGCGGGAGAAAAAAGAAGAAAGAAGGGAAGACATCTTTGTGTCTTCTAGAAAATAAAGGAAAAGATTTCAACACCCAAGAATGATCAAAGAGGAACAGAAAACCAAAAGGAAATTATTCTTTTAATGTTTGCCAGTAAAGAAGAGACTAGTAAAAGAAGGGAACACACCTTTGTCTTCATAATAAGAAAAGAAAAGTCGATAATCACTTGGAGTACACCAGTCGTAGACGTGTTTTATGAAATAGGATAACTTCCTCTGTTGATTAAATTCAAGTAAGGGTTCTCTCCCGATGAGAATCGCATACCGTAGAGTACAGCTTTCTAAGAGGGTTTTATAAATCAAATAAACTTTTCGTGAACCTATCTATAAAATAAAACTTCTCTGCCGATGAGAAACCTAATTTTTTGCAGCTGTCAATGATAAATAAAATTTTTGTTTTCTTATAAATATAATAAAAGTTCCACAACTATGAAAACACAACATTTTTACAGCTGATAAAATAAATATACTTTTCCTATATCCGTAAATAAAATAAAAGATCTCCAACGAAGATGATCAATGATCATAGCTACAGCCGTCGAAGATGTATTTTATACAATAAATCATTTTTTTGTCCACCCACGAGAATAAAAATAAAAGTTCTCCACCGATGAGAATCAAAGATTGCAGTCCGACTGCCAAAGATGTATTCCATATAATAAATAACTTTATTGTGTAGACATAAAAAAACAATACTTCTCCACAGATGAGAACCCAACTTTTTTGTGCAGCAATCAAACATGTATTATATAAAATCATATATGAAATCCTTATATAAAATATTGTAGCCTACGGTAATACATAAGTTGGGTAAAAGTTCTCCACCGATGAGAAACAAAGATTGTAGTAAGACTGTCGAAGATGTATTCCATATAATAAATAACTTTTTTGTGTAGCCATAAGAAAATTTAAAAAATGATAGTTCAACACCCATGAGAACCCAACTTTTTTCCAGCTGTTGAAGAAGCGTTCAATAAAATAAATAAATTTTTTGTGTACCTACCTATCAATAAATTAAAAGTTCTTCACCGATGAGAACCACACATTTTTACAGCTGTCAAAGATGTTTTCTATTAAATAAAACAACCCCTTGCCTACCTATAAATTAAATATATTTATTCTCCACCGATGAGAAATAAAACTTGTAGTACATCTGTTAAAGAAATGTTCAATAAGATGAATAAACTTTAGGTGTTCCAGTATATTTTCCGCTACTTTTGATTTTTCGAGATTCTGATGGACACGGCCTATCCCGCCCTAGATCAGTCATTGGGGGCCTACACAAAGAGTGACTGAACATACCTCCCTCCCACCTGTTAGGAGGCAACTCCTAGCGAAGGTTGCCCGAGGGTGTGTACTGTAAATGTCCTTGTGTTAAGAATATGTGTTTAGTTTAATGTTATGGTGTGTGTGGCAGCTGTGTACTGAACTGTGGTCACCCGTGGGGGCGTTACTCCCCAAGTAACGGCTGCTTGCTGCACGTTACCCCTTGCGGGAGAAAAAAGAAGAAAGAAGGGAAGACATCTTTGTGTCTTCTAGAAAATAAGAATATGTGTTTAGTTTAATGTTATGGTGTGTGTGGCAGCTGTGTACTGAACTGTGGTCACCCGTGGGGGCGTTACTCCCCAAGTAACGGCTGCATGCTGCACGTTACCCCTTGCGGGAGAAAAAAGAAGAAAGAAGGGAAGACATCTTTGTGTCTTCTAGAAAATAAAGGAAAAGATTTCAACACCCAAGAATGATCAAAGAGGAACAGAAAACCAGAAGGAAATTATTCTTTTAATGTTTGCCAGTAAAGAAGAGACTAGTAAAAGAAGGGAACACACCTTTGTCTTCATAATAAGAAAAGAAAAGTCGATAATCACTTGGAGTACACCAGTCGTAGACGTGTTTTATGAAATAGGATAACTTCCTCTGTTGATAAAATTCAAGTAAGTGTTCTCTCCCGATGAGAATCGCATACCGTAGAGTACAGCTTTCTAAGAGTGTTTTATAAATCAAATAAACTTTTCGTGAACCTATCTATAAAATAAAACTTCTCTGCCGATGAGAAACCTAATTTTTTGCAGCTGTCAATGATAAATAAAATTTTTGTTTTCTTATAAATATAATAAAAGTTCCACAACTATGAAAACACAACATTTTTACAGCTGATAAAATAAATATACTTTTCCTATATCCGTAAATAAAATAAAAGATCTCCAACGAAGATGATCAATGATCATAGCTACAGCCGTCGAAGATGTATTTTATACAATAAATCATTTTTTTGTCCACCCACGAGAATAAAAATAAAAGTTCTCCACCGATGAGAATCAAAGATTGCAGTCCGACTGCCAAAGATGTATTCCATATAATAAATAACTTTTTTGTGTAGACATAAAAAAACAATACTTCTCCACAGATGAGAACCCAACTTTTTTGTGCAGCAATCAAACATGTATTATATAAAATCATATATGAAATCCTTATATAAAATATTGTAGCCTACGGTAATACATAAGTTGGGTAAAAGTTCTCCACCGATGAGAAACAAAGATTGTAGTACGACTGTCGAAGATGTATTCCATATAATAAATAACTTTTTTGTGTAGCCATAAGAAAATTTAAAAAATGATAGTTCAACACCCATGAGAACCCAACTTTTTTCCAGCTGTTGAAGAAGCGTTCAATAAAATAAATAAATTTTTTGTGTACCTACCTATCAATAAATTAAAAGTTCTTCACCGATGAGAACCACACATTTTTACAGCTGTCAAAGATGTTTTCTATTAAATAAATCAACCCCTTGCCTACCTATAAATTAAATATATTTATTCTCCACCGATGAGAAATAAAACTTGTAGTACATCTGTTAAAGAAATGTTCAATAAGATGAATAAACTTTAGGTGTTCCAGTATATTTTCCGCTACTTTTGATTTTTCGAGATTCTGATGGACACGGCCTATCCCGCCCTAGATCAGTCATTGGGGGCCTACACAAAGAGTGACTGAACATACCTCCCTCCCACCTGTTAGGAGGCAACTCCTAGCGAAGGTTGCCCGAGGGTGTGTACTGTAAATGTCCTTGTGTTAAGAATATGTGTTTAGTTTAATGTTATGGTGTGTGTGGCAGCTGTGTACTGAACTGTGGTCACCCGTGGGGGCGTTACTCCCCAAGTAACGGCTGCTTGCTGCACGTTACCCCTTGCGGGAGAAAAAAGAAGAAAGAAGGGAAGACATCTTTGTGTCTTCTAGAAAATAAGAATATGTGTTTAGTTTAATGTTATGGTGTGTGTGGCAGCTGTGTACTGAACTGTGGTCACCCGTGGGGGCGTTACTCCCCAAGTAACGGCTGCATGCTGCACGTTACCCCTTGCGGGAGAAAAAAGAAGAAAGAAGGGAAGACATCTTTGTGTCTTCTAGAAAATAAAGGAAAAGATTTCAACACCCAAGAATGATCAAAGAGGAACAGAAAACCAAAAGGAAATTATTCTTTTAATGTTTGCCAGTAAAGAAGAGACTAGTAAAAGAAGGGAACACACCTTTGTCTTCATAATAAGAAAAGAAAAGTCGATAATCACTTGGAGTACACCAGTCGTAGACGTGTTTTATGAAATAGGATAACTTCCTCTGTTGATTAAATTCAAGTAAGGGTTCTCTCCCGATGAGAATCGCATACCGTAGAGTACAGCTTTCTAAGAGGGTTTTATAAATCAAATAAACTTTTCGTGAACCTATCTATAAAATAAAACTTCTCTGCCGATGAGAAACCTAATTTTTTGCAGCTGTCAATGATAAATAAAATTTTTGTTTTCTTATAAATATAATAAAAGTTCCACAACTATGAAAACACAACATTTTTACAGCTGATAAAATAAATATACTTTTCCTATATCCGTAAATAAAATAAAAGATCTCCAACGAAGATGATCAATGATCATAGCTACAGCCGTCGAAGATGTATTTTATACAATAAATCATTTTTTTGTCCACCCACGAGAATAAAAATAAAAGTTCTCCACCGATGAGAATCAAAGATTGCAGTCCGACTGCCAAAGATGTATTCCATATAATAAATAACTTTATTGTGTAGACATAAAAAAACAATACTTCTCCACAGATGAGAACCCAACTTTTTTGTGCAGCAATCAAACATGTATTATATAAAATCATATATGAAATCCTTATATAAAATATTGTAGCCTACGGTAATACATAAGTTGGGTAAAAGTTCTCCACCGATGAGAAACAAAGATTGTAGTAAGACTGTCGAAGATGTATTCCATATAATAAATAACTTTTTTGTGTAGCCATAAGAAAATTTAAAAAATGATACTTCAACACCCATGAGAACCCAACTTTTTTCCAGCTGTTGAAGAAGCGTTCAATAAAATAAATAAATTTTTTGTGTACCTACCTATCAATAAATTAAAAGTTCTTCACCGATGAGAACCACACATTTTTACAGCTGTCAAAGATGTTTTCTATTAAATAAATCAACCCCTTGTCTACCTATAAATTAAATATATTTATTCTCCACCGATGAGAAATAAAACTTGTAGTACATCTGTTAATGAAATGTTCAATAAGATGAATAAACTTTAGGTGTTCCAGTATATTTTCCGCTACTTTTGATTTTTCGAGATTCTGATGGACACGGCCTATCCCGCCCTAGATCAGTCATTGGGGGCCTACACAAAGAGTGACTGAACATACCTCCCTCCCGCCTGTTAGGAGGCAACTCCTAGCGAAGGTTGCCCGAGGGTGTGTACTGTAAATGTCCTTGAGTTAAGAATATGTGTTTAGTTTAATGTTATGGTGTGTGTGGCAGCTGTGTACTGAACTGTGGTCACCCGTGGGGGCGTTACTCCCCAAGTAACGGCTGCATGCTGCACGTTACCCCTTGCGGGAGAAAAAAGAAGAAAGAAGGGAAGACATCTTTGTGTCTTCTAGAAAATAAAGGAAAAGATTTCAACACCCAAGAATGATCAAAGAGGAACAGAAAACCAAAAGGAAATTATTCTTTTAATGTTTGCCAGTAAAGAAGAGACTAGTAAAAGAAGGGAACACACCTTTGTCTTCATAATAAGAAAAGAAAAGTCGATAATCACTTGGAGTACACCAGTCGTAGACGTGTTTTATGAAATAGGATAACTTCCTCTGTTGATTAAATTCAAGTAAGGGTTCTCTCCCGATGAGAATCGCATACCGTAGAGTACAGCTTTCTAAGAGGGTTTTATAAATCAAATAAACTTTTCGTGAACCTATCTATAAAATAAAACTTCTCTGCCGATGAGAAACCTAATTTTTTGCAGCTGTCAATGATAAATAAAATTTTTGTTTTCTTATAAATATAATAAAAGTTCCACAACTATGAAAACACAACATTTTTACAGCTGATAAAATAAATATACTTTTCCTATATCCGTAAATAAAATAAAAGATCTCCAACGAAGATGATCAATGATCATAGCTACAGCCGTCGAAGATGTATTTTATACAATAAATCATTTTTTTGTCCACCCACGAGAATAAAAATAAAAGTTCTCCACCGATGAGAATCAAAGATTGCAGTCCGACTGCCAAAGATGTAATCCATATAATAAATAACTTTTTTGTGTAGACATAAAAAAACAATACTTCTCCACAGATGAGAACCCAACTTTTTTGTGCAGCAATCAAACATGTATTATATAAAATCATATATGAAATCCTTATATAAAATATTGTAGCCTACGGTAATACATAAGTTGGGTAAAAGTTCTCCACCGATGAGAAACAAAGATTGTAGTACGACTGTCGAAGATGTATTCCATATAATAAATAACTTTTTTGTGTAGCCATAAGAAAATTTAAAAAATGATAGTTCAACACCCATGAGAACCCAACTTTTTTCCAGCTGTTGAAGAAGCGTTCAATAAAATAAATAAATTTTTTGTGTACCTACCTATCAATAAATTAAAAGTTCTTCACCGATGAGAACCACACATTTTTACAGCTGTCAAAGATGTTTTCTATTAAATAAATCAACCCCTTGCCTACCTATAAATTAAATATATTTATTCTCCACCGATGAGAAATAAAACTTGTAGTACATCTGTTAAAGAAATGTTCAATAAGATGAATAAACTTTAGGTGTTCCAGTATATTTTCCGCTACTTTTGATTTTTCGAGATTCTGATGGACACGGCCTATCCCGCCCTAGATCAGTCATTGGGGGCCTACACAAAGAGTGACTGAACATACCTCCCTCCCACCTGTTAGGAGGCAACTCCTAGCGAAGGTTGCCCGAGGGTGTGTACTGTAAATGTCCTTGTGTTAAGAATATGTGTTTAGTTTAATGTTATGGTGTGTGTGGCAGCTGTGTACTGAACTGTGGTCACCCGTGGGGGCGTTACTCCCCAAGTAACGGCTGCTTGCTGCACGTTACCCCTTGCGGGAGAAAAAAGAAGAAAGAAGGGAAGACATCTTTGTGTCTTCTAGAAAATAAGAATATGTGTTTAGTTTAATGTTATGGTGTGTGTGGCAGCTGTGTACTGAACTGTGGTCACCCGTGGGGGCGTTACTCCCCAAGTAACGGCTGCATGCTGCACGTTACCCCTTGCGGGAGAAAAAAGAAGAAAGAAGGGAAGACATCTTTGTGTCTTCTAGAAAATAAAGGAAAAGATTTCAACACCCAAGAATGATCAAAGAGGAACAGAAAACCAGAAGGAAATTATTCTTTTAATGTTTGCCAGTAAAGAAGAGACTAGTAAAAGAAGGGAACACACCTTTGTCTTCATAATAAGAAAAGAAAAGTCGATAATCACTTGGAGTACACCAGTCGTAGACGTGTTTTATGAAATAGGATAACTTCCTCTGTTGATAAAATTCAAGTAAGTGTTCTCTCCCGATGAGAATCGCATACCGTAGAGTACAGCTTTCTAAGAGTGTTTTATAAATCAAATAAACTTTTCGTGAACCTATCTATAAAATAAAACTTCTCTGCCGATGAGAAACCTAATTTTTTGCAGCTGTCAATGATAAATAAAATTTTTGTTTTCTTATAAATATAATAAAAGTTCCACAACTATGAAAACACAACATTTTTACAGCTGATAAAATAAATATACTTTTCCTATATCCGTAAATAAAATAAAAGATCTCCAACGAAGATGATCAATGATCATAGCTACAGCCGTCGAAGATGTATTTTATACAATAAATCATTTTTTTGTCCACCCACGAGAATAAAAATAAAAGTTCTCCACCGATGAGAATCAAAGATTGCAGTCCGACTGCCAAAGATGTATTCCATATAATAAATAACTTTTTTGTGTAGACATAAAAAAACAATACTTCTCCACAGATGAGAACCCAACTTTTTTGTGCAGCAATCAAACATGTATTATATAAAATCATATATGAAATCCTTATATAAAATATTGTAGCCTACGGTAATACATAAGTTGGGTAAAAGTTCTCCACCGATGAGAAACAAAGATTGTAGTACGACTGTCGAAGATGTATTCCATATAATAAATAACTTTTTTGTGTAGCCATAAGAAAATTTAAAAAATGATAGTTCAACACCCATGAGAACCCAACTTTTTTCCAGATGTTGAAGAAGCGTTCAATAAAATAAATAAATTTTTTGTGTACCTACCTATCAATAAATTAAAAGTTCTTCACCGATGAGAACCACACATTTTTACAGCTGTCAAAGATGTTTTCTATTAAATAAATCAACCCCTTGTCTACCTATAAATTAAATATATTTATTCTCCACCGATGAGAAATAAAACTTGTAGTACATCTGTTAAAGAAATGTTCAATAAGATGAATAAACTTTAGGTGTTCCAGTATATTTTCCGCTACTTTTGATTTTTCGAGATTCTGATGGACACGGCCTATCCCGCCCTAGATCAGTCATTGGGGGCCTACACAAAGAGTGACTGAACATACCTCCCTCCCACCTGTTAGGAGGCAACTCCTAGCGAAGGTTGCCCGAGGGTGTGTACTGTAAATGTCCTTGTGTTAAGAATATGTGTTTAGTTTAATGTTATGGTGTGTGTGGCAGCTGTGTACTGAACTGTGGTCACCCGTGGGGGCGTTACTCCCCAAGTAACGGCTGCTTGCTGCACGTTACCCCTTGCGGGAGAAAAAAGAAGAAAGAAGGGAAGACATCTTTGTGTCTTCTAGAAAATAAGAATATGTGTTTAGTTTAATGTTATGGTGTGTGTGGCAGCTGTGTACTGAACTGTGGTCACCCGTGGGGGCGTTACTCCCCAAGTAACGGCTGCTTGCTGCACGTTACCCCTTGCGGGAGAAAAAAGAAGAAAGAAGGGAAGACATCATTGTGTCTTCTAGAAAATAAAGGAAAAGATTTCAACACCCAAGAATGATCAAAGAGGAACAGAAAACCAAAAGGAAATTATTCTTTTAATGTTTGCCAGTAAAGAAGAGACTAGTAAAAGAAGGGAACACACCTTTGTCTTCATAATAAGAAAAGAAAAGTCGATAATCACTTGGAGTACACCAGTCGTAGACGTGTTTTATGAAATAGGATAACTTCCTCTGTTGATAAAATTCAAGTAAGTGTTCTCTCCCGATGAGAATCGCATACCGTAGAGTACAGCTTTCTAAGAGTGTTTTATAAATCAAATAAACTTTTCGTGAACCTATCTATAAAATAAAACTTCTCTGCCGATGAGAAACCTAATTTTTTGCAGCTGTCAATGATAAATAAAATTTTTGTTTTCTTATAAATATAATAAAAGTTCCACAACTATGAAAACACAACATTTTTACAGCTGATAAAATAAATATACTTTTCCTATATCCGTAAATAAAATAAAAGATCTCCAACGAAGATGATCAATGATCATAGCTACAGCCGTCGAAGATGTATTTTATACAATAAATCATTTTTTTGTCCACCCACGAGAATAAAAATAAAAGTTCTCCACCGATGAGAATCAAAGATTGCAGTCCGACTGCCAAAGATGTATTCCATATAATAAATAACTTTTTTGTGTAGACATAAAAAAACAATACTTCTCCACAGATGAGAACCCAACTTTTTTGTGCAGCAATCAAACATGTGTTATATAAAATCATATATGAAATCCTTATATAAAATATTGTAGCCTACGGTAATACATAAGTTGGGTAAAAGTTCTCCACCGATGAGAAACAAAGATTGTAGTACGACTGTCGAAGATGTATTCCATATAATAAATAACTTTTTTGTGTAGCCATAAGAAAATTTAAAAAATGATAGTTCAACACCCATGAGAACCCAACTTTTTTCCAGCTGTTGAAGAAGCGTTCAATAAAATAAATAAATTTTTTGTGTACCTACCTATCAATAAATTAAAAGTTCTTCACCGATGAGAACCACACATTTTTACAGCTGTCAAAGATGTTTTCTATTAAATAAATCAACCCCTTGCCTACCTATAAATTAAATATATTTATTCTCCACCGATGAGAAATAAAACTTGTAGTACATCTGTTAAAGAAATGTTCAATAAGATGAATAAACTTTAGGTGTTCCAGTATATTTTCCGCTACTTTTGATTTTTCGAGATTCTGATGGACACGGCCTATCCCGCCCTAGATCAGTCATTGGGGGCCTACACAAAGAGTGACTGAACATACCTCCCTCCCACCTGTTAGGAGGCAACTCCTAGCGAAGGTTGCCCGAGGGTGTGTACTGTAAATGTCCTTGTGTTAAGAATATGTGTTTAGTTTAATGTTATGGTGTGTGTGGCAGCTGTGTACTGAACTGTGGTCACCCGTGGGGGCGTTACTCCCCAAGTAACGGCTGCTTGCTGCACGTTACCCCTTGCAGGAGAAAAAAGAAGAAAGAAGGGAAGACATCTTTGTGTCTTCTAGAAAATAAGAATATGTGTTTAGTTTAATGTTATGGTGTGTGTGGCAGCTGTGTACTGAACTGTGGTCACCCGTGGGGGCGTTACTCCCCAAGTAACGGCTGCTTGCTGCACGTTACCCCTTGCGGGAGAAAAAAGAAGAAAGAAGGGAAGACATCATTGTGTCTTCTAGAAAATAAAGGAAAAGATTTCAACACCCAAGAATGATCAAAGAGGAACAGAAAACCAAAAGGAAATTATTCTTTTAATGTTTGCCAGTAAAGAAGAGACTAGTAAAAGAAGGGAACACACCTTTGTCTTCATAATAAGAAAAGAAAAGTCGATAATCACTTGGAGTACACCAGTCGTAGACGTGTTTTATGAAATAGGATAACTTCCTCTGTTGATAAAATTCAAGTAAGTGTTCTCTCCCGATGAGAATCGCATACCGTAGAGTACAGCTTTCTAAGAGTGTTTTATAAATCAAATAAACTTTTCGTGAACCTATCTATAAAATAAAACTTCTCTGCCGATGAGAAACCTAATTTTTTGCAGCTGTCAATGATAAATAAAATTTTTGTTTTCTTATAAATATAATAAAAGTTCCACAACTATGAAAACACAACATTTTTACAGCTGATAAAATAAATATACTTTTCCTATATCCGTAAATAAAATAAAAGATCTCCAACGAAGATGATCAATGATCATAGCTACAGCCGTCGAAGATGTATTTTATACAATAAATCATTTTTTTGTCCACCCACGAGAATAAAAATAAAAGTTCTCCACCGATGAGAATCAAAGATTGCAGTCCGACTGCCAAAGATGTATTCCATATAATAAATAACTTTTTTGTGTAGACATAAAAAAACAATACTTCTCCACAGATGAGAACCCAACTTTTTTGTGCAGCAATCAAACATGTATTATATAAAATCATATATGAAATCCTTATATAAAATATTGTAGCCTACGGTAATACATAAGTTGGGTAAAAGTTCTCCACCGATGAGAAACAAAGATTGTAGTACGACTGTCGAAGATGTATTCCATATAATAAATAACTTTTTTGTGTAGCCATAAGAAAATTTAAAAAATGATAGTTCAACACCCATGAGAACCCAACTTTTTTCCAGCTGTTGAAGAAGCGTTCAATAAAATAAATAAATTTTTTGTGTACCTACCTATCAATAAATTAAAAGTTCTTCACCGATGAGAACCACACATTTTTACAGCTGTCAAAGATGTTTTCTATTAAATAAATCAACCCCTTGTCTACCTATAAATTAAATATATTTATTCTCCACCGATGAGAAATAAAACTTGTAGTACATCTGTTAAAGAAATGTTCAATAAGATGAATAAACTTTAGGTGTTCCAGTATATTTTCCGCTACTTTTGATTTTTCGAGATTCTGATGGACACGGCCTATCCCGCCCTAGATCAGTCATTGGGGGCCTACACAAAGAGTGACTGAACATACCTCCCTCCCACCTGTTAGGAGGCAACTCCTAGCGAAGGTTGCCCGAGGGTGTGTACTGTAAATGTCCTTGTGTTAAGAATATGTGTTTAGTTTAATGTTATGGTGTGTGTGGCAGCTGTGTACTGAACTGTGGTCACCCGTGGGGGCGTTACTCCCCAAGTAACGGCTGCTTGCTGCACGTTACCCCTTGCGGGAGAAAAAAGAAGAAAGAAGGGAAGACATCTTTGTGTCTTCTAGAAAATAAGAATATGTGTTTAGTTTAATGTTATGGTGTGTGTGGCAGCTGTGTACTGAACTGTGGTCACCCGTGGGGGCGTTACTCCCCAAGTAACGGCTGCATGCTGCACGTTACCCCTTGCGGGAGAAAAAAGAAGAAAGAAGGGAAGACATCTTTGTGTCTTCTAGAAAATAAAGGAAAAGATTTCAACACCCAAGAATGATCAAAGAGGAACAGAAAACCAAAAGGAAATTATTCTTTTAATGTTTGCCAGTAAAGAAGAGACTAGTAAAAGAAGGGAACACACCTTTGTCTTCATAATAAGAAAAGAAAAGTCGATAATCACTTGGAGTACACCAGTCGTAGACGTGTTTTATGAAATAGGATAACTTCCTCTGTTGATTAAATTCAAGTAAGGGTTCTCTCCCGATGAGAATCGCATACCGTAGAGTACAGCTTTCTAAGAGGGTTTTATAAATCAAATAAACTTTTCGTGAACCTATCTATAAAATAAAACTTCTCTGCCGATGAGAAACCTAATTTTTTGCAGCTGTCAATGATAAATAAAATTTTTGTTTTCTTATAAATATAATAAAAGTTCCACAACTATGAAAACACAACATTTTTACAGCTGATAAAATAAATATACTTTTCCTATATCCGTAAATAAAATAAAAGATCTCCAACGAAGATGATCAATGATCATAGCTACAGCCGTCGAAGATGTATTTTATACAATAAATCATTTTTTTGTCCACCCACGAGAATAAAAATAAAAGTTCTCCACCGATGAGAATCAAAGATTGCAGTCCGACTGCCAAAGATGTATTCCATATAATAAATAACTTTATTGTGTAGACATAAAAAAACAATACTTCTCCACAGATGAGAACCCAACTTTTTTGTGCAGCAATCAAACATGTATTATATAAAATCATATATGAAATCCTTATATAAAATATTGTAGCCTACGGTAATACATAAGTTGGGTAAAAGTTCTCCACCGATGAGAAACAAAGATTGTAGTAAGACTGTCGAAGATGTATTCCATATAATAAATAACTTTTTTGTGTAGCCATAAGAAAATTTAAAAAATGATACTTCAACACCCATGAGAACCCAACTTTTTTCCAGCTGTTGAAGAAGCGTTCAATAAAATAAATAAATTTTTTGTGTACCTACCTATCAATAAATTAAAAGTTCTTCACCGATGAGAACCACACATTTTTACAGCTGTCAAAGATGTTTTCTATTAAATAAATCAACCCCTTGCCTACCTATAAATTAAATATATTTATTCTCCACCGATGAGAAATAAAACTTGTAGTACATCTGTTAAAGAAATGTTCAATAAGATGAATAAACTTTAGGTGTTCCAGTATATTTTCCGCTACTTTTGATTTTTCGAGATTCTGATGGACACGGCCTATCCCGCCCTAGATCAGTCATTGGGGGCCTACACAAAGAGTGACTGAACATACCTCCCTCCCACCTGTTAGGAGGCAACTCCTAGCGAAGGTTGCCCGAGGGTGTGTACTGTAAATGTCCTTGTGTTAAGAATATGTGTTTAGTTTAATGTTATGGTGTGTGTGGCAGCTGTGTACTGAACTGTGGTCACCCGTGGGGGCGTTACTCCCCAAGTAACGGCTGCTTGCTGCACGTTACCCCTTGCGGGAGAAAAAAGAAGAAAGAAGGGAAGACATCTTTGTGTCTTCTAGAAAATAAGAATATGTGTTTAGTTTAATGTTATGGTGTGTGTGGCAGCTGTGTACTGAACTGTGGTCACCCGTGGGGGCGTTACTCCCCAAGTAACGGCTGCATGCTGCACGTTACCCCTTGCGGGAGAAAAAAGAAGAAAGAAGGGAAGACATCTTTGTGTCTTCTAGAAAATAAAGGAAAAGATTTCAACACCCAAGAATGATCAAAGAGGAACAGAAAACCAGAAGGAAATTATTCTTTTAATGTTTGCCAGTAAAGAAGAGACTAGTAAAAGAAGGGAACACACCTTTGTCTTCATAATAAGAAAAGAAAAGTCGATAATCACTTGGAGTACACCAGTCGTAGACGTGTTTTATGAAATAGGATAACTTCCTCTGTTGATAAAATTCAAGTAAGTGTTCTCTCCCGATGAGAATCGCATACCGTAGAGTACAGCTTTCTAAGAGTGTTTTATAAATCAAATAAACTTTTCGTGAACCTATCTATAAAATAAAACTTCTCTGCCGATGAGAAACCTAATTTTTTGCAGCTGTCAATGATAAATAAAATTTTTGTTTTCTTATAAATATAATAAAAGTTCCACAACTATGAAAACACAACATTTTTACAGCTGATAAAATAAATATACTTTTCCTATATCCGTAAATAAAATAAAAGATCTCCAACGAAGATGATCAATGATCATAGCTACAGCCGTCGAAGATGTATTTTATACAATAAATCATTTTTTTGTCCACCCACGAGAATAAAAATAAAAGTTCTCCACCGATGAGAATCAAAGATTGCAGTCCGACTGCCAAAGATGTATTCCATATAATAAATAACTTTTTTGTGTAGACATAAAAAAACAATACTTCTCCACAGATGAGAACCCAACTTTTTTGTGCAGCAATCAAACATGTATTATATAAAATCATATATGAAATCCTTATATAAAATATTGTAGCCTACGGTAATACATAAGTTGGGTAAAAGTTCTCCACCGATGAGAAACAAAGATTGTAGTACGACTGTCGAAGATGTATTCCATATAATAAATAACTTTTTTGTGTAGCCATAAGAAAATTTAAAAAATGATAGTTCAACACCCATGAGAACCCAACTTTTTTCCAGATGTTGAAGAAGCGTTCAATAAAATAAATAAATTTTTTGTGTACCTACCTATCAATAAATTAAAAGTTCTTCACCGATGAGAACCACACATTTTTACAGCTGTCAAAGATGTTTTCTATTAAATAAATCAACCCCTTGTCTACCTATAAATTAAATATATTTATTCTCCACCGATGAGAAATAAAACTTGTAGTACATCTGTTAAAGAAATGTTCAATAAGATGAATAAACTTTAGGTGTTCCAGTATATTTTCCGCTACTTTTGATTTTTCGAGATTCTGATGGACACGGCCTATCCCGCCCTAGATCAGTCATTGGGGGCCTACACAAAGAGTGACTGAACATACCTCCCTCCCACCTGTTAGGAGGCAACTCCTAGCGAAGGTTGCCCGAGGGTGTGTACTGTAAATGTCCTTGTGTTAAGAATATGTGTTTAGTTTAATGTTATGGTGTGTGTGGCAGCTGTGTACTGAACTGTGGTCACCCGTGGGGGCGTTACTCCCCAAGTAACGGCTGCTTGCTGCACGTTACCCCTTGCGGGAGAAAAAAGAAGAAAGAAGGGAAGACATCTTTGTGTCTTCTAGAAAATAAGAATATGTGTTTAGTTTAATGTTATGGTGTGTGTGGCAGCTGTGTACTGAACTGTGGTCACCCGTGGGGGCGTTACTCCCCAAGTAACGGCTGCTTGCTGCACGTTACCCCTTGCGGGAGAAAAAAGAAGAAAGAAGGGAAGACATCATTGTGTCTTCTAGAAAATAAAGGAAAAGATTTCAACACCCAAGAATGATCAAAGAGGAACAGAAAACCAAAAGGAAATTATTCTTTTAATGTTTGCCAGTAAAGAAGAGACTAGTAAAAGAAGGGAACACACCTTTGTCTTCATAATAAGAAAAGAAAAGTCGATAATCACTTGGAGTACACCAGTCGTAGACGTGTTTTATGAAATAGGATAACTTCCTCTGTTGATAAAATTCAAGTAAGTGTTCTCTCCCGATGAGAATCGCATACCGTAGAGTACAGCTTTCTAAGAGTGTTTTATAAATCAAATAAACTTTTCGTGAACCTATCTATAAAATAAAACTTCTCTGCCGATGAGAAACCTAATTTTTTGCAGCTGTCAATGATAAATAAAATTTTTGTTTTCTTATAAATATAATAAAAGTTCCACAACTATGAAAACACAACATTTTTACAGCTGATAAAATAAATATACTTTTCCTATATCCGTAAATAAAATAAAAGATCTCCAACGAAGATGATCAATGATCATAGCTACAGCCGTCGAAGATGTATTTTATACAATAAATCATTTTTTTGTCCACCCACGAGAATAAAAATAAAAGTTCTCCACCGATGAGAATCAAAGATTGCAGTCCGACTGCCAAAGATGTATTCCATATAATAAATAACTTTTTTGTGTAGACATAAAAAAACAATACTTCTCCACAGATGAGAACCCAACTTTTTTGTGCAGCAATCAAACATGTGTTATATAAAATCATATATGAAATCCTTATATAAAATATTGTAGCCTACGGTAATACATAAGTTGGGTAAAAGTTCTCCACCGATGAGAAACAAAGATTGTAGTACGACTGTCGAAGATGTATTCCATATAATAAATAACTTTTTTGTGTAGCCATAAGAAAATTTAAAAAATGATAGTTCAACACCCATGAGAACCCAACTTTTTTCCAGCTGTTGAAGAAGCGTTCAATAAAATAAATAAATTTTTTGTGTACCTACCTATCAATAAATTAAAAGTTCTTCACCGATGAGAACCACACATTTTTACAGCTGTCAAAGATGTTTTCTATTAAATAAATCAACCCCTTGCCTACCTATAAATTAAATATATTTATTCTCCACCGATGAGAAATAAAACTTGTAGTACATCTGTTAAAGAAATGTTCAATAAGATGAATAAACTTTAGGTGTTCCAGTATA